>VZTX01006347.1:474599-534215 GCA_013400915.1 Pardalotus punctatus | reverse complement strand
TTTTTGTTCTTATACTCTGAGGTGTGACTAAAGATGGCTCAAGGATCAGGTTAAGGATGCTTAAAAACCAAATTTTATAACACTGCCTTTCATATCAGATGTGTATGCATAATGTCCACATGAACCAATTCAAAATCTATGCTAAAGTTTAAAATCTGATGCAGTGAGCATTCCAGGACTAAATAGTTTTATGGAAGCAGCACATCTCAATGATTTTAAATGAATTCTGATTTTTAGCATTATTCAGGAGCAGTCACCCTCCTTCTGATAGACACATTGTATCTTGCAAAAAGTTCAGAATAACTTTCAAAACTCGGAGACACGGTCCCTGTTCTAGTAAGAGGCAACGACCAGGGCAGTTACTGCCTCAAACAGGTGAGATTTACATCATCAGAGGTTTTTCTCGTTAATACACACCTTTTGTGTACCTTCATTAATAGATCTCATTTACAGACAATGCATTCCCATTTAAACCATGTGTTTTCTGTTCCAAGACTAAGCAGTTGACTTTAATATATAAACATTAGTCATAAGTAGTTCAGTTGATTGTCAGGCAGATGAGACTCTTCTTAAAAGCTGCCCCTTCTATAGCATGACAAAGTACCAGAGACCCTGACTCCTGATCTCTAAGTGTTCTTTCTGAAAAATAAACACCCAAATCTGAAAGTTTCAATATCCATTTCCACATAGAAAAAGAAACCAAAGCAACAAAACAAATCAAAAACCCAACGACAGAACAAATAACCTTGCATTAGACATTCTGGTTATGATTTATTCTAATGAGAAGTGATCTTGCAACAGATTATGCTGTCACCATGAGATTATTATGCTAAGATTTTTGAAATATGCTAAAACCAATAAGCATGATTTAGAAAAATTGCTTTCAAGTGTCTGGTTAGAGTCTTACATAAACTACTCATTATCTTTTACTTTTTATGTAAGAGTATCTTAAAATAGAAAATCTCCCATAAAACAAAACAAACACCAAAAAAAGCCCCAAACTGTGAAGCTTGCAATGAACAAGTTGAAGGGGGGAGCAAAAGACTCTAAAACAATGAATGCAAGTACGTAAACTGATGTGAGATGTTCTTCTGATATGCACATTAATCATGTTTATAATAACATAAATATTTGTCGTCCACTGAGGATACTGCTTTTGAAATGCACAGCACAGCAGCAGTTTTGTTCTTTGGAATACCATTGTATTTCAGAGATAATTTCCTTCCCAGATTAAGAATCAAATTATTGTGAGAGGAAAAATCAAGAAATTATTTCAACTTCATAGAGTTTAAACTGGTTATGATACTTGATTATTTATTTACTAGTAAACAGAAGGAAAATTAATCATAATGTAAATGTAGTATTTGATTTGGCATAGGCCTAATGAGAGTTTGAGCTCTTGAGGTTTCCTCTTTCTTCCTCAGATTGCTCAAAATATTCACACTTTCACAAGGTGGTTTTTGGCAGACTTGTATTTCCCTAGTTTGAGTCGTAAGTTAATTTTGACTTCAGGTAGTGGCATTCTTCTGTAACCATTCTTCTTTAATCTCTCTGAACTCCTGTTAGAAGTTTTTTTAAACAGCCACATGTTTAAATTTGATTTATTAGATAAAAATTCCTTCCAAAACCCAGCAGTAATACTGTGTTGCTTTGAGTGGAAATGCCAAAAAGTAATGCATAACACTGTGTTCTGTTCTGTTTTGGGGTTGGTGGTTTTGCTGTCTTTAAACAGAGCTAGAAAACACCAAACCAACATTTGTATTGGCTGCTAGACATTGTTCATCACTCTTTCCCAAGGTAATGGCTTATGCAGAGTTACTCTCACAGCTCGTGCAGTGTATTCATTTCCCAAAAGGGTTTAGAAAGTGGCAGGATGAGAAGTTTGGGTTTTTTTGTTACCCACACTCAGAGTCCTTTGTCTGCACATACAATTCTTTTTGTGAATCTCCTTATCTCATGTCTAACATAGACTTTTATAACTGTAGAAAAACCAATTATTTAGCTGATTATGTCCTATCTCAGGACTATTTTAAACTATTAACAAAGTGACTCTCAAAATATGGATTTTGTATTTATATTTTCCCCAGCATGTCTGAATATTACAGATGGCTAATATTTTGTTCATCCCCCAGCAGTAGCCCTGAAGCCAAAGGACTAGTTGGCCCATCTTTTCCAGTGTCAGTACTTGGCATTTATTTTCGTCTGTTGTGTAAAAAAACCCAAACCAACACCAAAAATCCCACACAAAACCAAACTGCAAACAAAAAATCCCCAAACCCTAACCTGATATGACCTCAAATCCGCAGTGCATGATTATTTAGCATCAGTCTCATACATTTTTTTGCTGCGAGGTAGAAGTACAATAAAAATTTGAATGTCTTCCTGCTAAGTAGTGAAATTGGAGTGATTGTAGAAAGAAAACTCACTGCTGAACAGTAGGAAGGCTGGATTTTGCCAGCGCTGTGCTTTTTTATCACTGAGGCAAGTCTATTTCTTGAAGCAAATTATTTGAGAACACTCTGTAAGAGAAACCTGACTTTAAAATGCTTGCAACTCTTCCTGTTTTGGAAGGCTTTTTGTACTCTGAAACATTTTTAATATATAATTCTGGATCATAATATTTGCCTTTCTCCTTAGTGATGGGTTTGGGTTTACTGACCAAGCACTACTCACATTTTGCTGGTGTTGTCAAACTCCATAATAATTGAACACTTGGAAAATACGTCTGTATGTTCCCAATCTTTATTTTCTGTATTTTGTTGGAAGATACAATTATGGTCAAAAACTTCTTTGACATATGTTGCCATGATGTTTAATTGCTGAATTAGGAACCTGGGAGGATTTTAACATTAAAAATTTCTTATCTAATGTGATATGTACCTTATTTCAGAATCACTTTATATATGGATAGTTATCAAAGGATAGTTATCAATGGATAATATGGATAGTTATCAATGAACTGTGATCAGACAATGTGAAATAAGCTCCTGGAGCAAAGGCTGTCACTCTGCAACCTTGTGCTTGAAGTGCAAGCCATGTTTCAGCCTGGCTGCCCTCATAAATCTAGAGAACTTACACTTGCAAACAGCAGTGGGAACCTGCCAGCAGGAAGTTCTGTCTCGGGTATTTTCACCCAGAGCTCGAGGCGTGAGTGGGTAGCACATCCTAAATGTTGCCGGGTGCCCTGCCAAAAAATATGGGGATAGCGTGGTCCCTGTTGCAGTGGAGTCTCCTATGGGGAGAATGTTGCACATTGGAAATATTTCAGAATAGGAATAGCTCACATGCAATATGCCTAAGTCTGTAGCTATTTTTCTGCTTGATTTTTCATTTTTCTGTTCCAACTAATTCCTAAGCAAATATCTCTGCATATCTAAAATATGGCTTAAGTTAGGTGTCAGTTGCACCTGAGATTTTGACTGTTGTGTAGGATTGTGTTGAGAAACAAATACACCAATTGATTGCCTTTTTCTATATGATGTTTATATGTATTTGTATATTCAAGTTCACTGTGATGAGATATTACAGTAACAGGTTGCTTTGAAACAATGCCAAGTCCTGGAAACTAAACACTGGTTGTATGGTCAAAATTCACAAATCACTTAAAACAAATAATTCTATTTCCTTATGTGCATTAAAGCTCAACTGGTATGGGAACTTAGAAATACCATTGATTGCTTTTCTGCATCAGAGGAGTCTTAACATTGGCAGGCACAGCCTTGAGACTGAGCACATCTTTAAAAACTGTGCAACAGTGCCCAGGTACCACTTCAGGTGCTGTAGTGGCTCTTTGGAGTTTTCCATTTCTTTGAGAAAAAGGTGGTGTTGCAGTGTGATGCTGTCCCTTTCAAAAACTTTTACAGTAATGACATAATTCTATTTTTGAAAATACCTTAATAAGCACACAGTCGCTGGAAACAATGGCAAGTGAGAGATGTTTAAAATTGTGAAGGTCTTGAGATGATGTTGTTTAAAGCAAAAGTTTTTAGGAAATTTATGAATACATTGTTCTCCCTCTGAGGGCAGGAGAGAGCTGGCAGAAAAAAGGTTTAATGTATTCTCAAAGCAGATATTTGAGGCTGGGAAGAATCTTGGGAATGTACTCTGAGAACATTAGATGAGAAGAGGTTTAGACCTGCAATCAGAAGTGTTCTCTGATGGCTGATTTGTACTGTTTCAGGGAAACCAGGGCTTCTCACAGTATACCCTCTGTTTTGATTACTGACATCTCCTTTAGAGTGCTTCTTTTTCCCCCTACTCTGTTTAATGTTTATTCCAAATTTTAATTTCAAATTTTCTCATTTTGCACTGTTAACAAATCCACAGTTATTTAAGTAATTAGATTTGTTCCTATAGGAACAGAATAATACTGAACTTACATATTTGTTTTACTTAACTGGGACAGCTTTAACTTTTCTGTGCATTAAATACTGTTTAAGTGGCATTTTTCTTCAGTTTACATTTTCTTTCTGAATCTTCTGTATGCTTTTTCAAAACTAGACAATAAAATTCTTACTGACACCAGCAAGAAAACTGCTATTTGTTAAATATCCCAGGGCAAAAGAATTGCCATGTTTTTTGGCCCTCATCCACTTCCAGCATTGTCCCAGATTCACTTTGTGAGCCCATTAACCTGGCAGTTGTGGTTGTAGTCAATAGTTGGCAGTGCACCACACTGAAAGATTTAGCAAGTACTTCTTTGCATCTTCTGTTCAGGATTTTTTTTTATATAGCTTTGGAAATTTTTGCTAGATTTGAGGGGGTTTTGTGTGTGTGTTTTTTGTTTTGTTTTTTTTTTTAACCTTTGCAATGCGTTGTGCAATATTTCTGTTCTTAAATATTTTAGCGAGCTCTTGGAAGTGGTTGAGTAAATAATGTCTACAGTGCGTGTACACGTAGAGTCTGCTGGAAATGTCACACTATCAAAGTCAGTCTTTTGTTTTTACCAGGATGCAGCTAATAGGAAACAGCACAATGGGAACTGTTTCTGTGTAAAAGCACCACAAATAGTTTAATTGCTACTTTATTGTTTTAAATACTGTATGAGGGCATGGAGTATGTTGTAAATCAGAAATATATTATTCCATGCTGGGAAAATGGTGCTGTAATGTAAACTTTCAGGCCTGAAAGTTTCTAAGGGTTGAAGGGACCTTGAAAGAATAATTATTGTATTAATCAAGTCTAGGTATCTTTCACCACTCAGTAAAACATTCAAGGCNTTTTTTTTTTTCCCCTTGTCTGTTAATGCAGACAAGAAAAAAAAAAACTGCAGAAACTCTTTCTTCACTCAGTAAAACATTCAGTAAAACATTCATCTGTCATTAGGAACTGAAAACCATTGTCAGTGAGGCCACTAATATTTTATTGAATACTTCTTCGATGGAACACTGCAAATAAGTAAATGAAAGAATAGTTGAATCCAGATAAACGGGGTGTTTCTTTGTGTAAATATAGTTTGATAAATAGCAGCATGTGGACATAACCATCATATGCTCTGCTACTGTTGGAAAATAAAGTGAATTATAGTAAGTAATGCCATGGCCTGTCCACTCTGCCTGTGCCTGGTTACTGCTCTATATAAGAAATCTTCTCAGCCTCCAGCTTCTCCTAAGAGAGGTGCACAGTTGGTGCTTCTGAGGAGAATTGCTTTTTTTCTTGTTATTTGGGATTTTTTTTTTCTGTAATTGGTCTGGCAAAAGAGAGCTGTGGGTTTGAAATATGAGAGCTGAACAATGCTTTTTATTATGGTTGGAATTTAATTTGGTTTTTGAACAATTGGAAAATTATCGCCTTTAAGAATTGGAACTGTTTTATCAATTTTATAAAATTATGTGATACAATAGCTCCCAGTTTATAAGGAAGGTCCCAGCTGCAAAACAAATAGGGTGTTTATCCTGATGTTTATCTTTCGTAATTTGGGAGGGGACAATATCTGGTATTTTCAGGAAATGGGAGAAAAATACATTTTTTCACAGAATTGGCTTTACCAATAGCCCTCTCTACCATTACCTCATGCCAGAGATTTCCTAGCCTGTGTTTTCTGCAGGAGTTAAAATATAATTGTTTGCCTGAATTGATTTTGTTAGTCTTTTCTGACCCAACGTGTCGTTGAATACTCATGCTATAGGATTAAAAAAAGATATGAAGGTCTTTGTGTCATCTAACCCAGGTGTTTCAGAAGGAATTCCATTTGGAATTTCACTTTATTTTTGCATGGATTACAAGACTAAATGAATGCTTGCGCTGAAGTTCATTCTCTCATCATTTGGAGGCAGCGTAGTGTTTATTGTTTGGTTTTGGTAGCAATGAATGTTAAGATGATTTGGTACAAATATGGGTAAAAACAGAATATCAGAATTACTTAACACCCAAGAGGTTTGCAACTAGGGAAAATGAAGATTCATTGTTTGAAGTGTTTATTGTTTGAAATAATGATAAATACCATATGCTATCTAGATCTGATTTACATTGATTCTGTTTATAGTCTGCAGATCATTGCAGTGTCATCATTGTTCATGAAGGTAGTGAAGTTAAATTCAAACCAGTTGGAACCCCTGCATGACTGAATTATCTGGCTTCTGTAAATTGATGTAACCCCACACACTTTGGTAGATGTACTTTAAGGTGGAACTGTTGGAATTTTGTTCCAGTGTGACCAGTCTCCAGCTCATCAGCTTTAAATAGGATCTTTTTGAAGTGTTTTAGATTACTTGAAACCTTGTTTAGTCTTATACACCTGATTAAACTTCTTACCTTTGTTGTATAAACTACTTGTTTTAACTGCTTTTAAAGTATTTAGTGTCATACTTAATTCAAAATACAGACAACTCCAAATAACTGGCATTTCCTGAAACTGCCTGCTCCATCTTTTAAATAACCCTTCAGTTCTGCTTAGGCTGATTCTTTGAGAGAGAATTGCAACTAAATATGTCTAAAGAAGAGAGATCAAGAAAACTTTAATGACCTGCGGGGCGCAACTTCAAAAGAATCTGCAGCAGCCTAACTTTTTTGTGCTGTAAACGCCTTTCCAGCCTCATAAACAAGGGTGACATAAAATTTCATTATGGCAGTAGAAAGTTAATTTATTTGTTGAAATTGTGATCTTGAAATCTTGTACATAATAAAGTTGTCCAGTGTGCAAAATATGCAGGAAATAGCAAACTTCAATTAATTCCTAGATAAAATTAGCATGCATTGCGCTTCAAGGATTTGTCTTCGTTTTGTTTGTCTAATCAAAACTTGAGTTAATTTCAGCTTTGTTCTCTGCCTCCCCCACGTTAGTTCCACTGTCTTGATGTGCATCATTTGTGGCAGCTGGCTTCTTGTCAGTCTGTAGTTTGGACCTTTATATCAAGCAGTGAATTAATTAGAGGAAAAGAAATCCCAGTAGCACTTCTTGATAATTGTGAAAGCCTCTAAGTATAGAAGTGAATGGTGCTGATTCTTGTCAGAGATGAGAACTGGAACATGGGGAAGGAGGCAGATGATGCTTTCCATGTAGTGAGCCGGTAGTTTTCTCTAGAAATAAATGTTGGTCTCTTACCTGTGCCTTCCCTTTCCTGGTCCCTCCTGTCATTTGTTATGAAGTTAAACTAGGAAAAAAGAGCAATTTTAAAAAATAGTATTAGATGTGGGAGTTTTTATAGGATGCTTGGCCTTAATGCATCACAAGATCCTAAAGGTTACTTTCTTTTCCCTATACCACAGATTAAAAACATGATCAAAATGCCTACTTGAATTCATTCTGTTACAATTTGTGAACTTCTGTTTTTCTTCCTGTAAAGAGAAATGAAGAGACCTTTTTAAAGTGAAGCAACTAGTAAAAACCTCCCAAGTATATTGTCCAGAAGGGTCCCACTGTCTCAGACTGTCAAAGTATGTGCAGCCTTTAGACCCTTGACTTGTGTTTCTGGCAACAGAAAGCATCTTAGTCTTTTGTCATGTTGCTACACTGTGTCCTAAATTCCCTTTTTTTCTTGATAAACATTAGTAATAGTTAGGAAATTAAGATTGCTTTTAATATTTTTCTGCACTTACATTGTTCTTTTTACAAAGTGAAGGCAACAAAACAACGTTGCAGCCACAGTAGTTACACTGTGGTGGGGAAATAGGCAAAGCAAGCAGTGGTGAGGGAGTTGTTATGCATTATAAACCTGAAGAAAGTGTGCTCTACTTACAGTGAAATAATCTATGGAAATGATGGGCTAGTTCAGTCTAATTTGTTTGCTATCTCCTATTGCTTATTTTCCCCGTTTTTGTTTTTTTCTTGAACAAATAGGTATGATTTCCTTGCCTATCAATTCAAGATATGTATCATCTCTGACTTTCTGATGTTTTTTGTTCTCTTTAGCTGAGCTATCTCCTGTAGTTCATCTTTTCAATAGTGTGCAGCTCACGAAAGGATGTAATACCTTGCCTAGCTCTTCAGAGAATATTGAATTTGGTCAGATACAGTGTCTGTTTTGTAGCAATATCTGTCCTCATTTTCCAAACCGTATTGTTAGCACAGTTTAAGAGCTCAGTCCAGTGTTATTCCAAGGTCATTTTGAAAGTCCTGCTCTGATTCTCTTTCTCTTATATTTGTCTCCAGGTTTGAGCTGAATATGAAATTTATTGGTTTAGCTTTTGAATAGGAAATTTAATTTACAACTTGTCAGTTTGTGTACAAAGCGGATACCACTCTGAATGATTCTCCTAAATATATATGAGGCTTTTCTCTTTTGTCCTCCGTCCATTTCTTTGTTCCCATGAAGCACAGAATTACAAAAATCACTTCACAAATCCAAGTTCATCGTTGTCACTGCTGACTGTATCCTGCAGACCTTCTAGGCAGTGCAGGCTGGGTGGGACAGCAGACGGGTGGTGGCTGCACGTACTGGGTATCCATCCATCCATCCAGGAATCTTTTGCCTTTTTTTTTTTTTTTTTTTTTTAGCATTAGAAAACATCTTTAATTTCATATTACCGTGCATATTTCCAGGTGCGTGTTGCTGTCTCTGTTTTGTGGCGAGTAGGTGTTGTGTGATCTCTGAAATGTTTGTCAAGAATCAACTTTTTTGGGCTTTGAAATGAGTGTTTAACTTGCTTTAGTCCTGTGTCAAATGAATAGTCCAGAATGGCTGAGTCTGCAGGACAGCAGGTCGTAGCATGAGTTAGGATCACTAAATCCATTTGGAGGTGTCTCAAACTGTAATAATGACAGTATATAATCCAAGAAAACTTGGATACATTGAAGTCTCTCAAAATATTGAGTCCCAAATGAGGTTTTGCCTTGAATCTTTAGCTTTGACAGCTGAGATTGCTTGGAGATTCTACATAAGAGAAGATAAACGTTTTCTGGATTAAATGTCAACCTTTTTCCTTCTTTCTGAATGTGATCCAAGTCCAAATAATCCTGTTCTTTGTCTTCAAGAGAAGTCTGGTCAGTAGTTGTGTGAGCTAGATAACCTGGATGAGACTGACAGACTCGGGAACCTCCTGCTATAGAAAACCAAACTGAGATATAATGGCACATACACACACACACAAAAATTCTGGGGAAATTTTTTAAGCATGGCATGGAGTTTATAATGCATTTGTCACTTTATACTCCCCCTGGAGTCCATGGATATTTTGTTCTTGTAGTTTTAATGGCCAAACAAACCTGCTAAAATGAATGGAAGTTCTGAGAGATGTATTAATAAATGAGAGACATAACAATAAAATTACTGGTTTATGTATGGAAGTGGATTCTTTGAAATTTAAAACTTGTAGAAAGAAAATACACATTAACATGTGTTGCTTCTGCAGGCTTAGTGTATTCTTAGCATGTGATTTCACAGATCCTTAATATTTTTAAATACAGGTAACGAGTTTGGACATCCAGAATGGCTTGACTTCCCCAGAATAGGGAATAATGAGAGCTACCACTATGCCAGAAGACAGTTTAATCTTACTGAGGATGATCTTCTTCGCTATAAATTCCTAAATGCCTTTGATAGAGATATGAATAAATTGGAGGAAAGATTTGGCTGGCTTGCATCTCCTCAGGTAAGCTGTATATGCAAAATGATGAGTTTTATTCACCAGTTGGGTACATGTGTAGAATAACATTTCCAAATTTGCATGCTGAAATTTTAAATAGCACTTTATTATGCACTGTGTAATGCCTCACCATATATTTCAAGTTGTCAAAACATGGCGCTGAAATATCTTCCACAGATAACAGAAACCTGAAACAGTCTCTTTTAGCTTCATAGCAAGGTCTTTTCCTATTATAGTTCCTATTTTCATTTAGTAACTGTGGATGGGATAAAGCAGGCTGTAAAATTGTTTGTAATCCAATCCAAGGATTGCTTTGAGAAAATATAAATTGTTCTGACAATACACTTTATAAAAGTAATTACTCTGTTTCTGAGGAAAATCTTTCAATAGAGTCTCGTGTAAGTTAGTCTCGCAGTCCTCAACCTGCCACTTCTGTATTTGCATTTTTTACTCTAGTATCACAATGTAATTTTTATGACAGAAGCTCAATTATTATAATTTCTCAATGTTCAATTATTTCATACTCATCATAATCCACTTTAAAGATTTTTTTAAAAATTGATGCCTAGTTATTTATTAATGGCTTGAGCAAATAGAATAAAGGTGGTATGTGCAGCCATTTAATGTGGCTTATCAAAGCTATTTCTCACACAATTTCTAAAAAACAAACAAAAAAACACCATATCCAGTGCTTCATTTTACAAATTAATAATAGCACATGTGATGCAGATCCCCCTAAAAAGCAGGTGGAAGATTTCATTTGACAAAAGCTTCCATTTTTTACTAAACCAAAGTGTGACGAAAAGACCATGTTACCCATCATGGAACAGGAATTTTTCAAGTGGTCTGTGCTGAACAGGCTTCTACCTCTTTAAGATTACATTTCCTTATGAAAAGTAAACTACAGTTTAATTATCAAAAACTTTACATGACATTTCAGAGGTAAACAATTTCAGTTTGCATATTATCTATGTTGCTTGAATCTTTAACTGTATTGAAATGAGGTACAGAAACAGTGGGATTTTTCTTGGTTTTGTTAATTCAGTTAGAAATTAAATATTTTTAAAGTTGGTTGTTTTGTTGTTTTGTTTTTTTTTCCCTAGGCCTATGTGAGTGAAAAGCATGAAGCAAATAAGGTCATAGCATTTGAGAGAGCAGGTCTCATTTTTATTTTCAACTTCCATCCATACCAAAGTTATGTGGACTACAGAGTGGGTATTGAAACTCCAGGAAAATATCCTTTTCTGTACTGTTTTGCTCGTGATGAAAAATTGAAAGTTGACTAGGGTTTCTTCTAACTCTTCTCCTGCAATTAGAAACATAAATTGTATGTATAGTTTTATAATAGAACCTTTTAACCTAAGACTTTAAAAAAAAAAAAGTCTTATTACTAGGAAGTACGGTAACATGTGATATTAAATCCTCAGAACAACTTCTCCGCTTGAAAAGGAATTCTTTATTATCCCTTTGAAACTTAGACATGAAGAGGAAGTACCTAGAAGCAAAAGTTTGGTGTCAGTCTGTTTGTTTCTTCTAATAAATGGGTGGATTTTTAATTTGATGCTCTTTGCTGTTGTAAGACACAAATTGCTATAACATAACCATTTTAATTAAACATTTTTCTGAATGATATTGGGAGTTGTGGGAAATGGGATGATCCTTTCACTAGTTAGGTTTAAGTTAGTTTTGTGGTCAAATGGGTGCGTATAACACTTGTCATTAAATTTGCCTTCATTAAGGGGATGGCTTTGGCCTATCACTATATTGTAGTGATATACATCTGTAAACTGGTTTTATATGGAGCTTCTCAGATATGTTAGCAGGTATTTTAAAAAGCACAGAACTTCCTGCCTGGCCTGCATTTTTGTAGGCAGACCTCTGTTCTGAACTGACTGAAAATGTCATTCTTCTTTCAGCTGTTTTATATCCTTAGGCTGTTGGCATAACAAACCTAATTCTGCTTTTGTAAGAGAGGTTGGAGCCAGTGAACATTGCAGTTCTGCTGGTCCCACCTGGTTTGGAAAATCTTTCTGGGGACATTCAGCCAGTCAGTGGCTATATGAAGAGTCTCAGTCAGCTTGGGATCAGTTTTTTCTTCCTCCTTATACTTCAGTCTTCTCTCTTGATTTATTTTCCTTGACATTGGGCTGCTCTGGTCTACAACTCGTTCTCCTAAAATGCTGTACCTTGGTGTGAGGTATTCAAGGAACGAAACCTTAATTTTATATGCGAGCATAGAAATCCATGAAAGTTGTTGAGCAGTATGAACTGTTGCTAGTGTATCCCTGTATTTTGACATTTCATGTCGTCATATACTGCTAAAGCAGGAAAAAAATGTCATGGGAAAGAGTGCTTGCTTTTTTTTGCATGTTACCATTTTTGTATAGCACGTATCAAAGCATTTTGATATCTCAGAGTGAATGAACACCAGAGTGGTATGAATTTAGGGTTCCTGAGTCCATTCAGGTACTCATCTTTTCTCTCTGGTGGTCATTGATAGGGCCTGAGGGGATGGTATAAAGCTGTGTCCGGTTTAGGGTGGATATTAGGAAAAGGATTTTCACCCAGAGGGTGACTGAGTGCTGGAACAGCTCCCCAGGGCAGTGGTCACAGCTCCAAGCCTGACAGAGATCAGGAACACTGGACAATGCTTTCAGGCACATGTGATTCTTGGGGCTGTCCTGTGCTGCACCAGGAGCTGGGCTCGGATCCTAGTGGCTCTCTTCCAACTCAGGATATTCCGTGATTTGAAATCAGAGTTGTCCGCAAGCACATAGCTAGATGAGACCTGAGGCATCACAAATTCTATCATCAAAATGCTGCAAAAATATACTTTTATAAAAAATCCCCACATTAATTCAGGCTCTCTGACATTTACAACGTGCACCTAGGGCTTCTAATGAGCAAGGAAGGTCGCTAAAATGAGTCGCTGGCATGCGATCGCTGAAGGCAAAGGCGCCGCTTTGAAGTGCGGTTGTGTAACTGTCCCTGCCTGGTAGAATTCTGGCACAGTGAGACAAAGGACTTAATTTAGGATCAGTCAAATGCCAAATTCCATCAAGGTGGTTGATGCTTAAGGTTAATAGGTGTGAATAAGGAAAACGGCATGCTAATGTGGGAATGCATTTTTGATGTGCATGGGAGAAGACGGAGGTTGGCAGCGCTGCGAGGCTGTGTGGGTTTCAGAGAGGGAAAATCTATTGCCCACTTTCTGAGTCATTATGTGAAGGAAAAAGAAAAACATTTCTGTTCTTATGCTGGAATTGTACTTCATAAATTATGCTCTTTCAGAAGCCTTTTCATGAGAAAGGCAGCTTGAGCTAACAAATTATTTCTGCCTAATTTGCTTCAGTTTTGAGGTAGGTGAATAATCAACATCTAGGTCAGCTGTCTCTAGTTTTCTGATTGTGGATAAAACTTGGGATGTTAACAGTAAAACCACTCATAAGTTTCAAATTTTACATTTTTAATACCAACTTTCAGTGGGATAGTGCTTGAATTCTAAGGCCAATTGGCAGTGAAAATTTAATATGGAAACCTTCTTTCCTCTATTCAAAAAGGATATGGCTGAAAGTACGGAGAAAGAACAGGCAAAGGGGCTTAAAGATGTCACAAACTACTCCTTTTCCTTCCTTGAGATCCCACACTTGATTTTGTTAAATAGTTGTGTATATCCCCCCCTTTTTTAACAAGGTTTGTCATCTTGGCTCAAAAGAAATCTGCATTTTATGTTTATAATCACCAATCAGCATGGATTGATATCTCTAAATTTACACATGGATTAAACAAAAAGCATATTTGATTCAAGCAAAAAGGGACAGTACCCCTTTCCTGTCAGTGCTTGTGCATGTGTTGAGTTCTTAAATGTCTTCAATTGTCATTGGAATATCCTGAACTGAATTTTATTAGGCCAAGGTGTTTAACTTCATTACAAAATTCAGCCAAATACTTTCATGTGCTTTTTATCAGTTCTGGGTTGACTCCTTAGTCTTCAAAATTAGAGTGTGGAGAGGAGCAACAGTAGTACCCTTCATCTTGAAATAAATTATGCTATTTTTTTTCAGTGAAATTCAAGAATTATTAGAAACAAAATGGCCTAACCACTTTAGACTCTATAACCGCCACAAGCACCACTTGGATTCTTTTATCAGCAGCAAGTGTCAAGGAACAAAATACAAATCATAAAATGATTTGCATTTACTTTGCAAATGTGTCACTAAACATGCAGAAAATTAAATTAAAAAATTGTATTAAAATATGTATTTCAAAACATTGGAAAAGCATAGTAATTCAGTAATTATAATAAGATTGTGTCAGTTTTTCCATTTTCAGCTGTGTCTATACAAGGGTTCATTGCTTTTGCTGCTCTCCTCTCTTGTAGTGAGTAGGAAATTTACTTGGAGCACCAAATTGAACAGAAATCAGGCTTTTTTTTTTTCCAGTGAGAATGCGGGCTAGTATTTCCAACACTGTCACTGCAACAAGAGACCTTATTGCATAAAAAAATGCTTCTATTATCTGCTTAATTAAAATGCACATCTATTGTTTAATGTTTTTGTGAAAGTCATCTTCAGAAAACTAGATGCTTGTGAAATTCTGAAGTGTAAAGACTGACTTTTTGTGAGGCTTTAAGTTGGAAGGCAAATGCACATTTACCAACCTAGATTTTTTTCCCAGACGAATACATAATTGGTAAAGATCTTAAAATTCTTTTGTGACGCCATTATTCAGGATCTGGTTAACAGTATTTACACAAAATATGCTATATACCTGTGAGTATGTGGTGATATTAACTTTTGCAGTGCTCTTTAGCAATATGAACATAATTTTATGAATTATTTTTAAAATACCATAGCCATAACAATGGCATTTGCTGGAATTAGTTTTAAGGGAATCATTAAACATGTCAGGGCTTTCAACAACATTGATAACTTATTAAATTTAATGTATGGTGTAGATCACAGAAACAAGGTGTGAAATGCTTGATGGAGACATTCTCCTGCCACGTTAATAAAATATTCAGCAGAACAGTAGCAGTCTTTGCTGATGCTGAGAGGACCCTGAAGAGAGCAACTGGATCTTGTAGTTTGTGGCTTTGCGTGTTGTACATGCCAGCAAATGAATGGTAGCTTAAACATGTCTATAAAATAAAGGAGTGGAGAAGTGTTTATGGTGTGCATGTAGAAGACTTTGAGGACTAAAGCTGGCAAAGGATCATTTCCCCAACTTTTTCTTTTTTAAAGTAAGGTCAGTTAAAAAACACGAAGATTTTGCTGGAAAACGTGGTGATCTTAGGGCACCTACCCTGTAGAACTCAACAACAAACTTGGCAGTTTTGGACTGTTCTCTCATTTTGCTGCAAACACTTGGGGGGAAACGATTAGTCACCATTCATGGTTTGGGAGCTAATGGACAGCTTTGCTGTTTTCCTCATGTGCATCTACTTTTCTTCATTCCAGCCTTCTAGACAAAAGTGTTTTGGAGTAAATTTGTGGTTACTCTGTGCTATGTCATGCTCCAGCCTTCCCTGCCAGTAGAGATTTCAATCAGTAAGGCTGGTGGTTGGGAAATTTCCCAGGTCAGCTGATGGAGTTATGTAAACACTCAAAAACAATTCTGTTTATATCACAATCCTTCAGGTTTTGAGCAGGCCTGCTTTCAAAAGGTTCTGCAAACACAGAAGCCCAAGAACAGTTTAAGAACCACTGACTTTTTTGAAAGAGCATTGCTTTGCTCATCCCTAATCCTATTAAATACAAGCTCTAGGAAAATGAGATTCTTCCACGGTTTAGAATAGAGGAAGCAGATGTGGATTATAGAGCACTGTTATTTCCCTCTCTTTTTTGGGTGGTGGGGAGTGGAGATTGCCTTCTGTTGTGACTTCAGGAGGGAGAAAGATGCTTCAATTATGTCCAATCAAGAAATTACGAGTTACTGAAATAATAATAAAATCAAAATGTTCTATTTGTTATTTTCCCCACAAAGAAGAAACTCTTTTTTTAATTTTTTTTTTTTTCTTCTCAGAAGACTCTCAAAGGAGTTGTGGGGTTTTATTCTTTAAAATTATATGCTTTATATTGAATATATCAGCATGCTCCACTACTGCAATCCAGCTAGATTTTTTTGCTTTGATTTCTTTCCTGTTTAAGAGTAATTTGGCATAGTTCCTTAACAGTTGCTCTAAGTATAAAATCCTTCTGGATTCTGATGCTGGAGAATACGGAGGGCACCAAAGGCTGGACCACAATACAGAGTACTTCTCTGAAGAATATCCTCACAATTATCGACCTAATTCAATTATGGTAAGTTGTTTGGGGGTTTTTTGTTTGTTTGTTTGGGTGGTTTTTGTTTTGGTTGGTTCGGTTCTTTTTTTTTTTTGTTTGGTTTGGTTTTTGGGGTTTTTTGTTTGTTTTTTTCTTGTCTGTTTTTAGTTCTACTTTCATCTGTGTAAGTTTTGCAATTCTTTGGACAAATATCAAGTCTATTCTAGTATTTGGGGAAGGGGGCATTTTTAATTCATTTTCTGAAATTAGCCTTTGTCTAAATACAGTAAAGATGTCAACATTGTGATTTGATCATAGTCAATAATGTTAAATAATTTCTCTCTTTCAATGTTACTTTTATTTTTCCATGCACTTTTACAGTGTCTGGCACACAGTGTTCCTTGCCAACATGCATGAAAACCTACTAATGTGCTTTTGAGTTGCCATCCTTAACATTATAGTTTGTTTTATTTTCATGTCTGAGAAACCCCATGCTTGCTTTTTTTAAAGTTCTGTAGAAATTGAATCTTGCTTTGCTGTCTTAAAGTCAGGTGCTTAACTCTACCAACATGAATTAGAGCAAATCGTGCATTTGCCAGCTGGCTTCCTCCTCCTCAGTTTACAGAAAAACTTTGCAAAATGGAACAGAATTTCTCTGTTCACATGAAGATTTTTAAGGATTTCCAGTCCTGAATATAATGGATAAAGGCTTTCCCACAAATCACTTGAGATGGATTGGGAGACATATCCTTGCATTCAGTTTCTGTTAGCTGAGGTCGTTACTAATAAAACTCTACCCTTCTTAATTAATCTTGAAATCAGAATCATCACAATTAACAATTTTAAAACATTATTTTTCCCATTCTTTATGCATGTACGTGTATATATATGTGCACATATTTCCCATTCTCTGTATATACATTCACATATGTGTATATGCTCACAAGCACAAGAAAATAAAATTCAGAGAGGTTGGGAATTAAGGCAAGAGTTCACTGAAAAAATTCTGAGAACATTTACATTTCTGAGTACATTTTTATATCTAAAACCTTAATGTGCATGAAGGGTGTGTGTTTCTATGCACAGGGATATTGATGCATGTGAACACCTGCAAATAAATTACAATTGTAGTTTTAAGAGCTTGCAAAAATGGAGCATCTGCACTGCTTTGTGTGGGCCACTCCTCATCCCTGGCAGAACAGAACACAAATTTCTATGTCACATCTTAATGTTTCTCCTGAGATCTAAACTCATGAGAATTATTGTCACTTCTAATCTCTCTCTCTTTCTTTCATTGTATCCAGAGTATTGGCATTCCTTTCATTTGCCTGATTTGAAATAGTTTCATTGCATAAAAGAATTTTTGTGCTTTTGTTGTGCTTGGTGTAAAGGGTCTTAGGAGTGGTTTCTTTGGAGGTTTTTTTTAAAGTATCTGCACGTGACAATGCCCTCATAGTGTGGGTAAGTATTTGTGCTAATTTGCACACAAAGAAATGAAAGGTGTAAGATTTCATTCCTGAAGGTTATGTAGCAAATTAATGCTTCCAGAGTTCTCGCTTCGTGTGCCCAAATCAAACACCTTGCCTGAGTGATTGGAGAGCATCTTAATTATCTACCACTAACTTAACTTTTGCAAGCCAATTAACTGTAATTTGGAATGTATATTTCACATTTAGTCTGTTAGATGGTGAGTGCGAGCCATCCAAGGCAGAAATAAACGTGACAGAATGCGGAGCTGCGGTTTGCTGGGAGCATGTGGAAGATAAGGCATGTGGCAAACAAAGCAGCAAATGCAATTTTGCAGCATCAGCTGAGGCATGGCAATGGCACCTCTAGGTCAGAAAGAAACCTGGCAGCATGGGTCAGGTAAACTTTCTCTTATGTCCTTCAGCCGCCCAATTCACAGAGCACCTTCAGCCAACCCCCCAGAGGATGCCACCAAATAAAGGTAAAATACCAGGGAAAGGACACCGAGTGAAAGTAATCGAGGAAAAAAGTCTGGAAAACCTAAATTCAGCTGATAGATCTTCACGTTAAGAAAGAAAAGACGTTACAGTAAATGCCTCCAGCTGCTATTTTGAAGCAAAGCGGAGATGTTTTCTTTTAAATAGCAATTTACATCCAAGTTATTGGGTAGTTTGTCCTGCTTAGGAGTTTTGGTCTTAATTGCAGTTTCTAAAATCCAACTCAAAAGTCTTCCCATCAAATTTCTTTTCAAGAAACTTACGATGCCTCCCCAATAAACTCACAAAAGTTCTTTCCTGTTGTTTAATAATTTTTCATCATGCATGAGAGTTAATTTTATTGTTTCAAAAATTTTAGTTCCTCCCCCACCACAAACTTCAAAGAATTAATTTTTTAATGACAGATGCACCTCCCTTAAGGTGTGTGAGTAAACACACTGCTGTGTGTCAGCAAAACACGCCAGAGGGTCGTGACAAAATGAAATCACATGCGATAATTCTGCTTCTCAAGCCAAGCTTAAATAGCACACAAATGTATAACAAAAATAGAAGATTAAACGTGACATGATTCATTCTAAAAAATCACCTAATAAAAGAAATATTCAGGGTGATATATCAAAATGAGAAGACAGGAGATATGAAATTCCTGGAGCAAAGAATCTTGGAAGAAGATGAAGCTTCGTAAGCACTGCTAAGCATTTCACTGTACAATTTTCAGGCTTGTTTAGTAAAGCTATTAAAGGCTTAGATTTCAAAATCATTAGGCACGCCTTGAAAACTCCATAGAAAATGCACAGAAATGTCTTCCATAATATGGCTTTTTAAAATAATTTTACTAATTTTTCCATTTCACTATAATGGATTTTTAACAAATATATGAAATGTACGTAACATTCCATGTAATCAAACTTTCTAATAATGTGCTGTGAACCATTTTCTCACTCTACAAGTAGATTCTTTTTACCACACCTTCACTTCTGTTTACAACTCCACTGTGGTGTTCTCATACTAATCTTTTTGGGTTTATGATTTATAAAAGATGTGCGCTTTTTGAATGCTTCCCTAAACCTTTAGTCTTGCTATGTCTCATCATCTCTTTGCAAGATGTAAATTAAATGCTGCACACACATTTCAGCCCCAGTCAGATCTTAGTGCCCCTTTAGGGATTAATTAATTTGTTGGTACCTAATTCCACTTTTGTGGCTGGATGTGAAACTTAGATTTGGGGCAGGGAGAAGAAAAAATATAATTTTTTAATAACATGTCACTCAAAGTGTTTTGCTGGTCTTTGCTAAGGTATCCAGCTTGACTGAATTTTGCTGTAGGAAAGAATTAGCTAATAATGTGTGTCCTAGTACATATTTCGTACTATACCAAAATTTTGGATTTATATAAAAATGATGGGGTTTATACTTTCCTCCTTTGTGCGCCAACAGAACTGAATAATAAGGAGGTTAGGTGGAATATTGCAGAGGATGTTGTGTCCTTGAAAAAGTAGTATATGATTTATTATGAAATGTTATTGCTTAACATATTTCAACTTTTATAGATTTACTTTTTCTGTAGTTTGTTACAATGAGATAAAAAACAAATAGATGTCAGAATATTCCTTTTCCCCTGTCCCCAATGCTGTCTTTTTTCTGATTCTCTATTTTTGGAATTCAGTGATATAATCTTTTCACATTAAATGAAAATGAAATTATATAGTTTATTTTAAGAATATCCTTATTACAGGCTTGGGTTTTTAACCTTGACCTTAATCTATACTATTCAATGTCAAAGTGCAACTTCCTGCTTCCTTGAGTCTATGGACAAATTAAAATACTCCCATAGACTGAAATGATCTAAAAGCTTTTAGTGACCTTAGCTTTGAAAATACAAATTTAAATAACTTTCATGATAAGGATTTATGTATTGAATTTCAAGGGACTGATGTAATCTTTAACTGTTTTCTCCCCTGACATGCTCAGATACACCGATTAAATGAAAGAATGTTTGTAGCTAGAAACTCAACTGTTCGAACTAGGTAAATCAGCAAGAATTTAATACCAGAAAGGTCATTTTGATTTTTACCTCTTGATGCTTAAGACCTCTAAATTCATTTGTTCATCTTCATTGATCATTTGACTTCTTAAAACCACCAGCAAATGTAATGATTCAAGTTACTCTGTTAGTAATTTTGTTTCATCCTCTCTTCAGTCTGCTTGTTTTTCAGGGATTTTTTTCTGTCTTTTTTTAAGTACTTTTTCTCAACCTGAAGAAGAGGGCTGAAGATAATAGAGGAGAATTTTGAGCCACACCCATATGGACTTTTTTTGCACAAATGAAGCAAGAGAGTTTAAGAAATTATTTTCTGCATATTCATGCTGTATAGCTGTAAATTGAAAAATAAATCAGAAGGCAGAACTTCACATTATTTTAGGCATGCCTTCTTTGTTATGTGCAATATTGAGCAAAATGAAATCCAAAATGTGTGAGGTTTTGTATAATAAATTGTAGTCAGAAAGGAAGAGCTATCATCTATTTTATCCTTTGATGGTTAATTATATTCTCAGAATAGCGTCCATGTCTGACAATTAGTAGTGATACAGGAACAGGATTGTCTAAAGCCCTCATTTTAATTAAAAGTTTGGGATAATGTTGGCACAGACTCTTGTGACATTGCCTTCTGCATCTACCAGCTGCAATATGTGCTACTGAGTATTTTTCTGCAGTGCCTGATCTAGCTCTGAGTTCTAGTAATTCTCCCATCTGTTACAAAATGACCTTGAAATTATTTTTAGGGCTTGGTGTTTTCCAATCCTGAAAGTCGGATGAAGAGTAGTTCATTGGATTTCCAGCCAATTTCAATTGTGCTTGCACCTGGTACTGAATTAGTCTGACAGATCTGAAAGTAGCAGTTGTCATTTGCAGAACCTCTTGCTCCTGGGTTTTTAGATACGTTTGGAGATTTGCTGTGTATTTTAGATCACTCCTGAAATATGTAAGGTGATATTTCTGCTTATAGCTGCTGCTGTTCACAGGTGCTTCCCACATGTGGTATTCCTGGATTCTTCTTAGCTCTTGTAATCTATTTTTTTGTTGAAATTTTCTGGATATTCACAGGAAAAAAGTACAAGGAGTAAGCATCTGGCTGAAAACATTTTACATTTCTGGTCAATGGTAGTACCAGTTGTTTTTTCCCTGTCTGTGAGATAGCCATCATGAATAGACTCTGATCTTGATAGAACTCCATGTGTGTTGGTGGGAAAGAGGTTGACTATAAAAAATCTTCCTTTTTTTTATTTCTATACTAGAGGTAATCTTTGAGTTGCAGAAGCCTTGATCTGTGTGGGACTTTCCTAATTTCAGACTGTGTAACTGCCTCATAGTTTAAATGGACATGCAGTATGAAAAGATCTAAGGTGCTAAAAAACCCCATTTTGTATTTGACTTATAAACAAGATTCCTATCCCGCACCATCCTCTCTGTCAGCACATCTGGTGGTGAAGTAATAGCAGTTACTACAGTCCTGCCAAATTGAGAATAGAAATACTTTCAGTGATATTTTATGACTAAATATTTGAAAGTTAAGTTTGTCAAGAATGTTATCTTTACAGCTAAGTCATCCTGACTGTCTCAAGCAGATCTGATGTTTTCTGGTCCCCATGTTGCACTCCCCCATGAGAAGAGGCTTGATGAGCCTTCCTGTGTGTGTTTTTAAATGTCTTCATGGTTTCCTAAAATAGTGGAGTTTGTGTGAACCTTAGAGGGCTTAGGTTGTAAGCTGGACATTGATATAGAAGGCAGAGGGACAATTCAGGGAGTTTGGGTCTCCTGGGGCCTTTTGCTACATGGGGGAGCCTGGAGGGGAGGAAATGGCTGGAAAGGGTGTTCAGGATGAGCAGAAAGCTTGAAACAAAGAGGGGCTCTGAGGGTGATTTGATTGATGTGGGTGAGCCGTGAATGAATTCCCTTTAGTGTTCTGTTCTTTGGGTTTTCACTTCTGGCCGTGTTCATCAAGTGAGCCTTGGGAAATGGTGAAGGAGACATGAATGGGATAAAACTTGTGATCAGGAAAAGCAGGTTAGAAGAACAGAGATCAATAGAACTGAAGCTGGTAATTGAAAGTATAAAATTCAGCAACAGTATATGAAAGAATAAACTTCTGAGACACTATTCCTAGGGTATGAAAAAGTCAAAAATTACCTATCTCTGATAATGTCTTTTGCTGATGAATACCTAGATTTCCTGTAATGGTTTTAATCAGGAAACCTCTATGTATTTTTAGTATACTTATCTATTTATAGATAGATACATATCTCAGGCTGTATACTATATATATATATATATATATATATATAAACTAGCTGGAGATAATGAAGAAGGGCAAGGAGGTGATTCTGCAAATCTGCTGATTGGAAGAGCACTTAAGAAAAAACAATGCAAGTCCCTTGGCAAAAGGAGGACTTTTGATGGACAATATGGACAATAGAGGAGTATTCAGTGCTTTTTTTTGGCTCAGTCTCCAAGGGCAAAGCCTGCTTTCAACCCTTTCTGTGTGACAGTGCACCACTGAAATTAAAGTAGCAGAGCAATAGGTTAAAGATGCTGTATATAAGTGGGATGCTCCCAGAGGCTTGGATGATTTCAGTGATGTGATTACAAGGCTGATGACCATTATCTGAGAAAAATCATAGCGGTCAGGGGAAAATTCTGGCAGCTGAACCAAGGCTGTAGTAAAAGTGAAAAGGAAGACTGAGGGTTCTGTAGGGCAGCCAGCCTCTCCCCTCTGTTCCTCAAGAACCACCTCCTCTTGGGATCTGTGTCCAGGCACGTGGGGCATATGAGATGGGTCAGTCAGAAAGCCAGCCTGGTTTTAGCAAAGTCAGAACACGCATGGCCAGCCTGATTCCTTTCTTGATGAAATGACTCAAGCTGTGTGCACAAGCTTGCTCCAGTAAGTGCAGTAAAACTTTCAGCCTTGTCTCCTGCAGCGTTCCTGCCTAGGATCTGAGGAAGTACAGATGAGATTGTGTTAGGTGGGTTAAAAACTGGCTGGGCCACTGCAGTTTCAGCAGTCAGAGGCTCAGGATCCAGCTGTTGACTGGAGTCAGTCTTAGGAATTGTGAGGGAGCTGATCCTGCTTGGAGTCTTGAGCAGTGGCCAGCACAATGAGACAGAGCACCACTGTAGGTGACAGTGAATTAGAGTGAATCATTGGTCAGTTGAAGACTCGAGGTCCAATCCAGACACACCTAGAGCTGAGGAGTATCCAACTTTTATTTGAAAGTGTCTGGACTCAAACATACAATAAAATGTTTGCATTTCGATTTATCCTGTCAGCAATGGACTCCTGGCTTTTTTAATCGTGTCACTTAATGGCAGATTGAAGCATATGCTTGGAGCAGTCGACTTGATACAGTCAGTACGCTCAGGAAAAATACAGGGAAAATAAATTTAAGTTAATGGGAATATGTTACTACAAAAGTGGTGTTTCAGGTGAGCGGTGCCAAAGGAAAAGGAATAATACTGGACTGAAAAGGCTGAGGAAGTTCTGTGATTCAGGGTGTCAGAAGAAGGAGTGGAGGTGAGAAATCCAGGCTGGGATCTTGGGCAAATAATCTTTGTGATCTCCTCCAGTCCATCACACAAATGTTCAGAGTTCTGTCTATTTAATCAAGTACTAAAACCAGAGCACACAGAATGTAGTATTTCTGGAAATATTGTTGGGCTGGGGAAAGGAATAATACCTGTATACTTGTAACAAGTATTATCTAATACTTGTGTAATATTTTTTCTTTTTGTACACCAGTGGAATTAATAATTAATAATCTTATTTGCAATTATTAATATAGTTAGTCAATAATTAATATTTACAGTTCTTCATGCCTTAACTGTTGCTTTTTGTGTGAATAGCCTGGGAAGTGGTTACACTGACCAATGAAATAGGGTTAGGAGATAGTGCCATATGTGGCTTTTTTATGATTTAAGAAGCCCACCAAGATAAAAAACTCTAAAATGCATGGTTAATTTCCCTAGGTAAGGAAAAATCATGTGACTAAAGCTGTAAGCTGGCAGATACACCTCCTCATGGCAAATGGAAAACATATCTCTCATTAGCTTAAATGCAGTCATCTGCACGAGTTCTGAAATTGTGCTTAAAGCAATTGAAAAATTCTGATTGTCAATGAAGTGATGGAGTGGGATGATCCACACTGCTCTCGCATTCTCAGCTGATGTAAATTGACTTTAAAGGAATTGGGCTAATTTACTCCTCCTAGGATTTGAGGTATTATTGATCAGAATATAATTGAGAATTGCTGTGTCCTATATTAATGCTAATTTTTATTCCCTTAACTGAAGTAACATTTTACAAATTCTTTCTTAGAAAACTTATTTCTGTTTGTTCCTTCTCACTTCATGATCCAACCCAGAGCAATGATTTTCTCAATTCACAGCTTCAGAATTTCTCCTTTATCTATATGTTTTGAGGTAGTTGACTTCATTAAGCATTTCCTCTCCTGCACAGGTTTATAGAAGCTATTTATCACTGAAACCTTGGGGGAAATCATTATATTCACCGCCTTTCAAGAAGCATTGGACACAGCTCTGTCTGGTTCAATGAAGATCAGCTGTTCTTTTCCTTTTTCTCCTTTTCCTAAAGCTCTTTTCTTTATTGCTTTATTCTGTTTTGAAAACAATGAAAGCCTTTCATGCCATCAGGCTCTAGTTAGCAGATAAGGTAGTTGAAATTGCAGAATATTAGACATTCCGCAGGGATGAAGGATAGTCTAAAAGAGGACGTTGTCACAATGAAGCCAATAATCTTCAATCTTGTGTTACCTTTTATAATTGCGTTTTTATTGACTTGTTCAGAAAACACATTCATAGAGCTGACAATTGATGGAGTGCAGTGCATCAAGGTAATTGGTAGATAGCACGTATCGGTCTTGTTTTCCAATTGTGACACAGCTCAGCTTGGAAGGAATGCCATGTAAAATACATTGCCACGAGTTCTTTTGTGATCTATGAGGAGTCTTTCGATTATATGTATTTATGATTTGTGAAATCATATGATTTATGATTTATGAAATTGGCTATTTTCATGGTATTCAGGGAAAAAAGGGGAAGAAAAATGCAATCATTTAAATGGTTAATTTAGATTCTCTCCAGTCTCAAGAGTGAGTTTTATTTTTCAGACACTGACATTCCATCGTGCCAAGAGTGTGAAAAATATGTTGCTGTGTCATGTTGCTGGTATTTACCTGTATGAAATGGCACCACAGGCCTTGGGACAACTGCAATTCACAGCAGAAAAAAGTTGCAAAACTTTGTCATTTATCATTGACCGATCTATCGACCTAGATGTCCTCAGGTTTTTGAAACTGGTCACTGTAAGTCATATGAGGCCCTCTCCTGGCAGCCACCTAAAATATATCATTATAAGATATTGAAAGAAAAATAGAAAAGAGATTGAAAATAGATTGTAATCAGGCTGCCTTTTAAATTTTTGTCTTGTGTAATTCCAATGCCAGGGACTAAGCAGTCAATGATCATTCTTTAAATATTTTATTTATGACCCAGAGCACTGCACAAATATTAGATTTTTAACAGTTAAAATACGGGTTTTGTTCCACATGCTGTTATTCAGAAGTCGTGTTCTGTAAGGTTTCTGGGTTTTTCAGCTGTTCTTGTCATATTTCTCCTAGGTGTACATTCCAAGCAGAGTGGCTCTTGTGCTTCAGAACATGGATATCCCAAAGTGAAGTTCCCTGTAACTCCCACTGAAGAAGCAAGTCACAAAGAAGTGCTGATACACTGTACTAGTACTAAGTATAACAAAACTTGCTCTAAGGAGGCTTTCTGAGACTGAGTATAGTAATATTAGGTGTTTAAAACGTAAGATTAATATTCACATGTAATTGCAGAGCTCTTGACTTGCTAGATCCTCTTTTGAGGAAGCTTTACGAAGAGGCAGAAAGGAAAACGTTGGTTTTGTAGTTCTAGTAGTACAAAATTACACTTAAGGTGTTGCAAAGCAGCAGGTATTCTCAATTAAATTGTTGTTTACAGAATTTTATCAGGAATGATAAGAGTGATCCTGCTCCAAAGTTTGTAATTTCTTATAATCTTCATTTTGATAGTGACTTCGAATATTCATTATATATTAATGCTTCTTACTAAAAGTAAGTAGTTTGCTTAAATAAAACAGAAGTTTTTGGCTAAAAGGCAGCCTTAACGGTTTGTGGGACCTAATTTGAGGCTCCTCTTCAATGAAGTCTAACATGGAATTAGAAATGTTTATCCAAACGGATGAGAAGGTCCTCTGAGAGAATTGTACTTTGCCATTTTTTATTTAATTAAAAATGCACAAAAATGCTGGGCAGCAAAAGCAGCAGGCCGATTGACTGGTGGCCTGCTGATGCTGTTGTGTGTGCTGGTTATCTGCTCCCACCCGAATCGCTTAGTCTGTGCATCTCACTTGCTACAGCTGGACAAAAATGACACAACTATTTTCTTTAGGTCACTAAAATGTTCAGTGAGAAGCGTGGGTTTTTTTTTTTTTTCTTAATGAAATGATACCATACTGGAAGATGTACTTAAAGTGCAGTTCTTCCCACTGCATTTATGTCACTAACATCAGGACCTTGCAATACTGATTTCACTACTTCCAGAAGCTGCCTTTCAGCTTGGAACATGATGATGTTCTTGCACTTTTATAACTTTTGAAACATTGCTTCTCGTGAAGAAGCAGTCTCAAAATACAGTGATCAAACTAAGGTGTTTTTTTGATTAAAATTAAGATAGTTAATTATTGGAGTGCTGCTAAGATAATTCAAGTGAGTTCCTTCATGAGCTACAACTTTTTTGTAAAGAGTAAGATTTTGTATATTTGAAAATGTATTGCAGAGTATTCTGGAAAATTAATACCAAATTAACGAGACATGCTTTATTTTGTTCCATTTATTTAAAAACATATTTGAATTGGTTCTGAAATGAATGTCTTTTGTACAAATCTGAATTTTCTAACTTTTAAAGTAGCCAAAGAGGAAGATGTCCGTGACCATTTCCAAGTCATAATTTTACCCAGTTTCCTTTGTGAACCATTGTGTAAACTACTGAAGAGTTGGTGCCAACACTGAAAATCTATTCACAGTTCTTGGAATGCTTACTTGTGGCTTACTTCTTAAGCAACATAAGGGATGGAATAATGCAGCATGATGGAAAACAGTCTTTTGCAGAGTTCACACTGAAAGGACTTTGTGAACATCCCCAGTCTGAAATGTTCTGTGTGACAGAAAATGTTATATTGCAGTTGGGTACTATAGGATCATGCTTCATTTTCCTCTACACCAGTTTGATCATTGTTTGGTTGTGAGCTAATAAAAGCATTCCTGTTATGCTATGACTTTAAATAAAATATACTGAACTGTTTTAGCAACTGGAACTGATTATCTTTTTTTCTTCCCCAGATTGTTTTCCTTGTAGTGAAATAACGAGCAACTTCTAATACATGTTATATTTACACTGTATTGATCTAATATGTTTTATAGGGTGGCCTTTTTTTTTTTCCCTTTTTTTTTTTTACTGGCACCAGTTCCAGGTTTCAAAATGTAATGCAAGGCAAGCGTCTGTGTCAAACCTTTTTTCAAGAGAAGGAATAAATGTATGATGTGAAGTATAAACTGTAAAATTACATGCAAAATAAACTCTGAGGAGGAGAAAACAAATGCATATATGGTTTCATTGCTTGCATTGTAAAACGATTTTACAGCAGTCTTAACACTGAAAGACAGATTAGATTTTGCTCCGTCTTGAAATCAGGACATGTTTTGGTCACGAACACTCATAATGAAATTGGAAGAACATTTGTCCTGGGCATATTTTCTTTAACGTAGTGATAGATTAGTGAAAGCGAAATACAGAATTTGCAAGGTGAACATGTAAATACAAAAAACATAATAATTAGGGCTTTTTGGAGGCCGCCTCTACATTTTAATGGTGGGTCTTGCAAGGCTGGAAAATTTTCATTTGCAGCACCCATGGAAAGCCAATTATTTCCTCCTGCTCTTTGCATTTTGATGGGTTATGAAGAAAAATTCAGCTTTCACTTGCCTTCTAGTGACACTGATTGCAACCAAGGCCCCTCCTTACAGTCACATCCTGAGGCTGGTCATGCCTGTCACCGTGTCTGGTTGAAGCCTGGCGTATTCTGAGAAACACAGGAGCTCAGTTTTGTTTTTTGTTTTCTTTTTTTGCTTGGCTACACCTCAAATCAACACCTTCACCTGGATTATCTAAAGATTGGGGCTGACCTTCCCTCTGTTTTGCACTGTGTGTCTGAATGGTTCTTCGTACTTAATAATTCAAGTTATTCTCCAGACCAGGTGGTTACTGTGATAACAGGCAAGCATCCACTAGACTGGTGTGTTCTATGAGCAATGAGTTTTAATTTCCCTGCTGTTTTCTCCTCCTCCCACAATTCAAGCATTACTGCCCTGAGTTTTGTTTTCAAGATGAAGAATGCAACCATTATTTAACATTGGTGAGTACTTCTGGAAAACAAATTTTATTGGAAAAAACACTGAGCTTTCTGGGGTTTTTTTTCCTACGAAGTTTTAAGTTTTTTGTGTTCATTCTGTTGAATTTAGTACAGACTTTTTAACCATGTACTCTGAAAAGCAGGAATGTGGTGCTGGGCCAAAAGTAGAGCAGCTGTGTGAACAGTAAGGTACCAGACTAGATAAGCAATCGTGTGGTACTTGCAGATAGTGCCAGGTAATATTTTTGTGTATTAATCTGTCAATCACAGGTCTGCTTTCAAGTGATGTTTTAAGCATCTTGAAGTAGTTTTTGTTTCCCCCTTTTTTTCTTTTTTCATGACTACAGGTTCTTGACAGCCCATTAATGGTTAAAGGAAGAACTTCCTGTCTATTTAAGTCTTGCTTCTCAGAGCTTAAAAGTAACTCAGTGATTGAGTAGTAAAGGGTGAATGTTAAGTGAATGAATAGCAGAAATTGTTTCCTTTAACTTAAATAAATTGGGAGGTTCTGTTCAGGATATGTTGACTGGTATGATTTGTCTGTTTTCTGCTTCATAATTTGATTTTCTGAGGAATTTAAGTATTCTGCATTTAAGTGTCTTATCATTGACTGATGTTTCCAAACTGGGCGTGTTGTCATTGTTGAAGTACTGCTACAGAGATGAGGCAGTGTTTAACCTATTTTCATATATCACACCTTAGCTGGGATCCCAGTTTCATAAAAATCAACCTGGAAGACTCTGCACATGTGTGTGTTTTCACACCTCAGAGTTTATGGGGCAAGNGGGATCCCAGTTTCATAAAAATCAGCCTGTAAGTGGCATCTTTGCAACAATTAACTGGAAGGGTTTTGCCAGGGAAGACTCTGCATATGTGTGTGTTTTTTACACCTCAGAGTTTATGGGGCAAATGTTTTCAAAGGGCTGAGAGTGTAATTTGCTATGATGGAGAGCTGTCTCTTATGCCAATCTTACTTTTTTAATTCTATTTAGGTTTCCAGATTAGAGTTGGTTTCAAATTCTTGATGAGAGAAGCAGCATCTTTCTGAAAGTTTCACAAGTATTTATGGAAAAAAGGAAATCCAAAAGTTTTGGTCATGTTTGTCTTTATAGAGAGAAGTATGTTTTTCTTCATGCAATATTTCCTTTATGTAGGCTTTTTCACTGTTTGATTTATGTGAAAATAAGCTGCAGTAGTGCTGGGCTGACATATGACTGTTCTTCTTAGAAATAATTATATAAGTTGCTGGGTAAAAATAACTCCAGTTGAATACGTTCAAAATACACTGCTTATGGAAAGGTAGAAACAAAAGCTAATGATGACTCATTAGATGAGACAAATTATATTTTTCATGCCTGTCAGTACAATATGTACCCTGTAAATATAAATAAGTCTTGGCTATTCATGGTAAATTAAAACCTGAAATAAATTAGGAGAAAAAATAAGAACTTGTAGGTATTAAAGAAAATAAGTCTTAGCTTGGCTGCTGGTTTTGCATATTTACAAAGCTGTTTTGAACACTAAAAAAATAAATCGAAGGGTTTAATTGAACTAGGTCTGAAAACTGTCCTAGAAAGTTGAGAAAGGCAACAATTTCTCAGTATTAAAAGAGTATTACAATTGATCCAGCACTAATCATCCAAGTCAAATTAACTCCTAATTTTCAGTATTGTTAAAAGCTAGGATTGAACATTCTCAACTTTCTTGTTTCTTCTGACTACGCCTCACAGATGACAATTTAAATGTATTGAACAAGGACAGTCTGTGATAGAATGATGTGAATTTAATGTATCAAGTACTCAGTCTTTGCTGGTGGCATGATGTTTATGACAAAATAGATAAAGTGCATTTAGGAAGACAGGTGTGTCTGCAAACACTGAAGAAACCAAGCTGAAATAATTTAAAGGAATTTGGAAGTCAGTTGAAGTAAAAAGTAGAAGGAGGTAAATCCCAACCTTCCTTAGTTACCTTTCACGAAACTGAGTGTGTATCTTACGTTTGCTTGGGGTGTAGAGTAAGACAGCTGGAGTAGGTTAATTAGCCTGCTGTTAAAGTATTGTTTGTTTAAAGGAACAAAGTCTATGTATTTGGTCCATTTCAGGCTAAAAATTCTTGGACTTGTTCTTTTTGCGGTAGTAGCATATGATCATCCCTGTAGAAAAGTGTAAAAATACTTTTCTACTTCAAAATGTAAGTAATTTCTAATGTAAAATCTTTCATAAAAGTTTATTCACTATTAAAGGGGACGAGGGGAGAGGAGCTTCTATTGAAAGACTACCTCTTGGTACAGTAAAGATGTGGAAAATTAAATGAAATGAAAACCTGGTGATTAAAATGTGTGGAATTGTAACCATTACTTTTACACAAAACTCCTTTCACCTGTTGACTGCTGCTTCTGTTTTTTGTTTTCTTTGTTCGTAGCAGCGGGTTTGGACCAAGGCCAACACTCCGAGTCTCTCTGTCTTCTGTAACCTGTGTCACTATTATTGAGGAATGTTAGAAATGACAGTTTTCAGTCATCAGTCAGAAAGTGGGGTTAGCCTTGCTTTGGGACTTTCTAGGGTAGGGATAAGAGGAGAGACTGAAGATGTTTCCTGGTTTTGTTAAATACCATTTAAATTCCTGCCTTTGCAATTCCACTAATCATTTTAAATCTTTGACTGTGGCACGTTTTTGTTAGAAAACCGCTACCGCTATACAGTACCAAAAAAAGCATGTCTTTAGACTGGGATGAGAAAGCCAATTATGCAAACACATCATGTCCAAAACTGAAATGTATTTTTCTATCCAGGTTTGTTTTATCTGAAGGGACCTCGTGTTGATCACTTCATGAAATGGAGCAGATGGGCTGTATGGCATAAAGAACAGGTTTTTGTGCAAAAAACTAATTTCCCAAGGCAAAAAATATTCCAGTATTTCAAATATGGGAATTTTTTTCATAAAAATATTGGATTATGACAAGTGAGCATTTTCATAGGAAGATATTTGTCAAAAACCCTTCTAGGAAAGTTCTGTAAAAATAAAAATAGTATTCAAAATCAATGCCTACCTTATGTGCAAAGCATGGACGCTCACAACTTTAACTCTTACCCTATGCAGCTGCTTAAATGGGGTTTTCATTAAATTCATTGTCTAATTTAATTACTGCGCCATTTTTATTTTTAAAAAATAAAATTAATAACCATGTAAAGTGATAGGGCTGTTGGGTTGGCTTTCCATGGGCCTCCCTGGGCTTCTAAAATTGCAGTCACCTGTGTAGCCTCCGCCTGGAGTTTGGCAGGCAATGGTTTGGCCAAGCTGCTGCCCTCAGCATCTTCTTTCCCAGCTGGGTCAAACTGTCCTGGTTGTGGTCCTTGCACAAAAGCTGGTGATGCCAAGTGGTGAACTGGACTGAAGAAATAATTTTGTGGAAATATAACTCTCTTGAATCACATAAGCTGCCAAGATCTGTAGCTCTAGCTGGAAAACTGACTCTCTACCATTGATAGACATCTCAGTCTCCCTGCAGCCTGTCAGTGGGGGTGACTGCTGCATTCAGGATTTGTGTTTGTTCTAGCTGGGCTGTTACTGAGAACTAACTCTTCATTTTTCCATCACCTTCTGGATCTACCAGCCCCTGTTCCTCAAGCTTATCAGACAAGTGCAATGCAATACCTCATATTCATGGATTATTGCAGTGGACAGTTCTTTACGAGAATTAAATTCTTTTAAAAAGTCCCCAAGGAACCATTCAGTAATGCGACTAAATATTTAGAAACGAGGCGAACATGATTTCCCTAACTGGGTAGAGCTGGTACAAAACATGAAAGGAGCAAATATCCTGGAGTTATGCATCTGCTGCTGCTACAGAAGCTCTCACCAGGAAACTCTTGCCTTGCTCTGCGTGCTTGTTACAGCGGCTGATTGTAATAGTCCCATTTAAGCTTGAGTGGTGATACACACCTTGTTATGTAAAACACTGTGCAAGGTTGTTTCAACATGAAAGATAATTGCTGATTTTTCACTGGCTGTAACTCACAGGTAGACATCCCTGTGACTGATTAAATACACTGACCTTTAGTATTAACAGCCTTGATGGCTTTCAAGCCATGGTACGCTTTGATGCCAGGCAGAGCTTTCAACCTGTCTTGTCTGCTTTTGCTTTTTTCTGAACGCAGAGTTTGTGCATCTTCCTGTTTCTTCTGGACAATGTGGGCAGGGGTCTGGTGTCCCTGTGCTCCCTGCAGAGTCCTGCCACATTGCAGGACTGTGCCATGGTCAGCCCTACGTGCCTCTCTTGATGTGCCTGTATTTGCAAGGGTTTGGGCCCATTTTGTTAAAGACAAAACTCTCAGCTGCTTGGAGACACAGGGAACTGCAGCACAAATGTGTTGGCCCACGTTTTACTTCATCCTTAAAGGTCCAGTTTCTTTCTCCTAACTTCCCCAGGTTTTACAGATTCTGTCACTCTGCTCTGGGGGCCCCTTTTCAGACCCAAAAGGATCAGTAGTTGTGTTTTAGCCATTGCCTTCACAGCAATGACTAGAAGAGCACAGATGTAAGCTACAATCAGAGGTGTGTAAATGAACCACCTTCAGATTCTTAAATTTATTCCTCCATGTCATCTGCTGAGCAATGCTTGTATGTTGCAGTTTGGGAATTTTCCCCACGAGATAAAATGCTAAGTCCGAGCATGTTTTTGCATACATCTCAAAGCCAGTTTTGTGTCCCACACATCTTTACTTTGAAAAGCCAATATAAGGCAGACAACTTGCCCAGAATTTGACAGAATCACTCCAAAACTCACCAAGTACAGCCTTTTGCACTGGGGGAAGCAAAGTAAAAAGACATGAAGGGCTTGTGTTGACACATCAGCTGCTGATGTTGCTCTGATGCCCCGTGTATGGCCCAGATGGGAATCCTGCTGCAACCTGCTGGATTGCTACAATCAAATTCACCCTCTTCCCGTCTCTTTTAGGGGAGCCAGTCATGTCCACAGCAGTGTGCAGGTACTGCATATCCTCCAGGGATTGCAGGTGTAGGGTCAAGACCTCAGGTGACAGAATGACCAAGGTAAACAAGGATATGGGACCTCAAGTGCTCAGCACATACACAGAGTTTGGTGTTTCTTAACTCCCAGTTCTTACTGGAATTGATCAGGTGCTCACCTTGTCCTTCACAGTGACTGCTGCTGGCAAAAGACACGAGGAGCCAGCAGCAGTAGGGTGGCCTTTTTTTTTTTCAGCCGCTGGCAGGTACCTGCCTGATAATCCTGGGAAGGCAGGTTTGTTTGGGGATGGAGGGCACGTGATGGAGGAATCGATGTGGAGCACTGATATCCAGATATCTCTGGTAGGTGTCTGTAGTGAAGCTGTTTCTCCTGCTTTGAAATCTTCTGTTAATGTATCTCTCAGTTGCAGAAACATGAGTAATTGGGCCTTATTTTTTTAAGTACACATTCTGTAGTATTTTGTACCCACTTCTTTTCTGCATCTCTAAGTCGCATCATTAGCAACAGCAACCTACTGTTGCACAATATTTCCGCAAATTATGCTGCTTAATTAACCAAGTGATGTGTAATAATGCTATGTGACATTTTTCTAGAAGTGTTACCTAAAAGACCTGAACCTCTTAAAGTGATAACGAAAAGTGGTAGTTGAGTTCAGAAAGATAAATGTGCTGCAAATTGTTTGGTAGCCCTGCCAGTCTGTGTCTACAGCAGCGGTTCAGATCAGAGGAGGAATGTGCAGTTTTGAAGTGAGTCCCCGATGGTCTCCCCTCACCACGTGCTAACTCAGTTCCCAGAGATCTGAGACAGGAAAATGTCGATTCTTTAGAGGTGGAAGTAAACAACAGTCTCTTCTCCAAAAGCACTCCGAATGTCCCTTGGTGTGTTTTGCTTGATATTTCCAAGAACGGCCTCTGTCCACTGCAAGGACTTCCCATGGGCATCTAATAAATCCTCCTGTCAGGAACCTTCAGCAGAGGAGGCAAGATTGTCTCTAATCCCGAATATACTGCCCAAACCACATGGAATAGCAGTGTGAGGAGCTCAGCAGCCACTTTGATCTGTTCTTAAAATATTTGCTAACACAGATGTAGCATAATAGGCCAGCACTTTTATTTCTAAATTTGCAAGGCTTTACTACTGCCAATCCATATTCCTTGGCTTAAGTCCTGTTCTTTATGTAACACTGCAAACCAAATTAAAGTTACAGAAATTTTTCTGGAACTGTTTACACAGAACTGATGTTGTGAATCTACAATTATTTTTGCAGTTATCTTAATGTGGCTGTTATGGCATAATAGCAGCCTTTAGTCATTGTTTTTCTGCCTGCTATGGTAAATAATGTGCTTGTCTAATGCAACAGAAACTGCAGTCAGTAGCAAAATCTTTAATATCTAATTTACTAGACCTCATTTTGCACTTTTTCATCTGAAATGCAGATTTATAAATTGAAGCACTGCATGTAACATTTCAGTGAACGAAATCATTACCAACAGGATGTTTGGATGGCAACTGTAATTTGGCTTGGGAGGATTTTTTAGCTGGGACTTATTTGTCTTTTTGTGCCAGAAGATTTTTAAAAGCTAACAAGCTTTATGTTGGGTTTTTTTGTTTGTTTTGGTTTGGATTTTTTTGGGGTTTTTTTGTTTGTTTGTTTTTGTGGGGTTTTTTTGTGAGGAGGTTTTTAATTTATTTAGCAGCACACGGTGAAACAGCTAGCTCCCCTCACCCCCTGGAAACTCCCTGTTTCATTTCCAGTCTGCTTCACTTGAGGGTTGCCATTCCCATTGGCTCAAAGCCATAAACACAAAATTAGGAGTTGGTTCTCAGTCTTTGGGCTTGGTGCTTCCTGGTGCCACAAACAGCACCTGAAGGGAACCCACAAGAAGGTGGAGAGGGACAATTTACGCAATCATGTAGTGAGAGGAAAAGGGGCAATGGCTGCAGACTGAAAGCAAGTTTAGATTAGATATTAAGAAAAATATTATTTACTGTGAGGGTGGTGAGGCAGTGGAACAAGTGACCCAGGGAGTTTGTGGCTGCCCCATCGCTGGAAATGTCCAAGGCCAGGTTGGATGGGGCTCTGAGCAACCTGGTCAGGTGGAAACTGTCCCTGCCCATGGCAGGGGGTTGGAATGAGATGATCTTTAAAGTCTCTTCCATCCCAAACCATTCTGTGATTCCATGATTATATTCACATAAGGGATTGTGGGGGGTAATTTACATCTTCAACAAAAGCTCAGAAGTAAAATTGATCCCAGCCCACTTGGCAGAATTGTCACAAAGAGGATGCATTTCAGGACATTCATTCACTGCTTTCAGAGCTTGCAATGAATTTCTCTTGCTAAATTCTTCCTTAATTGTGTAAGGAGAAAAGGCCTCCTGTGAGCTGGATGGGATGAACACTGCCCTAGATGCCTCTCACATATTTTATTTTGCTCTTCTGCTGCATTTTTCTGTTGCACTGTACTGCTGCATTCTGCAGCAAATGGAGTCATTGGGGAGGGTGTCCTGTTGTATGATACAGGTTTGTCAAAGGTATGAAAAGGTATAAAAGGCAAAAGTTGTATTTCTAGAGTAGGGAAATGAGATCTCCAGGTGCTGCCCATCCTTGGTCACCAGAGACATGCATTGCCCAGGCATCTGGTGGTGGCAGGGTATTATAGCAGAAGGCACAAAAAAATACTGACTTCGAATAGGTTTGTTGCTTATAGAATCATCCCTGTTTATGTTTTCATTTTGTATCACAGAAAACAAAAAACAAAAATCTTAAGTAGAGTTTTACTTCCACGAAAGCTTAAAAAAAATAATCCTGAAGGAATTTTAAGAGGGCTAAGAAAAAGTATTAAAGCTGTCACTCTCATTGCAGTTGTCCAGGAAAGCCCAGACTGGATCATGTCCAGGATCCTGAATAGGGAAAGAACCAGACCAGATCTTTGCCATGGCCTTAAGTTGAAATGGTACTAAATGGTACTCAAGCATCACTTTTTTGCTTTTTTGGCCAGCTGTGTCTGTGTTGTCTCTCCTTTTTAAGGCTGTTTTGTCTCCACAAAATGTATGTGAGTACATTTCTGGATGTATGTGTGCCGTATGCATGTGCACACAAATATATAGATCTAGTTCTTCTCTTTGAGTGCAAGATTGCATCAATACTTATCAGATTCCATCCATTTTTGGGGTCAGGAACAGCTTATGTTTGTGTGCCTGAACAAACCTAACACAAAAGTTCTGGTATGTTCAGGAAATTTGTAGACATTTATGCACAAAAAATAAGTAATGAAAACTTTCTTAACCTGTCATCAGATTGTTCATTGTCAGAGATTTGATTTTTTTTTTTTTTTTACTTTTTTTTTCCCCCAGGAACAGAATGAAAAGTCTGATCTTCCTCTTGTGGAATTCTGCTAATGAGCCCTTTATTATAGGCTCTGCACTCATTAAGGAAAATATACAGAGAGGCAAATACCACATGCCTGTATATTTCTCTCACATTAAATATATTTATTTAATATTAAACAAAACTGTTGCCCTGACAACTTGCTAAAGCAGCCATAGTGTCTGTGTAATACTGAATGCTCTTGCTTAAGTAGTTTCAATGCTATTTGTTTGTTCAGTAGATTCTTCTGAATCTTTCATTGAGCAGGGTTCCCTCAGGGAAGCGAATCAGGAAAGTTCTGGGATCGCAGATTTTGGGTTGGTGGGAACTGTTGTATTTTCTCGTTAAAGCTGTGTTTTTTTTCCTTTGTGGCACAGAGATGTAATTACCAGAACTCTGATACCTTGGGATCAGAATTACTTGAAGTAGGAGGTAGGATTCAAGGCTGAGTACACTGAATTGGCAGAAGTGTATATTGTAAATTAGCACAAAAATTCTGCCTACCTCATCAGGCTGCATATGAATTATGAAATGGAATTTGGGTTCCTACAGTTCCTGAGATCTAGATGTAGATATTTCAGCCAAATAATGATCATATTATAGGAGCTGATAACGATTGGAAAACTATTACATCTTTTTTATTACTTTGCCTTCACCATTAGTACTTTGGCTGCCTCACCAATGTGCTCTGCTGTGATTTACCGACTTATTTTATTGTAAGCTCTCCTGACAAGCTCCCAGAAGCCACTGGAAGTGTTGTGCCAGTTATGATGTTTGATAACCTCTGCTGCCGACTCCCCCGAGTCACAATTTGTCTCCCGGGTTCTTGCTTTGGGAGTTGTGCCTTGGATGTTCCTTTTAGCTCCACGGAGCCTTGGCCTGAGGAACCTTTTGGTGCTTTCTCATCTGGTAATTGCTCCATGGGAGAAAAGACAGGCACAGGACTATGCAGAGGTGAACACGCAAAATGAACCCGTCCAGGCGTGGTATAAGGCGCTGCAAAATGGTTCACGTGTTACACGTGGGTCGGTGAGGAGCTGCTGAGCCCCACCCCTTCTCTAAGAATTTGCTTAATTGAGGGATGCCAGTGAGATAAAAGCCTTAGAGATGGGTATGTATTTTACCGCTTTTTATTTTGTGTTCCTTTTTCCTTCAGGACTGGGGAGCTCAGTATCGTATAGGAATGACATACGGATATGCAAGGAATCACTCTGCTTCGCTCATATCGAATCACACTGAACCTCCTACATCTTGTCTTTTGAAAAAAAAATCCCTGGAATTACTCTGTAGGGAATGCTGCAAAAGCTCATTTAAGGTCAATGAAAGCAGTCACAGTACTGTCAGAGCTGCCAAATCCAACCCAGGCCATTTATTTTCTGGCTCTCTTTTGCTTACCATTTGCCAATTATAAATGCATTTTTCCCCTTAATTATTGAAAAGTGCAAACACTTTAATGCTCTCCTGATTTATATATATTTTTAAATTAAATTTTGAAGGACTGTGGTGCTTATGATGAGAGTTAAATGCATTTCATATCTTAATAAGCCTATTTTTATATTATGCTGCTTGAACTACAATCATGCTAAGGAATGGAGTGGGGGGAATAAAATTAATGGGTTACTCTTGAAGTAGAAAAAATTATTCATTTTCGATAAAAGATCTTTTTGATAATTTACTCTTGACTTCACTACTTGATTTATCTCATCTTCTCACATTAATTTGTTTTTAATTTTTTTCCCTTATGAGGTTTTCTAGCTACAGTAACAGCTCTGAGATGGTTGGATTGATGGACTACAAAATTTAACATTTTTGAACTAAAAGAAAAAAGGGCTTAAACACTTGAGCTAACAAGCAATATAACTTTCATGTAATAAACTAGAAATTCAACTTTCCAATGCCTTGATTTGAGATGCTGGAATTTGATTATTTAGTTCACCCACTCCATCTAGAGTAGATACGAATTAAAGCTGCTTGGGCTGTGCCTTGAGTTGCCACTTAAGAGCTCAAGGCTCTATTGTTGAGCAAGGTTATTGACTGTATCAGCCCCTGTTTTCTGGGACATTTCCCAGTGCATTTCCTGCATTTCCTTGCTTTCTCAGCTGTGTAGTTCTTTCCTCAAATGTTACCAGTTCGTGTCCCTGAATCCTCATTAAAATGTTAGCCCGTGTAATATTACCAGTGTTATTACATCTCAACATTCTCAGTGCACATTTTTATCTCGGTTTCAGCCCGTTGGTGTGCTCTCAGAACGAACTAGGCTGGTCAGAATTAACAATCCTTGTAGGGCAGTTATGTTATTTAATATAGAGTCGAGATATTACTTTCACTACTGCAATGATTTTAAGGATCTAGAATACTACTTACAGCAAACACAGAGATTAGAGGGAAAGGAAAGAAGAAGGCAACTGAAATGAGAACAAAGTAGAGTAAATGGCAGCATTAAAGTTGAAGACAAACTGGTTTAACCTACAAAACAAGAATTTTGATGAAACCATGAACTGCACTCGGGACTGTGAGTGAATAAAAGAAAAGGAGGGCACTTTCTGAATTAGCTGACCAAAAGTGACAAGTCAGTAATTGAACCTATCTAAATCAAATGGTAAAAGTCTTCCATCATATTCTTTGTCAATTTTTTTTTAAAAAAGCAACGCAAAAAACAAAGCACCTGAGGAGAGGGAGAAGAGTTAACTAGACTTTGGCAGATCAGCTGGAGTTATTGAAAGAGGGAAGATCATAGCTCCATACCCTGGAGAACTTCCTGCTACTTTCCCCAGTGCCTGTTTTGTTCTTTCTTCTGTTCTTTTCTTCCACCTTATTCCCTTTTTGTGCATTCTTGTACACACACGTTTCTCCATTTCTGACCCAAGTTTCCCTGACTGTGCACCAAAACAAAATGAGGTCATTCCCAAAAAGTACCTGAGAGGCATCAGAACACCTTAGCAGGCCCCAAAGTGCCCAGACTGGCCAGGTGATGGTCTAGACCTGATGGCTGCGAGGAGCAGCTTTAGCTGAGATGGCAGTGTGTGCCTTCCTGGGTGATGGATCACGTTTTATCCAGATATATATATATAAAATAAGCATTTTCCCCTTTACTAATCTCTTGTGTTTGTCTGTGCTGGCAGCAACACAGCACAAATCAATTGAGATTCAATAGGAACACTGTTTCTTTCTTCTTTACTAAGAAATATTGCTTGATGTTCAACAGCATCCACTCTCCAGCAACATAAATCTGATAGTTTTTAGTCAATTTATCTTGTGCATGCGTTGAATATCAAAGTCATATTGTCATAGTATAATTTTATTTTTTCTTTAGCGTATTCTAATTTTTTCTCACTTATTTTTGAGCTAATAAGTTATCAAACTGTGTATCAAAATGTGTTCAAGCTGTAACCTTTAAAATATAATTTTTTCATCAACTTACGAGTTCTTGGGCAGCCGTATTTTCAAGTCACATGTATGACATACCCATCTTTAACATGTTCTTGGTTGAGTATCATAGATGGTGAATTTAAGTGATTAATGTTTAATATAAAGCCCAAGTTAAATTTAAGTTCTTCTTTTGAAGAAACTGATACCTTAACTCTTTGGTGTTTACATACAAATATTTTTTAAAGTTTTGCTACTCAAAAAAAGAGTGTTTTTTAATTATTTTTTAATAATTATCTCTAAATTTGTGTAACTTTTATTTAAAATAGTCTGAGAAAGTATAACATTTTCTCCTCCCTCAGTTCTTGCAGCCTTCAAGTGTTGCCTATTCCATTAACACACCCATACATTCTTTTCCACACTTTGCTTTTTAGTTAATTCTTGGCCAAATAACGAATTTGTAGTGAATTTTGTCCTTCATTGTTAATTAGTAACTGAGCAATCACTGGTGATGTTCCAATTTTCTGAGCTATTTAGTGGACTGGAGTTTGTATGACATTTAAAGCACCTGCCCTAGATTCTAGGCTCTTCTAGGATATGCTGTGATTAGAATAATGAATACCAATGTGAAGGAGGGGAAAAAAAAAAAGCAGGCTGTTCCAGATCATAGCTTTTTTAGTCTCGACTCTTGCCTTTTAAGTCATTTTTCCATTTCCATGGTGGAAAGATATGAGCTTTGCAGCTTACTCTGGAAGGTCGATGGCCCGAGGCTGCTCCGAGGAATGAGGGCCATGAGCTCAGCACTGTGCCTGCCTCCGTGGCAAATCCTGTTCACTGCTCTTCCTGTGCCTCTGACCACAGCTGGAGTTGGGAGGGGTTTCCAGGTCACAACAAGTGTCTCAGATAGGGTAACTTTCCCTGGAAACCTCTAGGTAGTGAATACATCTCCTGGAAAAATGGTAGTGTTTTCACAGGGCAAGAAAAGAAAATAAGGGGGGAGAAAAAGGGAAAAAAATCCTCTGGTGTGAGCCCTTTTGCATTATTTTTATAATTCAATTCAAGTTGATGTGTTGCATTTTTTGTTTCAAAGCCAGCTCAGCGTTAGGTGTGTAACACCACCAGAGGCAATCCTTGCCACAGCATCAGCGCACATCTTCCGTCCGGCCTAAAGCACTCTGAAATTTTGCTCCCAAGTCCATGTCTGTCTCTTCCTGGAAACAAGTGTTTGTAGTTGTCTATAACAGTGTAGCAGAGAGGGCTGCCAAGGGAAGTTTGAATCTGTCTGGCTGTTATTTTTCAATGGGTTTTGCCAAATGGTCAGATTTTAAATAACTCTTCAGAGGAAATGTAGGCATAGGCAAATACCAGCTACCCTGGCTTGGGTGTTGGGCTTTTCTGCTCAGACAGAAAAGAATCTTTTGACAGCTCTCTAGAAGCTGCCCCTGCGTTGTTGGCAGGAGCACAGGAGGGTCTGGTTCCATCAGTAAAGCCATGTTAACTCAATCTAGATTTGACTGGAGTTTTTGCAGATCTCTAACAACCTTTCCAACTTCATGCCATCTATTATATCCACTCACTGAAATCTATTCTAATCGATGAAAAGGACAGTGAACTTCTTGGGAATGGGCTTTGCTTGCTTGCTTTACTTGCTGTAAATCTCCATAGGCTCCTGATGGAGAGAAGCAGATCTATTGTTCATTAAACTGCCAGGGAAGGAACCAACACGTTGTTAGGCCCAATGTTGGTAGATTGGTAAACAGGTGCACCTTGTAACCTCAACAGGTATGACGATTTATGTGGTTTAGAACAGATCTACTTTGCTTTTTGCTTCTCCAATGGCTTCATTTTCCACGTGGTGCTGTCATTTCACCCTATTCCCACATATAAGCATTACTGAAAAATCGAAAAAGTCGTATTCGTCTGCCATTGTTTGGTTTTTGTAAAACCTGTTGTATACCCAGGCTTAATGAAAGAGCGTAATGCATTTTAAAACTTCTTTTTTTTTCTTTTCTCATAAATTTAGACAACTAAAGCAATTACTGAATACTTTCCAGTTGCACAGTGTGTTAGTGAGGGCTCTGTTTGACCCTAATGTCAGAAGTCTAGTTGGAAAAGAGTGAAATGGTAAATAACAAAAGAAAAGTCTCAAATATCAGGTGTGTCAAAAGGATATGAACTGGTTGGGTTTAGATCTCACAGTTTTGAAATGTTGAATTTTGAATTGTATACATATTGTATTTTACAAATGTTTCCTGCATACATTTTTAATGAGCACACGCAGTCAGTGTTTTATTTTAATAGATGTCCTGGCTTTAAAACAAGTCACATGCAAGAAATGCCCTATAACTTTATAAAAGAAATGAGAATGTGAGCATGGGCTGTACAGTGGCAAACTCAATCTTGCCCAGGGAAAACTATAGACAGAAAATGTAACCTTCCCACCCCCAATTCAGCTTCACCAGTCTTTTAGGAGAAGCCTAAAGAAGAGAAAGTGACATCTGTTTTAGAACAGAAAATATTTGCATTGTAAAGATTGCAGCAATTTCGTTAAGGCATTAGAATAATCTCTCTCTTCTGTTTTTTTTTTTTTTTTTCTCTTAATCTTCTTATTCTCTTTTAATATTATTAATTTTGTAGTTCCATGCAGTTTTAATTTGGGGGAGAATTATTTAAAAAGCTACGTCTTGGGGCTTGGATTGGGGTTTTTTTTGTTGTTATTTTTGTGTCTCCTATATGTTTAAAGGGTTCCTTCTTTGCTTTCTAAGAGGTAGTGCTGGTTAGAGTTTCTTTTTACCTAATTACCGGGGGGGAAATGTGGCATCTGAAAAATCAGAATAGTGTTTGTTTCCTGCGTGATCATCTGTTCCTGCTGTTTATGCTTCACCTGGATACCTAATCCTTTTAGTGGTGCAGAAGATTATGAGGCTACAGACAAGAGATTATGGCTCCAGGTGAGGGATAAGCAGTTGATCAAATGAATGAAGGAGAAAAAGAGATTGTTTCAATGCAAATATTCCCTGCTAATTAGGGGCAGGGAGAAGAACTGGGAATAAATGTGATTAGTAGTCTCTCAGTCTGTCTCAGTAGGATTTATTTTTTTTCCCGAGGAGAATGCCTTAAAATTTTCATAAGGAATTTAATCAATTCTTCAGGAGACTGCTATTACTTGTACAGTTAGTATTACGCTCTTCTGTCAGCTTTGTGAATGTTTTTTTCTGTCATTTGTGATATATCTTTCTTTTAATCTTCCTTTGTAGCACAATTTCCCAGGGTCAAGAGCTGAGGATCAGGAGGAAGGATCTGTCAAAGGTGCATGGTCAATATTTTCCGTTATTTGCTTGCAGAAATAGACATTTCCACTTCATTTTGCAGTCAGTATCGTGTATATTTCTGAATTGTATTTTATCTTGGTAAACACAGAGTGAGGTAACAACAGAACAAAACTCTTCCTCCCTGCATAATCTTGATTATGAAGATATTGGACCCACAGGAGCAGCCAGTGCAGCCAGGTCTTTCGTTTTGCACTTATTCCTTTGTGTGCTCTGTGCTCTGACTTGTCCACAGAAAATCTTTCACATCTTGTGTAAAAAGAGCAAACTGAGACAATAATGATCTACATAACACAAAAGCTACTCCTTTCCCCCCATCCTATCCCTGAGAAGAACGCATCAGAACAGATAAAGTTTTCTACTGGTTTTACCTCTGCGTCCTGCTGCAATTCAAATATTTGGAATTTTTCTCAAGCATTTAGTCATTTGTCTTCCCTTCCCTTTATCTTTGCAGGAAGTTGTGACCACAACTGGAAATTAGTGGATTTTGCTGAAGTTAATCAAATTTGCAAATAGAAGCGAACTGGAAAATGCATGTTTAATTTCATCTTAGCCTAAGGTGGTGTTTGAACTTCTGCAAAGCAGTCACGGGGTATTTTGTTCCTATGTGCAGGTTTTGTTTCTTGAATTCTCAGAAAACTGCAACAGAAATGGCAAATACTTGTCTTCACCTTGATGCAAATGCCAGACTGAGGGTGACACGGCTAGTTCAATCTCCTGGTGTTTAACTGGTGGGAAGAAAATGGAGTTATCCTGTTCTGACCCTAAATCCTGGTCCATGCCACTTTATCCGCACCAGATCATTTCTCTGTGCTTTTCACTTTCCTTGAAAAGGAAAAAAACAACCCCAAAAAAGCCAACAAACCATGGCTCAAAGACAGCATGTGAGTTAAGTAGACAAAGAAAAGAATGATTTATTGTGTGAACTCTGCTGTAGACTCAGAAAATCTCATAAATTGTTTCCCAATGTGTATGTGTAAGACTCAATTAAATGCAGGTAATTAAAAGCTCTTTCACAGAAGTGACAAAACAACTTCCCTACCTGTGGAGACATTCCTTCTGAAAAGAAATTACCAGTTCCCAAACATGCTTGGATTAAAACAGAAACTTGCTAAGCATTTTCATGTCTTTAAAAAGGACACTCTTGATTTACTTGTGACAGGCATGCTATTTTACAATCCTGTTCTTTTATTCAAGCTAAGAATAAAATTCTGTCACCTTCCACAGAAAATAACAGAGAACAGAGAGAAACAATGTTTTGCATTTCTTCTTTTTATGGACGATTTAAAGTTTTGCCACCTAGCACAGCTGCTCAAATAAGTCCAATAAGGTGAACTCAACATACATGACACGACACAAAAGTAGAGAAAATAATTTGCAATTAAATTAGGTAGCCCATACAGTCTAATGTATTCATCCTTGAAAAAAATATATGGATGCTAACACTTGAGTCAGTATTTAAATCTGAGAGTTGTGCTATTAATAATCAAATTCATTAAGAAAGGTATCTGCAGTATATCTAATTAATTGACTGTTGCACAATACTAGTCTTTTTCTGCTTTTGAAGTCAGCCAGTATTTATAGCAAAAAAGTGCTTCTGGGGACTTCTAAGTAGTAATTAATAATTATTATGTGCCATCATTTAAAAGGCTTGTCCCATCAATATGTTTCCTCTGTTTATTTCTTAGAAGTCTTGTAATAATTGAAAGTAAAATGGTGGAAAGTAAATTAAATTCTACATTACCGAGATATTAATGGGGAAAAAATACACCTTGTACAATTAACAACAAAGAAGTCAAGTGTTTCTTGAAAAAATAACAGCTATGCTTCTATTGAAATATGTGAAAGGCATAAAAGATACAGTTTTAAATCGAAATTGAATCTATCAAATTTAGTTATGACAGATAGGTTAAAAGGATAATTTTCAGGTTTTAGATAGCACTAGCAGATAAAACTACTGGATGATCTTCAAGGCCCCTTGCAGCCCTCAAGGGGCAGTACAGGTGGAAAGGCAGGGGAGAGAAGTGAGGGGGTGACATTTTCAAGGTCAGTGCTGTAAATGGATGACTGAAATCAAGTACTTTTTTGAGCTAAAAAAACTATTTAGCTCCCTCTCATCCACTGATGAGGACTTCTGGTCCTTCCCATGTTAAGCCCATGTGAAGCCAGCTGTCTCTCAAACTTTACATCTGGTCTTGGCCTCTGCTATATTTACTCTTCCCAAAAGTAAATAATTGGGAAGAGCACCTTTCCTGAGATAACTTCAGAACAATCAGTGAAGCTGCACTGATGTCTTTTCCCACCAGCTGGCACTTGGGCCCTAAAGCTGTGCATTGAGTGAAAGATATTTTTCCTGCTCTTAGGCAGAAGCCCAGGCTGTGAGCTCTGCTGATGGCATTCCTCCGTGCCTGAGTGCTCCTGTTCAGCTACACCTCAGCCTGGACACGGGCAGTCCTTTCTTTATTGCTTTGGTGTGAAAAAATTCTCTCCAGTTAGATTAATCTAAGTTATCTTCATGCTGTTACTGTTGGGAGCAAACCATTGCATTTCAGAGGGTGGAAAATGCTTCACTGTTCCCGTGTGGTAGCAGCTTCTGGTGAGACGGTATTTCCTCAGTGATACACAATGGTTGTCTGATAATTTTGTTTTACCTTTGTCTTTCTAAGCCTTATGTTATGGGAGTACTGATATTCTAGATGCTAATCTTACTTCTCAAGCTTCTTAATGTTAATTTCTTTTGCTGTACCACTGAAGATATTGGTCCCCCAGGCGGAGGCAAGAAAAGAGCCGACTCAAAACTCTTTGAGAGAGTTTTCAAGGTTCACCTTACACTGCCCTTCTGGATGCCAGAGTACCTGTTGATCAAAGATGAGCTACCAGCTGAGCCCTTTTCACCCCCCCCAATATTTTCTGCTGTAACATGTTTGAATGTTGTTCAATATTTCATTTAATTTCTCTGATCTCAGGGAAGTATCAGTGAGGTTTCAGAGACCTTTGACATGCAGCCTGAGAAACCAACATCCAGTCCTTTTGTTGTTTTTTTCCATTATTTTGCTCACTTTAGAGCATGACATATGGAGTCCACCATCCTCTAGCAAACAATTGATGCCAGAAACATTTATTGATAATCCCTCTCCACACTTCTTTTCACTCCTTCCACTGGGTTTCCACATGAGCATGGGTAGCTCGTATAATTTGGCTCAGAAAGTTACTGCCCTCAGCTGCAGAGTGTAAATCAGCAACTACTTCAATTTGCACTGAAGTTCTACACTGTAAACTATGTGGTTCAGGGTCTGCTTGTTGATCAGCTAAAACATCTTTGCTTCCGTGGCAGTGCAAAAAATTAACTGTGAACTATCTGAAAATAAAACATCTTGCTTGTAATTAAGCCCCCTCTTTATATTCTTTGCTGAGTGAATCTAGATGACTTCTCTCTCCTTAGTGGCACATTCATTACAGAATTACTGTGGTGATTTGAGGAGCAGCAGCTGAGATTATTATGAGTTCTTCTGGAATTGGTGGGACACAGGCGGAATATAGCATGAGTTTTCCGTCCAGAAACATTTAGTATCTGGAGGAGGCAGATTGATGCTACTTGCTGTTGCTGGCTGTCTCGTTCTCTATGTGTCTGGCACCTTAGGGCAATTGCCTCGGATTAGAGATGGCACTGAGCACGCAAAGAAAAAATGGCACTTTGTTGTACGGTGAGAGAGCGCCTCACAACAGCCCTTTGAACCAGCTCATTTGTTTTAGTCGCTGGCTGGGAGTCCTGTGACTTTATCTGGTACGTGCAGGCATGAAAAAGAAAAAAAAAAAAAAGAGCCTACTTATGCTCAAGGTTGTGCAGGTTTGGTCTGCGGGCCAGTTTTTCAATGTGTGAGCTGTGTTATGAACATTTGTTTATCCAGGCAGTTATCTGCTCACCTGTGTGCTCCTTCTGGTGACCAGGAATAATGGGCACTCTCTGGCAGAGCCCAGGCACGCTACTGCACAAGAGTTCTATTCTTCTGCAGTGGGCTTTATTTTTGTTTTGTTTCTCCAAGTGGCCTACTGCACACTGAGTAGCTTAAGCTGCCATTATCTGTGACTAGCAGCAGTTATTTAGATAAATGAAATCATTGTATTTGCCTTATTGGCAGCGTAGTGGGTGGAAAATCTAATGGCCTCGTTTGCTGGAGCATTTTGGCATTCACTTTTAGCTTCATGGGGCCTCTATCATCCATTAGCTTTTACTAGTTAATACTCTCAATATTTACTCTGGTTCTTAAATAACTCTGTTTTACATAAGAATATAAGATAAAGCCAACGGGAGCATTTTAATGTTCCTATTATGTTATTATTTAGGAGAAGAGAAAACAAACTGATGGCTGAATTTTGCACCTTGCAACTTGTAGTTAATTAGCAAAATCCCTCAGCTGGTGGTTTGGGCTGATGGCAAAAAAGTTGTGATGGATTGTTACAGGGTAAGAAGGATAATTTGTTTCTACAGAAGAGAAAAAAATTACCTATTTGTTGTGCATCCAATTTTCTTTCTTCGATAAATAGCAGAGGACACAACTATAATTATCCATTTTCCTATATAGATGAATATTTTAACACTAGGAAGGAAGTTTTTTTCCACTTAAGGAATGATATATGGAGATTTAGATGTGTTTCGCTTCTGTATTGGCAAAACAACTCAGGCTTAACGGTTTTCTACGTGCACTTTACCTTTTATCTGTGAACCACTAATAATGGAATAGAAAACTTTACACAAAACATGGATGTCACTCATTTTGCAGATAAAAAACCTTTCCCATCTTTTTAATTCCTCTTCTGTTTGTGCTGTATTTACCTGAAGGTGTTTGCATGAATCTGTAACCTCTCCCCTGCGATCCTGTTTGCTACAGGTGGGGTCACTTGTAAGCCTATCAAGGACTGGGTAAGGGGTAAGAGGCACTAAGTGGATATTCCCCAGACTGTTATGGGGGGAAAAAAAGAAAAAAAAGATGGATAATATGCATCTTCATCAATTTTTCAATTTTAAATACATATTTTTAAAAAATCTTTCTTAGTGACATCTTCGAAATATTCATATTGCACTGCTACTGTACGACTCTGTTTAGGCCTGTGTTTCATTAACCATTCTCATGTCAATTTTCCACAGCTTCCTCAGCCAGATCCCTTTTGGTTTGCTGTGTTCCATGGTTGGCTTCAGATCAGAAATTAGGTTTCAGAGAGTAAAGAAAATTTAGTTAGCTTTGGATTTCTCCATATGTTTTGAATCAGGAGAGCTGCAAATATGCAATTTAATGGATGATGCAATAATTGGATTTTAGATCTTTAGAAAAAGCAAGACGGATTTGAACCCAGAATATTTTGTCGGTTTGCATTCTGAAGACATTTGGTTTTTACTTGTTTTCTGTAATTAATGGATATCTGCTGTCATTTTTCATATTGTGAGATGGATCAGCAAATGGGCTCAAAAGGGGTTTCTCTCACTGGATTTTTAGACCTCTAGTCTCATTTAGACCTCTACATTCAGCTGAGACCAGGCACATTGAATAAACTTCCATTTCTGTGCTGCCTATAATAAAAGCCTTGTTGACCAACTGTCACATATCCTGTACATTATAGATGTTATTTTTGGTAGGCAGGAAAGTGACTCCTGAACTGACTTCAGGCACGTGAAGCACTGGAACTTCTTTGCCTGGCTTTGTCAGTGTTCATGAAGAGAAAACTTTGAATTTTAAATCATATTTAGAAAACTATTCAGGGAACACTAATGGTATGTATATGTGTATAAATATATGTATATGCTAATATAACAGCAGGGTGCATCTAGATTGTTTTTAAGCAAAAATTTGAGTTAAGAAGAAATTGTTTGGCTACTTTAAATACAATAACCGTGAAACAAACAGTCCATTTTTCCAGTCAGCTTGCACATTCTGATTTCTTTGGATGTAGATGGATCTGTGGTTGTGCCTTCTGAGTCCGGTTCACAGGTTTGATTGAGTGAAATGGGTCTCAATTTTCAGAAATCAGCCAGGAAATAATCAGGAAATGAAAAGTGTACCTGATTTTACCTTTGATTAGATATTTTACTGTTGTGTAGGCAGAGGGAAGAAGCTCCCTGCAATAACCTAGAATAGCAGAGAGAATCAGGTACTTTCAATATTATTAAGTCCCTTGGTACTAATCCTTTAAGCACCCTCCAGCAGATTGGGAAGTTGATCTAACCTTTGCTGTCAGTACCTATCAGCCAACCTTGCGCTCAGTAAATGAATGAGCTGAGCAGGGACAGTGTTCAGTGTGGCAAAGTTGCTGTTTATTTGAAGTTCTTGCAGTAAGTGGTGTCTCATTTCAGTTTCACAGTTGTATGTTTTTATTGCACAATCTGGTCTTAGGTATGTTTTGGAAGGTTTTGTTGTTTTTTGGTTTTTTTTATTCCATAGCCTTTGCTTTTATAAAGGACAAAACCCCTTAAATTGATATGTGGTTTCTTTCACTATTTCAAAAATTCTTAAAGGTTTTTATTTCAAACCAAGCGTTTAAACTTTTTATATGACTTAGAGTTGCCAGCACGAGAGGAAATGTGTATCTCTGTTGTTACCCTGCTGAAAATTTAAAGATCTCCTGCGTCATGATCCAATAAATGATTTTGTGCCCTACCTAAGCTGCTCTAAAATTGGAGGACAGAAAGACTGAAATACAGCAATGAGAGTTTTGGTAATTGTCCTTGACCTTTTCTGCACAGCCAAAACAAGTGCTCTTTAACCTTTCTGTGATAGAAGATGCTGCTGCCTTTTCTCACACCCCAGAGTGTGTGTTGCAGGTTATCAGGAGTTCTGTAGCGTCTCCAGCTCTGATGATGCTTCGAGAGATAAAATGTAAAACACTAAATCTGGTAAAATGAAGCACAAGTCCAGGAGTGTAGTGCACAGAACAACTGTCTTGATTTTGGAAGGGCTGTGAACACATACTATTTTAGTGGGCTTTTCAAGGTGGCTAGAATTCAGGTTTTTTCAATAGTGTAGCCAAGATTTCTATCTTTGTGAACAAGTATTTATTTCTCTAGGCTTGGTTTAGCTTCCATTGCATGATAAATGTATCTGGAGGAAGAGGAAGCACTGAGAAGGTTCCCCAGACCTGATATATATCCCTTGTATTATGATGAGAAGGTCAAAGCCTTAATTGATTCTCTACCTGAGGAATGCAGACCCTTGCTTGTCCTTTCCCATGGAAATCTCCTAATTGTAAAGCTGGAGGCTAGATTGGGCAGTCTTTTAAAAAAAAAGTGAAGGATTGTCTCCGCAGTCCTGTGATAAGGGCATTCCCCGGGCAAAGAGAGGACTGAAGATTGATCCCTGCTTCCCGTATCAAGTGCAAAACCCAGTGCAATCCTAATTACTGCACTGCTATGACACATTTATCATCACTCTTCCCTACCCACAGTCTGTGCTTAGTGTTTCACAAGACAAGAAGCAAGCTGAGAATGCCAGCCCTGTCACTGCCTTCCTGGTCTAGAGAGGGACAAAGGCATGGTGATGCTTATTTATTTTGTCCATGAATGAAATGCTCTGCTCCTAGGTTGTTATAGAAAGAAAAATAGCAGCACAACTTCCACTTCTATTTCTAGCTGTTTTTAAAAGGAAAAGTGTAAGTTGCCTGCCTGTGTTAAAAAGGTTCCCAAGTCCTGCAGGGCTGTGGATCCTGACTGAATAAAAACAGCTAGCACAGATCACACAGAGACACCTGAGAAAAATGAAATTTTAAGCACTTCTCTCTTCCATGTTTCCTTCTAGGTAGTTTAGATGATCTTTGAATTATACAGGAACTGAGACCTTAAAATAAGGCTGCTGTAAATTTTGTGGAGGGGTGTGGGTGTCGAAAAGCCAAGCACCACCATGTTTTAGTCCTGTCTAGATTTGGACTGCAGTGACAATGCTGGCATTCTCAGCTTGCTTTTTTGTCTTGTGAATTATTTTAGTAGAGCCAGTGGATAAAAATGAGTAATTATGGAGGTGTCATAGCAGCACCATAATTAGGATTGCATTGAGCTTTGCAGTTAAATTTTATGCTTAATTCTCCCCTGCTGTCCCCCATCAGTGCACCACATTTGAAGTACAGCTACAATTAAACCATCATAAAACAGAGTACACAACTAGACAAAATGATTAAAAGGAACCTGATTCCATGTGTACTTAGTCTGGAATGACTTTCTTATGACATTGGTTGTTCTTGCTATAGGTTGTAGATTTCTAAGCGCTTCAGTTTGGTAATTTCTCACTCTGCCCCTCTATTAATATTATAGTATGTCACCTTGGGCCCTGTTATTTGTCCAATTGCAACATCCACTATGACAGAATAGAACTATAAATATTCTTGGCTCTGTTTATGCTTGAATAGTTCAACATGCCTCAGAAGCCTAGGCACAGTTTTCGAACACAGCTATATAATAATCCATAGGATATAAAGCCAGTTCTCCTTTTGAAATATACATTGGGGTTTATTTTCTTTAGCTTGGATATTCACATCAGTGTTGTTTTCCAGGAAGCAGGCAGAACATGAATGAAAAAGTCTCACTGTGCTGTTGAAGCCCAGAACACCTGCAAAAAACTGCTGGAGTTTGAAATAACCCCGGGATATTTTTGGCTTGTTCTTCTTTTATATAGCATTTGTTCATTTCTTTTTTCCTGTGGTATTCTGCATAAGGCATGAGGTCACATCCATCTGGTAGAATACAGACAAGAGGGAATATATGGCTTAATTTGGGGGTTTAAAAATTAAATTAAACACCTTTGAACTTCTTGAATCAAGCAAACTAACTAAGGATTCAGGTTTAGGGGTTAGGTTTTGACGTTTGTTTCAAACATTTACATTCTCTAACAAAGCATGTAGGGTTGCAGATGTGCCCAGAGCAATTATTATTAGGTAGCTCTGTGTGGGTCAGGATCTATAATCCAGCTCAATACTTGGGACCTACCTGTGAGAGAGGTGGAAAGGCTTTCTCTATTGTATTTTTCCCAAGCATTTAGGACTTGGAATGGAAGATGAAAGAGAAGAGGAGGAAGGGAGGAGCGTGGCAGCTGAGAGCAAGGAGCAGGAGAGGTGACTTGGGAAGATGCCTTAAGAGGAGGTGAGAAGGACAGGCAGGAGTGTGGTGATGATCTGGGAACACTTACATGGAACGAGGGCAGTACCAGCACAGGGGAACATGCACAGACCCGGCTCTACTCCATAGGAAATCTCAGTGGGAATAAGATGACCCCATGTCCTGTACTAGCCTTGATTTCCTGTGAGTCAAGAGTCTTCAGATAGCCCCTAGCATTGGATAAAAGGGAGATGACCTGTTCAGTAATCCCATTATTATTTGGGTCCAGTGGTCATGTGCTGAACTGGCACAGAAGAGTCCTGGCCCATATGTGTGTATATACGTTGTGTGTGTATATGCATTGTGTGTGTGTATGTTGGAGATTGCCATTTTACTTGACAGCAGTGACAGTCAGAATCTCTACCTTGCCCTTTCCCAGACACATTGCTTCACTGCTGGGATCTGCTTCTGCAAAGTTATTGGGCTCCATGGAGCAGTAACAGAGAGCATGAGTTACACAGGAATTTGTGTTTGCTCGTCTAATGAGACTGACATTTGTGGGACTACTACAAATTACTGCAGCATTCTGATGTAAGGCTAAGCAGGGGTCCTAGCAGCAGGTTTTGCTTTTGTTTACCAGTTGTTCTGCTTGTAAAACCATTCAGAGAATCCCTACCAGATAAACTATTCAAACTTTATGAAGTTTTCATTTATAAAGACCTTACTTCAGGAGGAAGATTGGTTGCTATAATTTTTGCAGGCATGTGTCCTGTTCCAGAAAATATTTCCTTGCTTGAAAATACTGTTCCTTTTCTTTTCCCTAGAGCCTGCAATGCACTTCGGGCAGAGAAATATGTTTTATTCTAGGAACTTTTGCAATAAACGAAATGTTATTTATTTTATTTTTGTTACACTTTGCACTACAAAAGCATGAATATCTTTTAATAACTCATTAAACTGACAGTCATTACAGTAGATGAATTTAAAAACATTAGTGAAAACACTGTAAATTGAGCTGAGGCCAAAATGTGTGCAATCGCCAAAGTTTACTAAAGAATGCCATCTAGAGGGCTTTGACAGAGCAGAAAGAACACTTTAATGTCTTCAGAGAAGCATCATTACAGTATCTCTGTAAGTATTTTGTCTTAGCTGAATGTAATCTTAGTTAAAATTCAGCTTTCCGCAGGAAGCCATGGGCAAGCGTACATGTTTTGACTGGTGACGGGGAAATAGCTGAGGTTAGTTTCATCATTTTTCTGATTCGACAAAGCAATTTAAGATGGACCGCAGTTTACAGGTTAGAGTTTTTATCTCCTGTGTATGCAGCAAGACTTTCAGTTTCCATTCACTTCATCTTTTTGATGTAGAACATAAAAAAGACTGTTCAAATGGTGCTGCATAATAAATATTTGCATCGTTCTTACAGGAGAGAAGAATAGGTAAATGTCCTCTTGTGAATATATATGAGTGAAACTGTTGAAAACATGAGGAATAATTTTTCTTTCTACTGCTCCCTGTGTTTTAACAGGCAGCAAAACAAAGCTTTATAATTCAGAAAGCAAATAAACTTTTTCCTGAAAAGAAAAAAAAAAGGAATGGCAATAATAGTGTCAATGAGGTTCATTCAGAAGAAAGGAATTCTGTGCCAATCCTACAAGATAATAAAAAATATATTCACATCCTTTTTTTTCTTTCCACCAATTGTTCATCAGTTAAATATGTGGGGTTCTTGTCAGGACGATAACATGCATTTTGTTTATGTGACAGGACTGTACCTGAACCTCAGAAAATGGGCTTTGGAATGCATTTTGCATGATTAGATACAGCAGGAGTGCCAAGTAAACACTACATTTTGAATTGGAATTGAGTAATGTTGGTGATCCAGGGCTTTCTTATTACAAAGATGATCCTGAACCTCTTGGTAAGATGGGGAAAATGAATACTGTAGTATGTACCCTACTCTTGTCTTCCAAAAATATCTGCTGGGTTACCTTTTAAAGTCAGTTTTAAATCTCAGTTTTCTGGGCAAGACTTGATTTGTACGCTGTAGCTCCCAGTGGTTCATTTCTGAGGGCAAGAGGAGGAGAGAGACTGGGAAATGGAAGCAAGTGGCCTCTGGTCTTATTCTGAATGGGCTGAGAACTTAAAACGGCACAAAAGTGTGTGTGTCTCACTTTCCTTTTTCTGTTTAAAAGACAGGAAGGTACCAATTTGGTCCATTTTCAACTTTATATTTAGGGTAGAATGAAAGCAAGTAGTCCCAGCAGGAACCTCCCCATGTGAACACAGAGAGGTTATGCAGGGACACGTAGAGATCTGTCTCAGGCAAATCTGAGCTTTGATTCAAGTTTTAGATGTGACTAATTGTGAACTACTTTTACCTTTTCCTGAGGAAAAAAATGGCATAAAGATTGTTCATGAAAGGATTTTCTTAATTTCCTCTTTTCTTTCTCACTTTGGCTTCAATATAAATGATGTAGCTGAGTGTACCCATTATTGAAAAATGACCAAATATTGCATTTTGATAATAAATGTAGAGTTGAGTCTGTGATGGAGATCCTTGCTGATAGAAAGGAAGATTTCTCTGTGTGGCTTTGTGGAGGGGAGAAAAAAAAAAAAAAAAAAGCTTTTGCACTTTCTGGAGATCAGGCAGCAGGGAATAAATTGTACTGGTTATTTAAGCCTAGATTTTTGTCAGGAGAAAAATCAGTCTGAGACACTAAAGAATAAGGCAGAGAGGAGCTCAGGTCTCCAGCAGGCTCTGTGTTTTCAGAGCATGGAAGCTGAATTTGGTCCTTCCCAACCAAAGGAAGAAGACAGTCTGTTTTATTTGTAATTTAATGCAGCATAAGATTAGATGAGATTCCATGTGTGTTCAGGCTTTTTTTTTTTTTTTTATGGAGGATTCTCTAATATTTCCCTTCAATTATTACTTCAGCAGATCAGTATTGCACAAGCTGCTGGTCAGAGGCTCCTGAAAGCAGCTGGCACAGAGGTAATTTCAGAGAGACAGGGAGTGATGTTCAACCTTGGATGGAATTGTGCTTCTGGATGTGCACATAAAGAGCCTGGGAAGGAGCAGAGCTGCAATCAGCTCCACAACCTAGATAGCAATATTAACAAGTAATTAAAACTTGATTCCCTCCTCCATCTTCCCCTGCACTGTTCCTCACCTACCTTTAAAAATAACTTAAAAACTGGTTATGAATTTTAACCTTTCTGCTTCTACAGAGAAACACAACATGCGGTGGTGGATTAATAATTAAAATCAGGAAACTAAGAGCACAGGCACTCGAGGGAGTCAGCAGCAATAACGTTATTGAAACAGCCAATTTAAGAGTCAGAATTTCTCAAATAATTTAAATGTTAACTTTTAAGATGACCTATAAAAGATCAAACAACATATAAATCATCAGCAACTACACCAACTTTCTGCATAATTGGAAGTTTATAATTGTCCTGTTTCTCTGTCTCTCTGTGTCAGGAAAAACAGCAAAGCCTCAGAAGCTCAGAGACCTTTTTAGAGGGGGAGTGCACAAATAAATGAGATTTGAGCATTTCAAGTAATATAAATACTGCAGCCAGAGGAGAAGAGGTGAGGAAAAAAAAGTGATTAGATGCTGAGCTCTGTACAGCCAACATCAGGTTTTTGCCTGTGATCAGGCCTGCCCTAGTACAAAGGTGGTGTGAATATTTCTGTATTATAATACACACATAGGCATAATTGAGCAAAAGCCAAACTTGTGCTGCAGGTTTTGTGAGGACTTCTGGGAATTGCTAGCCTTCTTCTAAAGCTGTGGATTGTTTATTTTTTAACCCAGGAATTTTTTTTTGTTCCATTTTCTTGTTTTGCTCTCATTTTCCTTCTGCCTCTTACTTATTGAGGAGAATATCTTAGTCTGATCTGCTGGCATTCTCCCATAACAAACAGTTCTCCGAGCCCTTCCTGGCCTTGCTCTTGGATCAGGCACACAAGGCCCTTTAGACCTTGGGAAAAATCTCCTGCGAGACATGTATATGTCACAGTGGGCTCTAAACAAAACCAATTAGTCCATACAAAAAGTTGTTTTAACCCTACTGAATGGTCCTGTCTTGTACGAAGTAAATGAGAAAAATCTGAGCCAAGCTTTTCCTCTTTTCTAGCTCTGAGGCTGCACCTATGACATTTCCTGGTAACAGCTCATAGGGCTGTTGTTTTATTTCTATTTATTTTTTATTTTATCTCTCTCTCTCTTTTTTCTTTTCTTTTTTTTTTTTTTTTTTAGAAATGGAGGTCATTGTCAAAATAACATTTTTTTTCTCTCTCTCTTCAGTTTTCCAGCTGCTGCCTCTGAATACCTCTCTGCACTGAAGGGCCTCTAGATGTGCTTCATGTGCCTGCCAAAATTTCGGAATCCTGCTGTTTCTCAGTGAGGACGGACCACCCTCTCAGACACTGATCTCGGTAATAGAGAGTTTTTGTCATTAATAGTGACTAACAATGGGAACAGCATTAAATCTCAGGGATCTAAAATGAAATAGATGAGGAGTAAAAAGCTTTCAGGCAGTGAATTTTATTCTGTGGATGTTAAACAAGGAATTATTGTATCTTCTGCATTATTCTTCTGAATTATTGTATCCTTCTGGTTGCACACAGAAACAATAAACCAGGGGAGCTAGTGTTTCACACCAAAGATCTGAATTCTTCAAGAATGTTAAAAAAAAAATGTGGTAATATTTGCCTCCACTATAAGTGCTGAATATTGCTTATTTTTCAGTTGAAAATTATCTCCTCTGTCTTTTCCCCTGTCCAAATGGTCTTGCTGTTGCCACATTGATTGAAAGTAACTTACTTTTTTCTTAGCTGAGGTAGGTTCCTATTGTTTGAGAAATGAGGGGCAACACTGTGCAGTGTTTTGTCTGGAGCTTTTCTAATTGGGACTCTGCCTGCGTGCTGCAGGTCCTTTTGATTTTCAGCACTCCAGGAGGCAAACTAGATTTAAATCATAACATTGGAAGTAAAATGTATATGTGTGTGTGGGGGAAACATTTTTAAGTAGTTTGCGTTATGTAAGAATTTGTAATAGAAAAGAAAACCTTGAAAGTCTGCATTTCTTTTTCCCTCTGCATCATTTTTGTGGTTAGTCCACTGCTAAAAGTATTAAGGCTCCCATTTCTAGTGTTTTTAATTTTAAGCATGCTGCCTTTTCCCGCTTCCATGCCATGTTAGTGCTACATGTTGCTGTAGCATCCAGAAGCCAATATTATGATGTAAACCTTGTAATTCACTTTCCTGTACAGCAAAACAGAAAGACACAGTTTTTCCACTCCCCAAAGTCCCTGTCTTTCCCTATCTTTTGGAGGTAACTTAATATGTATCTTACAACATGAACCATTCAGCTATGTGCACATATCACCTCTCATCCACCCATCTCCTCCTTGACCAACCATCATTAACTGTTTGAACTCCTGTGGCTATGAGAGCAAAGATCAGGTTTGAGGAAATGCTTAAATGAATAAAACAGCACAGTGTGGGAAAGAGATAGAAATGTGAATTTTTGAAACTTTATTAATAGTAATTTAAGGGAGTCTTGAATTCTCTCCACTACCTCCGCCCTACCTTTAGGTGCTTCTGATTGCCCTGCCTTCATCTCTCTGCTCTGCCTCCTTTTCCTGCAGTGTATAGTTCCTTCTCCCCTGTTAGTCTGTTCTATCCTCATTTGTATACAGTGTGTTTTCCGTCCTTTTCCAGGAGTAGGCCTATTTCTTCCCCTTGAGCACTCTCATTTCCCTCTCCATTGCTCCCCCCCTTGCCTGAGATTTTCAATCATCACTTCATGGCAGTGGGCTCTGAACCTCCCTGCGCTCACACTGCTGTACCTGCCGCGGAAAGAAAAACACATTACCTGATTCATTTTAGAAATGATTTTACAGTACGTCGAGATAAAAGGGCTTGGGGATATAAACAAGCTCAGAAATATTTTGAGATCAGGTAGACGTAATTAGAACACAGGCCGTTGATTAGATTGCTTTATTTTGCAACAATGCGAGTTTAATCATGTTGGAAATTGGTTACGGGATTTCTTGTGGCGATTAGATATTTCTATCATGTTTTAGTCTCCTTTAATTACACAAATAAATATTGGTTGTTTACTTTTCCTGCTTTCTTTTTTTCCTGTCAGCGTGCAGACTGCATCGAGGCCGCTGCTCAGCAGCCACGCTGAGTGTGGCCAGATTCCTCACGGCGCCTGCTGGGAGAGGAGAGGAGAGCTCAGCGCTCTGCCTTCATGAGAAGATCGCTCATTACCTGCTTCCCAATTCATCCCTCTCCCTGATCAAAGCTCTGTCTCCCTCTGTTCAAAACCCCAGACTCCAAAGCAGAAGCAACAGTGTCCGGTTCAGGCTGTACAAAGATTCTCTTCTTGAGCAAAACTGCAAAAATCAAGACAGGGCCTGGATGCCTGAATTGCTGAGGGTTAGCGCGGGGCCCTGCTGCTGTGGGATGCACTGAGCAGGGTCAGAGCTGAGCCTGGATGTGATGGGATATCCGTCCAGAGCAATGTGGTGGGATATCCTTCCAGAGCCATGTGGTGGGATATCCTTCCAGAGCACTGTGGTGGGATATCCGTCCAGAGCAATGTGGTGGGATATCCTTCCAGAGCACTGTGGTGGGATATCCTTCCAGAGCGATGTGGTGGGCTGGCCTGCCAGAGGGCTGTGGTGGGATATCCTTC
>VZTX01006347.1:446559-474591 GCA_013400915.1 Pardalotus punctatus | reverse complement strand
TCCAGAGCACTGTGGTGGGATATCCTTCCAGAGCACTGTGGTGGGATATCCTTCCAGAGCACTGTGGTGGCCTGTAGGGATGGCCGGGGTGTGGTACTGCCGTGGCAGTGTGATGGCAGTGTTGAGGAATGCATTCAGCGCAGGGAGCTCGGGTGCAGCTGCAAGTGGAGCTGCAGGTGGATTCTGAGACCAGAGGCCGTGAACAGCCACCCTCTGCACAACAAAGGGCACGGGGACCTGTGGCATGGCAGGTGAGGGACACGGAGAGGCACGGCAGGAGCCCCCAGCTCAGGAGGAAGGGCAAGGCTTTGGAGAGATTGGACTGTGATGGGATAAAGATAAAAGCCCAGCGGTTCCTTTGTTCAGGGTCCCTCCTTGGAGGCGCCAGTTGGGGCTTCTTTCTGTGCCACAGCGCCATGGATAAAGGGCTTTATGGAATGACAAAACTGCAACTCTGCTATGGGAAACCTGGGATCGAGCCTGTGAGGAAACTGAGCCTGTGAGGAGCCCTGGTCTGTGAGTGGGGTGCGTAGGGAGTCAGGCAGGACCGTGGAGCTGAGCCTGTGAAGGGATCTCAGTCCCAGCAGTGACAGCCTGGGACATTGGGAGTGTGGCTGCCAGAGAGTGTCATGAATCGTCACACTGGGAAGTTTCCTTAACAGCAGGACCAGAGCTTAAATGGCTGTTCCTGCACTCTGCAGAGAGGCCCCAGCTCCTCCATCCCTGGCAATGCTCAAATCCAGTCTCCTGTGCAGATGAACCCACACAGGTGAACTATGCTCCTTTATTTATAAATGTACACATAGATGTGGTGCTAGGCTTGCAAAAATATGCAAATAACTGACACAGGAAACAGCAGAAACATCTCAGCATTGCTCCACCCTTTGGCCTGTGAGGCTGCAGTCTCACTGAAGTAAAGGTTCCCTATTTCCTTGGCACTGCTCGTTATCTCCCTGCCGGCTTCTGCGCTATCCCTGCTGCATGTGGCACCACTGGCTCCCGGGGGAGGGACAGCAGAGCAGGCAGAGCCCTGCCTTTGCTGCCACAGAGCAGTGCAGGTGGCAGCAGGACATGGCCAGGTTAGGCAGATCCACACTGTCATTCCCACAGATCAGGTTTTGTGCTGTGGACGTATCAAGGTCAGGCTGATGAGATGTAAATGCTCCTCCTAGGCTTCTGCTTGGCGTATGTGATAGCTCATTGTCCTTCAGCCTGACAGAGGAGATTTATGGGATCCCAGGAGACTGAATGCACCAAACTGGGCCTGATAATCTTGCAGGAAAACAAATTCATTGTTTCAATTATCCTCCCACTTTTTGAGTCTATTGAATCAGTTTCTCACACCTACCTGGCCAGATTATTCACACTCTGCCTGGGCTGCCACTCTTGTACAGTTTCTATGGCATCTAATGCACCCACAGGCTCAGCAGATAAGAATTCTATTGATTTAATGATATATTATATAACATAACTATCCTCCCATAATTATTTCTCAATTGCTGTTAACTTTTTTTTTTTTCCCTTCTTCCTAGCTCCACTCTGATGTATCAAATACAGTCTGCTTCAAAATTTGTAGGTACATGTTATCTTGTGGGCAGGTAGCAGAATTTCCAACATTAATGTTCTTCCAGCATTGAGAAATGGATGACTTAGTATGTGATTTTGCATTGAGGCTTAGGAGCTACTCTACATTTATCTGCCAGGCTAAGTTCTATAAAAGTAAACTTTAAAAAGAGTTGCTAACAGAACTTCTGTCCTTCAACAGAAGTCTGCTAAATTTTGGGCAATCTCCCTGTGTGCCATCCAGAACTCCAGTTAAAGGTGTAGGACATGGCAAAAGGCAGTAGCTCTGTGTATGCATATCCAGACAGCAATATTTTCCTCTTGAGCTGTTGTTGCAAGCGAGGGAGATTGGGACAGGTAAAGGTTTTTGTGTCTCTTTCCGCTTTCCGTAGATTTCTTTTCAAAATTTAATTCTAATTTGTATACTGCTGAATTCAAGTTCTGATGATACAAGGAGCTGCTCCTGAAAATAGGTCAATATGGAGAGGAACTAAAGGGAAAATATTGAGAAGGAAATACAAAAATGAATTGTGATATACCAGGAAGATAATGTTGATGAGAAGTCCTGAGAAAGAGATGGTAGTAGAAAGATAAGGAGTGTATTTGAATATGTAAATTTGAAACATTTGGAGACCTGTAGAATAAAATAGAGGAGACTTCAGTAGTAAAATCAAAATTTTGATTAGTTATTTCAAGGCATGAATAGCGAACACAGTCCTTATAAGCACAGCTCTATTATGTTTTCTATTAGAGAGTGAATGTTCAGTCTTGCTTCCTCACTCTTTTTTTTTTTTTAATTGAAGGTTTTCTGTGACAATATTACATCCTTTTCAATCAAACCACTGTTGCTTTGGTCACATATAGCTCCAGAAACATCACCAAAACTTTCTATGGCTCATAAGCCTGTCTCTTAACAGTAGAGTTGCCTCTCAGAAAGAGTGGTCCTAAATTCCTGGAGTAATTGCTCAAACAGGCATTTGTGAACCAAAGAAAATAACATCAGGTTCCCAACATCTTCAGTCTAATGTATTTCCTCCTCTCTCCTAATTTACCCTGGTTTGGAAGGAATCAGTTCAAATCTGATGCTGTTAAAACTGTAAAAATTTAACATGAAAAAGGAGAAGCATATCTCCACACTGAATACCAAAACATATTTGATAATGCTGTCTCAATGTGAGTGTGATAAACCAGTTTTTAGCATAACCTTCTATATTATCTCTTTGAAAAATACCTAGTAACTCTTTGGCAGTGTAATCCATAAAGGCAAAATAATACATAAAAGATTCAGTACACACAAGAGATGAATACAGGGCATAGATTTCCTTTTGAGGTCCAAACTGTGCCATGAGAGGAAGCCCATTCAGATACCTTCTGTCCATCCACAAAAGTCAGCATTGCCTCAACTTTGCAATTTTGAAACAAAGTTTTATCTTTCTGGGTGATGTTTTGCCTAAGCCAAAATCACAGAATACAACGTTTCAGGGTCTCTGGGATAAAATAGTTTTTATTAACCCATCCATGCTTGAGTTAAAAGCACTGAGAGCTGTGTGTGTTCTCTTGCAGGGAGACGAGTGACCAAGTTCCACCAGCCCTTCAAGCTTCTCCTTCCAGCAGTGTCTGGTCACAATCCCACAGTGACAGAAGTTCAGTGAGGTAAGGGATCGTGGAGGATGGTTTGTAGCACAAGAAACGTTCCCACAGGAGAGGTTATTTACCCAGCCCATTTGGATGAAGCACAGCCATCGCCTCCCTTCCCAGAGGTGGCTGCACTTTCTGAGCAGGACTTGTGAGGTTCAAGAAGCTCCTGAGTGTTGTTCACCATTATTAAACAGTAATGACAATTTTCTGTGGTTCCACATCATTTTCAGTCCGGCAGTGTCAAAATCCATGATGTGTCCCTGAGACAGAAAATTGGTGTTCTCATTTTAGTCATGCAGATGATGAAGCAGGACGGGGTGATGAATCTGTCTCAAGGACAAACATAGCAGGACTGTGGCAATGGCGGGAACATTAATGGGATTTTCCTGCCATAATCAAAAGATGGCATTTCCAGCAGACCAAGAACTAGACTCTGGTCTGAGGGTGAATCTGGGGGGAAAGATGTACAATGATTACACTGATTCCTTCTCCCTTGCCACAGGCTTAATATTAGTTAATGATTGTTTTACAGCGGTGCCCCTGGGCTCTAGTCTGCTAGGTAAATTAATTAAACAATTTTAAAATTAATTTAAACAATTAAAAAACAAGATAATCCTTATTCCACACCATGGGTTGTAGACTGTTATAACTTTAAAATAACCAAGATTTCCCTAGGGAGGAAAATACCCAAACCTTAAACTGACTGACTGTATTTCAGCCTGAACACTGGGGAATTTTTCCAGTGCTCTCACAGAAAAAAGAGATACAATATACTGTGTTTATCATTTACTAATTGGTTACATAACAAATTAAAAGAAAGTATACTAAAGATTTTGCTATTATTTTCGTCAGTTCATTCAAATCTTCTCTGCAATGCAAACTGTAAAGAAAAGAAAAGTGAGATTGATGTGGTTTTTATTCTACTTTTTTAAACCTTTTCTCAGTTTTACATCTGAGGTAAATGTGCTAAACAGTAAATCCCAACCTGACAGATTTCATCAGGTCTCTGTATAACAAGCGCTCTCTTTCAATCTTAAAATGTCACCACTGCATAAACCTTTTCAGTGTTCCTTCGTGTTCTCTGAGCCCTTTATAAACCCATTATGATTTAAAAAAGATTTTATTTCTCACAGCTACTGCATAGAGAAGGTAAAAACCAATTGCATCGTTTCCAGGATGTTGTGACCTGAGGTAATTTCCAGAGTGCTTGAATTGAAACTTTTATGAAGAATATGCACCCATTTGGCCCCTAATAAGAAAGAATGTGATCGCATACATTGCTTAAGTTGTTAAAGATAAAAAAATGCCCATAAATATGGTTGTGTCACTTTAAATATTTGGAGTATACTAAAGAAAGTAAATAACACTACAATTTTCACTGCAGCAGCCGACAGCTGGCTGGCTTTAAATCTTAGTGGAAACAACATTTCTGGATGTTCAGAGCCTCCACTGTTCCTTTTCAGCTAAAGGCAGGATTACTTGAGCTGTATTATATCCTCCATCTCATTTTCAGCTCTATTGCACCAATTATGCAGCCTGGAGGCTTATAGAGGCTTATATTGAGTTTCGGATAGATATAAGAAAGTCGTCTATATTCTCTGTGATAAAAATAGTCATTAATTACTGAGATTTGTAAACCGCTTAGCATCCTTCTTAATGTGGTACATCAGGCACTTTACTGCACTATACACTATGGCTAATCACCAAAAAAAGTGTGGGGAAAAATACTTTGAGAAGAATGTGATCTTTCTTACTTGGAATTGAATGCTGGAGTTAGAGGGATGAACAGAAAAGGCTTAGCCACTTCAGTATGAATTTGGTTTTCAAGGGCTTCATTGTTTGTGTCTATAAAATCTATTAAACATTGATGCTGGAAGCAGCCCCTTGTGCAAGATTCACCAATATAATCAAAGGTCTTCCCAAATGTGCACGGTGGTGTGATTGCACATGTATAAAAAAAAAGAAGTCTTATTTCAATGGAAAATATATTTTCAAATATGGGATGGTACCAGAGTGAATTAACAAAGGCCCTTTTAGACTTCTCCAAATGGACAAGAACAACAACAATGACTTGTTAAATTCTCTACCCATGTGAATTATGCACCAACCACTATAATGATGAAATGGCTAATTACCATTCATCTGTTGTGGGCTTTCATAAGGTGAATGACAACTGATCAATAATAATTTTAAAAAATCCATTCAAATCTGTGTTTAAATCTCTAAACTTCATAGTCTAAGTCGGACAAAATAGACCATTACCAAGTGAGTAACTTCAGCATTCAGTTTATTGTTGTTGTCAGATTTTTTTGTTGTTTTTCTTTTTAAGAGCAAGAAATTCAGTCTATTAAAGGAAAACTCAATTTAACCTGGGTCAGCTTTAAACATTTATTTGCCGCTTAATTTTTCTTAATTTGAAAAGTCTCCATTTGCAGCTTTTTCTTGATTCTCTTGAGATGGATGATTTAATTACAGAAGCAAATGGGTTTAAGTCTTTTATGGCTTCCATTACCACAGTACAGAAATGCCTCTCTGTGCATAACTTATCCACATAAACTTGCCTGTCTAGCTGGGAGACAAAAAGTGGCATCAATCTAAAAAATCTAATATTAATCCTAAGACCTTCATCTGTCTTGCAGCTGAAAAAGCACTATCAGAAGATGAGTTTTTACAATAGAATGGGCTAATGTGGGTTCTCTGGCAGTCCACTGGACTGACTAAAAGTAGAACCAGACTCTAAAGTAACCAGCAGTGAAGACTGATGTGTTTGGAGGTATTAACTGAATCACAGCAGAGGTTTCCCCTATTCCAGAGCTGCATCAGGCTCCAACCATGGAGAATCATTAGATCAGCATCCACTGCTCACTGCAAAGTCCTTCAGGAGCAAATGAAAACAAAATCCAAAAATTATCTGAGATATAAACTCTGGACAACTGAATTTAAGGAACATTCTGATATTTTATTACCTGTGTGTGATTACATATTGTGAGTGAACTACCATTTTAGTACTAATCTTTATGTATTGCAAGACCCCCTAAAAGCCCAATTGTGAAACTGTGAACTTAATTGTATTTAGGACACAGACAACCACACCTCATAGTTTCCAAAATAATGTTCCATCATTGGCAGAAGACGGCCTATTTATTTTTTCACAATTGACTAATTTTAGGAAAAGCTTCAAATATGTTATCTCAGTCTGCTTTTCCCATATTTTCTTCTTACGTTCCTCTTCTTAATGCAAATGACAAAACCAAATAGGGTCTTACTGATTTATTTTTGTGTTTGTGCATGTCCCTTTAGATTTGTGCCTCTGGTGAGGCATGGGAATCTTGGTGATAGAGTATCCAAGCACCACATGTGGCTCTTGAATTTCTCTGAGCAGGTAGAGGTAGATGAATTCATACTGGCAGTTTTGAAGTGTCATAAACAGCAGAGACCTAAAAAAAGAAAAGGTTTTTCAAATTATTTACCATTAATTATTTTCAGTGAAGAGTGCACTTACCATTTTAAAGATACAAAGAAAATCTTTCACTGACTGAGAAAGGTATCTGCATGAATTGAAATTTTTTATTTTCTCCCAATATGTATTCCCATCCTATAAATTTCACCCAGTGTTTTTCCTGACCTTCATATCTTTTGCAAACAAGCAATTACTATTCATGGCATATTCCATCAGATTTGTTTGCTGTTATGTACTGGCTCTAAAATTACAGGTCTCACCCAGTTTTAATTTTTTTCCTTGTCACTGATACTATTACAGATTATGCCATGACTGTGCTCCAGAAGTATTTGCCACACCGTGGAAAGGAGAAATAGGCTTCTTAAAAATCCACATTCTTATTTAATGCTTTCATAATATTTCTCTATTTAGGAAATGGGACAACCTGCAATGCAGATTTCATAGCTTTTAAACACTAATTTACTCTTAATACTTTTTCCCCCAATTTGCTGCAACAAGATAATTGTACTGACTGTGCAATGGTGAGTGAAAAAAATTAGAGTATGTGGCATTCCAGTGTTTTTGACAGCCTGATGTATTGCAGTTTGAAACATACAAGTCTTTTCAGTGTTATTCCCTCGTGCTCATTAAAACTGAGAACAAGCTTTAGGAATCTGACACTACTTTTCTTTCTGTTTTTACGGAAAAGCAGAAATAAGCCTTTTGCACTGATCCCATTCACATGTTGATACTTGTGACTGAGGGACTAATTTCCTCTTTCAGCTTCATTCTCATTTTCAATCTGAGCCTGAAGGAAAATGAGGATGGAGATGACCAAGTGGCACCTCCAATATCTGTGAAATGGGATGACAGCATTCTGTGCTGACTCCATGCAAGGGCAATACCTGACTCTGCAACTATTATCTTGGTGAGATGGTAGCCAAGGAGAAGGAATTACATGACTTTGTGCGGTGGAGAGGAGATCAGGTCCAATAGTTTTTGTTTAATATGACCTTTGAGCATACTCCCAGTGCAGCCTGAGCTTGCTGTCACCAGCTCAGGCTGTTACGTGGCTCTTGTCCCCAGTGTAAGATTTCTTTTCTGCCAAAACAGGAGAGTTAGGGAGAGGAGTGCTTTGGAGTTAGTCATCAGGATGCAGCGAAACAGCGTTCTTGATGAGGTTTCTGCTAAAGGGCTAAGTCCTGTGGAAATGCTCAAAAACAGGTAACTCATCTCACAGAAACTCCTTTCCTCTCTTTATGGAAGTATATCTTGGGTTATGGTGGAATTTGGATCACGTTCTGCCTCATTCTCTATAAATCACCATGGATAACAGAGCAGGAAACTTCATCCGGGAGAAAGGATTGGGTCACACAACATAAAAGTCAGTCCTGGGAAGGAAAGAATATTCCTGTCAAGCGTTTAAACACTATATACCCCTTTCGTTCCTAAATGGGGAAAAATAAGTGGTAATAGTTCAGCCATGTTCCTTAGGTTCCGTGGGTTGACATTTGACACTTGTCTCGTGTCACTCAAACACCTCTGTGGCCATAAAGATTTGATTAGGTGTGTGGTAGTTCAGCAGAGCAGAGTGAAAGGTGGGCTATCATTCCAGCAGACAAATGTCTCAAATAAGTCAATCTGACTTTTGTACTTTGAGTTTAGTATCTGTTGTATACCAGCCAAACCAACCTTTTAGATTTAATAGGACAGTCTCTTGACTTTCTGAAAGTTGCAGTTCACCGGGCATTATTCCAAAAAGCATCCATTTGCAGCACTGAAATGACTTTCAGGATCAAACCATTCTTTGCATCTCTGGTTTTCACTAAGATTGCACTGTATCCATTATCCCATGAAAGCTAAAGACAAAGTAGAAGTAGCTTTTCTCTCTCACCTCATCACCACTGTTAAGAGCTATAGTTGTAAGGGCAGTGCCCAGTGGCAAATTTTCACATTAAGGAGTACTATGAGAACTACCTAAGCCTGACATATGAAATTTTAACTACTGTCCCATGAAAAATATAAAAAATCAAAGCTTTCTGTTCACTCAGCCAGCTGAATATTTAGAAACGAAATTAAGATGGCTTTTAAAAGGTTATTTCTTTTAATGAAGATGCAGTATTTAGAGTCTAGTAAGGGATTATAGGGCTCAACAAACTAAATGGTAAAATGTTTTCTTTTTGTGAAGTAGACAGAGCATTGCTGTAGCCTACGTGGAAGAGAAATATTTGTGTTTTCCTCTGAAGGCTGTGAAAGTTAGTCTTTATGTTCAACTTAAAGCTGGCAAAATAATAGGAAAAATAAATCGCAAATATCTGGAATTATTTTGAAAGGGAAACAGCTGGCCATGTTTTATTGACTTCTATGTTCATCTCTTCACAAATATTTGTATTCATGTGAGTGAAATTTTATTTGTACAAAAGTTTGAGAAATAGACTTTTAGGTAGTAAGCTGAAATCAGTTTCAAAGTATACCAAATCCATTTCAGGTAAAAGTGAAAGTAATAGATTTCTGGTTTTCCAATTAAATTTGTCAGAAGGCTATTTTCTCTCTCTTCCCCAACTCCCTCTCTCTTCCCTAGGTAGCACTCCAAGCAGAAATGGGTCATGATATTAGAAAAAATTTATTCACTGGAAAGGTGGTCAGGCATTGCAACAGGCTGCCCAGGGAAGTGATGGAACCAGCATTCCTGGGGGTAGGCATGACATTTAGGGTCACGGTTTAGTGGTGAATGTGGCACTCGTGGGTTAATGCTTTGACTCCGTGGTCTTAGAGGTCTTTCCCAACCTAAATTATTCTATTATTCTGAATGACCCAGTTCCCTGCTGTCCCAATTGCCACCATTACCTATCTCCATATACAGATTCAATACTCCATCGAGCAATTCAATATCTCCAATAATGAGACTTCTGTAATATTTTGCTCTATAGAATAATTATAGAAAACTCTATCTTGAACACATCTTTAACAGTCCCATCAGAAGAATTCTTTCTTCTTCACCCTAGGGTGATTGTTGATCTATCTTCATTGGGTTTTTTCAGTTTCTTTCTGTCTCTCCATTATACACTTCTTGCCTATCAGAACTACTTTGATGGGCTGAGAAGCACACGCTGCTGATAACAATTTGAATCTTCTTCCTGAATATCTAAACAAGATCTGGGGGAACCTGTTTTAAGAAATTCCCTTCCTCTTCCTGCGTATCCCCCTGCCCTTGCCTTTTTCTGTCACTTCTGTGCAGGTGATATCCACAAGTGAAAAAGGAAGCTATATCAAGAGAGGAAGTCCTTCTCTGAACCAAGCAAATCTGCACTGAAATACACTCTTCTAGAAGATATTATTCTTGTGATGCCTCCAATACAGCCCCACATCAGCTGAACCAGAAACATTTTGGCTCAATTCCAGGTGACACAGCCACATATCCTCGCAGTGAAAGAAAGTCTGACCATTAGGGATTGTAGCCTTCTTAGCCTCCAAATCATCTGTCCAGAGATCCTTAGAGTTGTTCAGAAAGACATAGTTTTTCAAAAGAAAAACCCAGACCCCTTAACTTTTTAATCTGTGAACCTGGCTCCCCTTAATTGCCTTTGCTTCAGTCTGTCTCCTCCAGGAATGTGCTTAAATATAATGAAGTGTATCATCAGGAAAGGGAAGAGCTGAAAGATATCCCAAGGTGACCTACTACAAACAGCAATATTAATTCTCTAAACACAATTTTCAGGCATGTCATAGGCTAAATGCTGCTGACATAAGATCTCCAAATAATTACAGACTGCAGTCACCATTGAGAAAAAATAAAAATATCTTTGTGAACAATTAATTTTTTAATTTGCTCTCCATAGGCTATGTACAAGACAAGTGGCAGCTGCAGATGTCTAGTTCACATGCTACCTAAGAGGTACTGGTTTCCTTGAGCAGCAATGGCAACAATTTGACTGGTGGTGAGCAAGAGGAGTGTGGTCAAATTAACAGGGAAAATGGGTTTCATAAATGTAGTACTATTGAATCTATCCCAATACTGGTATTTGGTTAAATTCTTTCCTTGGCTAGTAATCAGATAAGCAATTCTAAGAGTAATCAGGTAACTTCAGAGTTCTCAAAAATTTAGAGCTGGATGTAATTTCTTCATTCTTTTTCACCTGACTATAGAGCAAGTGTCACATTCTCCACAAGGGAAGCAACATATTAAGAAATTATGTAGTAGATGTTGGTATATGAAGAGGCCTTTAACTTACTATTTTGTAAAATAATTAAATGTTTGTGTAATTCTTAACTACTTATATTTTATTCAGACTGAGTATTACTGTTTGAAACTGATAATCAATAAGCACATCTGGAAAACAACAGAGGGGCTAGGAAAATTGATTACAAATCTACTATTTCTCTAGCCAGCACTGCCTCAAGCTAAAAAGCTTTTAACGTATTACAATCAGACAGCTTTTCTGCTTCCCCAAGAGTCTCTATCTCTGCAGTATAAAACACTGAACTGTATTTTCAAATGCTTTGCCAAAAAGAGCAATCAGTTGTTTTTTATTTAAAATGTAAGGGAAAAATCGTATTCATCTTTCATCTGAAAACCTCATGGGAGATTTTGGGGAGTTCCTTGGATGAGGACTTCCCCAGCTTCATTCTACAAATGCCCTGGCCACTAAGTTCAGTGCCATGTACCAGACACCTCTGTTTCTGCACGAACCCTCAGAAAGCTTCTTCTTGTGCTGGTTTCCAAAGTTTTGAATAGGCCTTGCTAGCTCTAGCTGGCATCCAGCACGTCAGGAGTTGCCTCCCTCTGATGTTGCTGGCTGTAGCAGAGAGCACCAGCAAAGATTGCTGAGAGGAGTTGAGTGTCTTAGAGGTTAAGATGCAAACTTCACCCAGATAATGAAAATTGCTCTGTTGACAGGAATTGCACCTTCAAGCATTGACCTTAGTTCATTCAAGTCAGTGTAAGATGCAGTTGTATAAAAGACTGCTTTAAACATAACTCCAAACGTAACACACACACTATCTGTGGAGAGTTTTCTTGGTTGTTAAACAATGATGAGGAGAAGCTTTATAAAAGTATCATGTGTTGCCAATATTTTTATGCATAATAAGTGATAGTTGAGCTTGTGGTTCTTTTCATGTTCTGTTCTTTTCTGAGACAGCTTCTCATATGGTAAACTGTTTGTCATCTTGGGTAGGAAATCTGATCACACCTTTTCCAGCACTAATGGTGGTGAGTAGAGTGGGGTGTGTAAATCAAAGATGTATGGAGTAAAATATTATTGGTTTTACTAGCAATTAACAAGATGAAAGACTACAATATTTGCCCAGCTACACCACTAGTCTGGGTTTTTTCCTCCTCATTGTAGACCTGTGAGTGAGTATGTGGCTCCTAATGAAAGCCCATTAGGTTTAAACACCCTTAAGTCTCAGACTTCATTGTGTCCCCTGGAATTAGAAAGTGGATGTGTGTAGCAGATGTTCCCAGCCAGCTTTGCCTCATTGTAATTCCTACAATACTTGGTTCCTTATCTTTAACCCATTTCTGAAATCGATGGTGTCAAGCCTCTCTGGCTTCACATAATCTAATATGTTTTAAAAAATGATTTTTCTTGCCATCTTATTCTTTCTGCCTCGCTTCTGCATCTTCCATCGACTTTAATTAAGCTTTCCTTGGGCTTGTGACCTTGGTGAGCTCTTAAAAATAAAGTGAACTGAGTTGCAAAGTGATTTTTCCCAATCTTTTTGTAGCCCTGCTGGAAATTCACTTTGTGTGGTGCTTGAAAATATAGGCTGTTCATTTGGGATCGTCATATGTGCATGGTGTGGCAACGAGGAGGAACCTCAGCTACCTAATTACTAAATTGTAGTAAATAATTTCATTGCTCTGTAATTTCTGGTCTGACTTTTCTAACCCCTTAGGATCTAACGATACACAGTTGTTTTTTAAAGAAAGATAAAAAAAAATTTGTTCTTTCAGAAAGGCAATATTGAAAGAAAACCTTTTTTAAAAAAGTAGAGCACAGAGTAGAAGATGTGTAGAAATACCTAATGCAGATTCTCAGCATGCTTGTTATCACCCTTACCATTTTTGCCCCCCAAAAGAATCCTAGAATAGTTGGGTAGAAGGAGATAACTCTTCTTAGTTCCATTTACAATTACATTTGTCTGGCTTCCATTGAAAGTCTGAATGGTAGCTTTTGTCCCGATTTTCACTGCTAAGGAATCTACGCATAAATCACTTCACACTGTCATGCTCTGGAAAACTGGACATGAAATACCCCTAAAACTGACAGTATAGGTGCTAGATCTACAGAGAGTCTTACATGCAGAATGACTAAATGGGTCTAAAACTTCAAAGGATTTTTTGGTTTGTTAGCTTAGTCTATCCTTTCTTGCTTGGAATCATTCTTTTTGCTAGCTTCTGTGCCTTGTGGATGATAAGGAGTGTACAACCCCACACAGAGCTTTGTGTAGCTTTGTAATTACCTGTCTTTCTGTGTTCATGGGAGAGCTGGAGGAGCTGGCAGAGTCGGTGTGTCCCGCCCAATCCTGGCCCTTTGGCAAAAATCACATTGTGCTGGAGCACCCACTGGGGTCAAGTAATGGAGACAGTGTAAGATGTGACTGCACACGCAGAGCAGACTCACAGCAGCAGAGAGAAAAGGAGCTCTTATAGGCACTATATAATGTAGTAAATAACACCAAAAAAAATCTTAGTAAAGCCTAGAATTTCCTAGAATTTTACTTTTAGGTAAACAAGACGGGGAAGACTACTGCATACTTTGACCTAGTGACTGTTAGTAGCACAACTCCTCTTTTTTTTTTTTTTTTTCCCCTAGGAATATATTTTGGATTGGCCAGTATTTGTTACTTGTAAACTTTCTTAAAAACAAAAAAAAAAAATCCAATCTCTTCAAAGAGATTATGCTCAGTGTTACCAGAAAAAAAAAAACCTTGAATTAACAGTGACTATCTGACTACTGCTAAATTTAGCAATCTTTCTTGACATGATGCATTTAAAATTCTCCTAATTCCTAGTATTCCTGGAGCCATAGTCTAGCATGTTGTAGTTTTCCACTGCAGACAAAGCCTTTACATGAGGTTTTGAACAACAGATTTGTCTTTTTCTGTTTAGATGCCTTAGTGCAGGGCCCAGCAAACCATACCAGATTCCTGCTGCAATGTTCAGTACTCTGATTTTAGACTTGGAAACAGAATATCAGACCAGCAACGGGTGATACTTTCCTAACACTGCAGCAGTGCTTTTCCAAGAGTTCTGCCCAGGTGTGTCCTGTGCTTGGAATGAGGTTGGGTGTTCCTATTGTCCTCCTGCAATGCTCTTTATGGACACAGCAAGAGGGGACGTCTCACTGCTGAGAAATGAAGTTCATGTCTTCCAGTGCTACTAGACCAAGTCATAGCCTGCATTTTAAAGAGCATTGATGTAGTCACTCAGGTCAAATTTAATATAAGGTATTAATGGTGTCATAAAATTATTAATATCTGCTGCTTGTCATCTATGAAAGTGGATGTTTCAAACAACTATGACATTCAAGTCATACCAGATTTCTTTTTTTCTCTTTATAGTTCTTTGCAGTCAGTCTATTGTTGTTGGTGGATTAAAGAGAAAGGTTAGAAGAAGAATGCTGAGAGCAGACAGGTTGCAAATTATTTTTCATGTGCAGTTTTCCTCATGAAGCATTTCTTGGTATTTTAAACAGTATTTGTGTATTTTTCTTCTCCACTTTGGAAGGTAGGCAATTAGCCTCCACTAGGACTGCAAGCTTGAGGCTTTTAAGTATTGAAAGATATGAGATAATGAAGGAATAAGAGAACCTCTCCTCAGAAAAACCTGGGCCTTTGGACATTATAGTTCCTGCCTTTGGAACTGAATGGGCACTATATGCTCTTCCACCTATGTGCTGGGATGAACTGCATCCTTTTGCCTGGAATTTCATCTAAACAGAAACTGCTGCTGTCACAGAGTCTGTTGCATTCTGTACAGGCATTCTGCTCTTCAAAAACAAACACCTTTTTTCCATATGGCTTGAATTATTTCACTGACACATTTGCAGGTTGGGGGTGTTTGGGGGTGATGGAATTCTCTACTTGTGCAAAGAGACACAGAGATGCAAATTATTTCCGGGATTTACTGAGGATGAAGGTAAGACCTCAAGTTTCTGAGTATAGATCAATGTTCTATTTAATAAATCTGCTAGATAAAGGTGAGGCATTTTCTTTGTCATAATCTGGAATATGTAGAGCATCAGCAAGAAATTTTCAGGCAATTTTATTTTGGTGTCTGAAATTCAGCATCTGTTAAGTGACTTAAAACTAAATTACCACTTTTTGCTGTCCCCTTCAGAGTTTGTATTTAGTAAAAAACACTTAGGATTCAGTTTAAAATCATTCCTTGCTCCCTGTCCTGATGGTATGAGTTATTAATGCAGGACAGATTTATCAGCTTGATTTTGAAGCTGTATTTGCAGGGATGTTCTGGCAATTTTCCCTTCTTCCACAGGTAGATCCAGACCAATCGATAAGATCTGTGATCCCAGTGCCTTAAATTTTTTCTATGTTTGTGAGTGGCTGCTCAAAGTGTATTACATCAGCTCAGATCTATTCTGGGCTTGTCTAATGCGAGAGTTTCAACTTTAAGATGTGGGTTATTTGTGTTGATAAATAGATACAGGGTTAGAGGCAGATTCCTTGAATATGGTGGTACTTTATCCACCAGCATTCTGAATCTGCTCAGAGCAGCAGTTTGGGGTTCTGCTCCCTTGGATTTGAGAGCAAGGCATCATGAGAGAAAAGGGACAAGGATGTCATCCATGCTGGCCAATCTGCAAGTGCTATCCTGGGTTTGCTTGGATTGTTTTGACACTTTCATGCTTGCTCTCCAGGTCTGCCCAGGCTCAAATGTATGTTAAACCAGATCTTTGGCATTTTAGCTCTTTCAGGTTGATGTACATTAGAAGCTTATTATGAGACTTCTTCAAAATTGCATAAATGGGATGAGGATGTTAGGTGACATTGCTCTCAAAATTTTAGACTTCTAAAATGGAACTGGTTTCTTTTTTCAGGTATAAAGAATGATCATGACACACTTAAGTCAGGGTGATATGTGAATCATTTTGCCTTTATCATATCTTCTAATAAAATAACTTGAATTTGCAATACATGTAACTTTTCATGTTAATAGTTGGTGAACTTCCTTGTACTTTCAGATATGAACAGAGCCATTTTTCCTTTGGGTATTTTTTATTCCTTAGATTAAAAATTTATCTTGCTTTCACTTTTATTTCCAATATGCTCATAAACAGTTTTCTGACTGAAACATTACTGCAATTCAGTGCGTACACACTGCATTTGAAATAGTCCCAACAGAGCCTGATGGCACAGCTTCCCATGTGGAGGAAAGTTGCCTGTAAGAGAACACATAGATATGAATTAAAGTTGTTCAGAACTAAGATTTTCCAAGTCCACTTCAAAAAGGATTTCTGTTTAGGTTTTATTGTTTTTCCACTTTACTCCAGGTTGTTGTCATTATATGATGGATGTTTTTACAAGCTTTGAGAAATCTATCAGTGTTGCTCTGGATTCATCATCTTTCCTGACATAAAAGTTGATAAATAGGATGTGTTTCATAGTTAATTCTTATCCTTGCTGTACAGACCATATATATAAAAAGAAAAGACCTGTGATTGTGAAGAAACTCATGGCAGAGTATACACTCAAAATGAAACGTGAAGATGAAGAACATCTGAAAATTTGCTTTCATAGTCTGTCTGATCAATATCAGTAACAGGAGAAAGAGAATCTGTGTCTAGACACGCAAGGATGCACATCAGTTATGCTACAATAATTTTTAAGGCAAGGTACGCAGCCACTTGACAGATGGTAATTCATTCTTTAGAGTTTCCTGTTTTCCTCCCTGATTCTTGAGTTGTCATGATAAACTTGGCACAGCTCTGTTGCTTGGAAGGAAGTTAGCTCTGTGACAGAGTAGCATGTGTGTTGTTTGCGTATGTACACATGCCTTAAATCATTATTATGTAACACATCCTCAGGCACTTCTGCATCTATTTGCAGAATAGATGGATGGCTGAGCTTTTTGAATTTGAATAAATCATCTCTGACCAAAATATCTGAGACACTCCCTACTGCTGGAACATCTCCTGATATGTGCTTCTAAACCTCTCCTAGGTAAAAGATTAAAAGCGTTGACAGCACCCAGGTAAGCAGCCCAAGAAGAGATGTAAGGCAAAGAGAAGGTCTCAAGGAAGGGAAGACTGAGCAGTGTGGTGAGCTGAAGGGCTGCTAATCATTGTTCTGCCAGCTGTGGTTCTTTGATTTGTATTCAAATGGTGACCAGAAGGCCTCGACAATGGTAAATTCGGTTACAGGAGGTGTTGGACAATGCATGAAGATTCAGGCCATTTTAGAACAACCTACAAGCTCAACAAGCCGGTTGAGTTATCCCCTTTTGTAACAATCATTAGGAAATAAGTGGCCAAACAAAATTTATGGATCTGTGTCAGCATGTCTATAAAGGTCAGCTTTTTTTTGTTATAGTAATCTGATATATTTAAAATATACAAGAGGAGGAAAAATGTTACAATGTGCCAAAAAAAGAACAGCATAGGAAAAATTCAAGTCCTAGCAGTTGCAATGTAATGATATTCCAATCAGCCTTGCCAATGGGGCAGAGGAGTTCTAGGAGGAATAGTAATACATAGAATCAGATTTGTCATGCAGACTTAAAATAGTACCAATGAGAAAAATGTAAAAGTCTAAAAAATTATTTGAACCTTCTTAGATTTCTCCCTGACCACCCTTTACATGCTCACAAACGTCTTCTTTTTGAGTAGAAATATGCATGTTATCACCATCTCAAGAAGAAAAACTCTTCACATGGAAAAGAATTAATATGAGTAATCTAAAAATGGAAAACATAGAAAGGAGAACTTGGAATGATTCAAGGCAACAAGTATGTAGCCTTCACATTAGAAAAGTTCATGTTTTGTTTGTTTAAATTTTGTTTGCTTTCCAGCCTTGTTGATGACAAAAGTTTCTCTCTTCCTTATGTTAATATAAATCAGCAATTGTAATAAGAAAAATGTTATGGTTTTATTTTTCTGAAAGTAACCTTTTCTACCTTTATCTCTTGTTGGGAAAAAACCTAACTCAAATCCAAGGTGTCTTTAATGGTAAAGACTGTACTTTAAAGGGTCTTGGTGCAAATTTAACTTGTCAATATTAGGGAAAGTTAAGCAGCTATGGAAAAAAAAATTTTAAAAATTGCTTATGGCATAAAATTCTCCTTTCCAGCAGTGTATTAAATTAGATGTCTCTGCTGCTGTCTTTGCTCTTTTAAATACCATCACAATTATATTAGTCAGTGTGTGAATGTCCCTGGCTTTCCAAGTCTAACTGTAGTGGCAGCTCAGATCAGCTAAATTTGTATTCTTCCATTCCATTATGTTCAGTAAAGAATATGAATCACTCTCTCATAAAACCTACAGTGGAAAAGTAAGAATTTGGACCAGTGTATTTCCGAGAGTGGGTGCTTCCTTGTAGGGAGTTGTATGCAGCCCTGTTCCAGATGTAGACCCGTTTTCAGAGCGGAAGATGAGTTGTCTTAGTGAAGAATTCCTTGCTCACATGTGTTGTTTTGGGTGGGATTTTTGTTAATGGGAGCAGGTGTATTGGGTCAGGAAATATTCTCTTTTTGGAGGCTTGAAAGGAAACCTGGCTGTCAAAATGCATTTGGAATGCGAGACAGGCCGTGCTCTCATCTGAGGGAGTTGAGGGGCACTGACTGATGGCGTCCAAGCAGACAGCACGCACTCCTAACGCTTTTGAGGGATGACCATTCCAGATCTGTCCTTCAAGGATGCCTTTTTGCTCCTGCTCTAATTACACTTGTTTAAAAGAGAGAGAGGGGAAAAACAAGACAAAACAAATGGCCCACAACAGGGTTCTGGTTGATAGCATGGATTCAGGGGAGCTTGTTAGAGTGAGCAGATATTACTTTCCAATACCTCTGCAATAAAATTTTGCTGTCAGCAGGAATCCATATTTTTACAGAAAAATAAACCAAGATTGTTTAGCCAGATGTATTACAACAGACCTTGGAGTGTGACTGGGGAAGAACACATAACTAGTAAAGAAATAAATCTTTAAGTTAAGTGTATTTATTGCCAATTGATATAATTCAGGTTTTTATGTACTGGATCATCTCAACTTTAATGGCTAACCAAAAAAGAAAGCACTTGAAAAGGGATAACATAAAAAAAATAAAATGAGGGAGAAGAGGGAGGGAGAAATTATTAAAAATCTGTGCTAATAAGCTGAGCTCTGCTTTGCTAGAGGCATGTTTAGAACTGGAGAATAACCAGAATGTACGAATGAGATTAAAGCTTTTCAGTAATAGCGGGGTTGTGCAGCCAATGTGCATTTCCAGAACTACAGAAAAATAAAAATTATGATGACTGCTTAAGGAGGTTTGTTTTAAATGGACTGATACAGCTACAAGTTTTCTACTAGATATGAATCCAAACATAAAATTAACCTCTCAGGTGTTTTAACATTTGGAGATTTTATATGCCCCTATAATGAGTTACTGTATAAATCATCTAGCAGAGTGCTAAGCAGAACTGCCTCTTTTTTTTTTTTTCCTTTTTTTCTTCCTTTAGGATAATATAAATGTAAGATCATTCTATTTAAGTGCAAGAACTTCTTGCCTTTCTAAAGCTCTGGCAACTTTGAATCATCAGAGAGCATCAAGGCAGGTAGTTCCAAACTAAGTCTCTCACTTCAGCCATGCGTTGAAGATTTTTTTGAATGCTGTCTCCTCTCTCTTTCCTAAAGAGCTCTAAATCTACATGAAAAATAGTGGAATAGAAAACTTCAGGGATTATTGGTAAAATGTGATAGTGATGTGGGTTCCTGTAACTATGCGTTGGGTTAATAAAGGATAAATGGGTGAGTTACAGACACTATGCCTTGTTTTTCTGTCTCAAGGATAATGTGAATTGTTATTGATTCCAAAAACTTATTGTGAGGCTTCATAAATGAGTATTGCCTTTTACAGGAATATAACTAAGTCTTATCAGTTAAGCTTGTGTTGGCTAAAAGCTAGATGTTAATTTGAAGTCAGTAGTAACAGACCATTTTATCAAAGGGATTCTAGATATCTTTTGGTAAAATGCAGATGTTTGCAATTAATGTATTGTGGGTTCCTAAGTGATGAATATAAGATTCTTAGAGGACTGTAAATTACTGCTACTTACTGCCCATTCTGCTTTCTACATGTAGCTTCTGGCAGTTCATCAAAAGTAGCAGAAAATTTCCATTAGAAGAGTCCTCTTGGATTTTGTATGTGCAGTAGATGAAACAAAAGGCATTTTGTAGTTTAATGACCTTGTGTGAGAGAAATCTTGAATGCAGTAGTTGGTATTTTTATTTGGGTTTGCTTTTAGAAGAGGGACAGTCTGCAACTGACCTAATGACTGGTCTTTACATTGGCCACTTTAAGGTGAGAACAAATAATCCTTCTACATTGGCCTGGGAGAGGTTTCAGCAGCATTGTGTGACAGATGCTGCCACAAATGAAGTTAAAGGTGCTAACAACCGTGGTATTTCTCTTCATTGTCCTGAAAATGATACTGGAAATGGTGATCCTCATCAGAGAAGTGATTAGCCTGCATTGAAAGGGACTGCACCTGCTTTTACTGAGTTCAGCAGCAGCTCTGAAAGGGGTTAAAGTCAGTGCTAACAGTATATTTGCAGCATAACAGAGTGAGCACACTTTTATCCACCCCCTGCTCCTTTTTTTTTTTTTTTTTTTTTTTTTTTTTTTAAACAGCAATTAATTTCAGCAATTACTCTTCCGTCTTTCTGGTTTATTGCCTGGATACCACTAAGGCCATTGTTGCAATTGTAGTATCAATTTTACTGGAAGTTTACTGCCCAGCTCCACCAAACCCTACTAATTACTGACACGGGTTGTACTAGCGGAGCAGGAATCATGTAGGAGGGACAAGGCAGGGGGAAATTTGAAGGCCAGAGCTGCTGAAAGGAATATTTGTGAAGCCCTCTGAGGATGCCAGCTCCCAGCAAGCAGAACTGACTCACAAGTAGGCTACAAATTTGCAGCCTCTGTGTGAGCTGAGCATCCTTTTCAGTGAGTTGGTGTTCCTGTGACAGAGGCAGTCATGCTCCTGCTCAGCCCACACTCGGGGGAGATCAGCTGGGATCTGGAAGCTTCACAAGTGCACGAATTCAGGGCTGGCCCTGCCATAAGCTGGATGAGAGATGCTGCATTTCAATTTGGATTGAACTCCACGCCACTGTGGATTCCAGAGTAGAGCTGGCTTGTTTCTTGCTGATTTGGAGGACAAGCCACTGGAATTAGTATCCATGGGCAAATATGTTCTGCTGACTGATGTCCCTGGGAAGAGCGAAGTGGGGGTAACATCATGCAGCGTGTAAAGATACAAAGCCTTTAAAAACATCAATGATTTCTTCAATGAAAAAAGAGCAGGAAAAAAAATTCTTTTGTCATATTATCTAGTATGTTGTAACTTAGAGAATATTTACCTTTTTCTGTTGTATGAAGTAAAAAAGGTTTTTACTTGTTTTTATTCAATTTTTAATTAGCTTTTTATTTACAAATACCTGGGACAGGCAAGTGGTAGAAAAATCTTTCTCATAATGGTCGTAGACCCATCTTAAAGTTTGCATTTTGGGTATTAAGCAATGTGGAGAAAAATCTAGGCATGCCAATATTTTCACATTGTTCAAAAGGTTTTTAATGTCAGAATGGATTATTCTGATAAGAATGTGACCTCCTGTCTGCAGCATGTGCCACAAAACCTAACCTGTCAAAGGAGTTTCATTTTTTCTCTTGCTGTCTTTAGCTCACCTTGGCTAGCTTACTGTGAATATTCAAGATTTGACAGGCTTCAAGAAAAATATACTGGATTCTAGAAAACACAGACATAAAATCAAATGGGTAAGTAGTCTGGATATAATATGAAATTTTCAGGGGAATCAATCACCACCATATTGTTCTTTTCTTTAGGGTGTGTATGTGCACATTCTTCCTGATCATCCTGAATGATTAAACACTTACTGAGAATATCTGACCTTCTCATAGACCTTTCTGACCTAATTATTGCAGTGGATGAATTCACCTTTCTTAAGTTTTTTGTTTTATTTTTGCTCAGATCAGGTTTTTTCAGTTGAGGCCCATACTGGGCTCTAAAGTCATCCATCATGGGCCTTATGGTATACAAAGTACATAACCAAAAATTATTTTCACATCAGAAGGAAGGATATGAAGCAAATGTTATGCAGTCACTGTCACCAACTCCCACATTTTAATGGCATTCCCAGTCTTCTCAGAACACAAAAAAAACCCAATAAACAAATGAGCAAACAAAAATACACACCCAAAATCAGGCAATATTTATTTTACAGATATCATAGAGATGGTACTCTAGTACTGACGAGATGAAAGATTGCACTTGAATTCTTTTTACTCCGCTGGTTTCTAAAACCACCTCTACTACCTCTAGTTTTTATATAATGTTCCTTATATTTTAGAGCTTTCTGTGCCAAAAGTTTTGGGGGAGGTTCTGAGAAGAAATGTTGCATTAAGTCAGGTTAGGTAGAATGAGACACTGCTCACTCATTTATCTCCATAATTTTACTGTGGGGAAAAAGCTATCATTTAGGCAAGCTTTTTTTCCCCATTCAGGTCTATTTCAGGGGCTCATCTGTAATGGAACACAATATCAGTGAGAAGTGGAATGAGCACCCTCATCCAAAAGCTATGGCATAGACACAAATAGCCAAGTCACCTCTTGGCCAAGCCCAATTTTGCTGACACCTGAGAAAAACTGACAGGATTATCAGGCTGGCTTTGACAGCATCAGCATGGGCTGACAGGGCTGACAGTTTTATATCTATTAGGGCCTGCAGCAGAGATGACCCAGTTAAGGGAAGTGCCCCAGCTGAAAGATGCTCGCCCATCCCAGGCCTGTGTGAGGAAAACAAGCAGATCCCCCTAACTAATCACGTTAGTGCTGCTGACAGCCTCCACCATGCCTCGAGGATTTTCCAGCTCTGTTGCTGTGCCAGTGGGGTTGTGTGTGGGTGATAGCATGTGCATCAGGCTCTCCTCTGGCTTGTCAAGAGCATGGTGGATTACTCCCTTTCGTGTTTTGGCTGCACTTGCTGAGAACTTCTCCAGCAGTTAAAGCTGCTATTTTAAAGCAGCCACAAGAAACTGATTTATCTGTCAGTTCAGGGGAATGTGCTTTGCAAAGCAGTAAGCTACGTATTTGGGTCACACACTGTATGGAGAGAGGCAGCTGTGTGCAGCTCAGTCAGGAATTAGACAGCTATCAAATGTTTGGTTTGGGGGAGAAGGAAAAAGAATCCTCAAACAGCAGGGAAGGAGTCTTGTTTGGGATAAGAATCGCCATATGCTAATCTGCTTTCTTGCCACCAGCTAGACAGCTGTACTTTGAACTGTCTAGAGGAATAAAGTGAACCGGCCTCTTTATTCCCCAGTTTTTAAAGGGAAAGGAAAAGCACTTTTTAATTGGTTGGTCTTTGTTTTGGATATCAATAACAGGATCAGGTACCCATAAGCCCCTCCCTTAAGCAATTTTACCCTACTTGTACTATTACTGTAATTTTAAAAATGTCAGGGGTTGCATGCACGTGTATTGTCATTATAAAAGCAGCCTATCTCAGCATTCTTTAGGGTAAGAGTGGGACAGAAAATCAGTCTGTACCTCTCCTGTGGGAGTCGGAGAGTCCTTGAACAACTTCACTGGAAAATAAAGTCCCTAACCACTGGCTACACCAGCTCATGAAGGGGAGAGTTGTGTCCCTTTGCTTCCACAAGGCGCCCACCTACGAAAGCAAGTCCATGTGCAACGCAACATGGAAACAACCGGATCTCCTGATTTCACCTTCCAGCATCTCGCAAAAGTGTGGCAGTAATGGTATCATGGACATGGGCAGACCCCAGTTATCCCTCTGAAGATGGAAGTACAAGACAGGGAACACCAAGCTCCAGAAGATGATGAAGTCCCATTATCATGGCCAGGGCTGGTGGTTCCCACACACCACACAACTGGAAGGAATTTGTGGCTTGTGACAGCAGCTCTGCAATGGGTGAGTAGAAACAGAACTGAACATGGCATGAGAAAAAGTATAGCTGCTGCCTTAGGAAAAAAGTTAAAATGTTCTGGAATTGTTGCATTCTGTTCTCATCCTATTTTTCTTGCTAATTTTCTTTAGTACAGTGTATTATTGTAAGTTTTTAGCTTGTGTGGTATCCTAATACAAAATCTTTGAAGACAAAGATGCATCCATTAGATCGTGTCTACAAATATCATGATCATGATCTTTTTCCCTTTCACATTTTTGAGTTAAACTACCTGATTGGCTTGGAGAGGACTGATTTGGAAAAGTTAGGAGTTTCATTTATTGTTTTTAATGAGCTCATCAAACTGGATTGATGCTAACTGGTCTATGTAAAGAAACCCAAGAACAAAAAAACAACAGACAAACCATCATAGGTTTCATGACAAGTCCTGCATGATTATTTTCAAGAACTTGTTTTAATTCTTTTCTCTTCTGCTAGTGAAATGGCACTGAACTAAATTTACCAGCAGCAAACTAAAAACTGAATTTCCTATATTCAAGGCAGGTACAAGATTGCAATATCTGTCTTTTGAAAATTGCTTTTCCCTTTCCTTCTCCTTCCTTTTCTTCCTCTCTCTTCTGGTCCCTGGTTGATGCAGCATGCAAGAGCACTGCCATGGCACTGTGGTGTAGGACCTGGAGGTTCTGAAGAGGCTACTCAGGTGTCACTCTGTCAATGTACACTCACTTTCTGTACTTTAATATCCCCTTGTACTGAAATATTTGCCTGAACTCTGAAGCTCCCTTTTTGCCAAGGCCTGGCTTTCTGAACATAGTCCAAAGCTTGTTAATAGTATTTAATTCTGCAGGGGGTTGTAATCTAATCAAGGGCAGAACAAATTAAGTCATATGGATGTCTACCTCACTGTCATGGTTTAACCCTGGCTGGCAAATGAGTACCACACAGGAAGTAGAGAGAAGGAGGAGAATCAGAAAAAAGATAAACCTCATGGGTTCAAACAAAAACAGTGTGATCACTGAAGAAATATAATAATAAGAATAATGAAGAAAAAGACATAATAAAAAGAGAGAGAGGCATAAAACCCAAGAAATTCAAGTGAAGCACAATACCATTGCCCACCACCTGCTGATGGGTGTCCAGCCCATTCCCAAGCAGTGCCAGCCCCTTCCAGTCATCTCCCCCAGTTTATACACTGGAAATGCTGTTTTGTGGTGTGGAACAGTTCAGGTCAGCTGTCCTGGCCATGCTCCCTCCCAGCTTCTTGTGCCCCTCCTGAACAGTCCTTGACTTTGGGCAAACACTGCCCACAACAGTCAAAATATTGGTGTGTAACCAACATTATTCTCATGCTGAATCCAAAACTCAGCTCGGCACAAGCTACCAGGGAGAAAATTAACTCTATCCCTCCTAAAAAGGGTGCTCACATTACACAAAAGTGGATCAAGTGGGATGTTTATTGCATTCTGAGATGTTTTCCAAGGTCAAATATATGTATGCGTATATGTATATACAAGTTAAAGGATGAAATCTTGTTCTGCCACTCCAAATTCAGCATTGCGGTACCAGTTGTGCCGTCATTTAAATGGGTAGCAAGATTTGCTACTGGATTCAGAAAACAGTACCTCATTTGCATGTTTCTGAGCAGCAGAGGATGTTATAGAGCTTGGGTAGTTCTGTTTGAGTTTAGTATGTCAGGAGAATTAAGGCTATAATAAAATGGTTTAGAATCATCCTTATCTGTCACATAATACTTGAAATACTGTAAGTAGCCTGTTTGTATTTTGGCAATTTGATTGTACTGAATGTGGGGAAAGAGAGATCATGGCATAAGAAAAATTCACAAAGAAGTGGTTTAGGTTCTTTGTTTGTTTGTTCAGTTTTTTTGGTTTTGTTTGTTTGGGGTTTGGTTTTGTTTGTGTTTTTGGCTTTGTTTCAGTAGAGACCTAAGTCCAGTGCCATGATGATTACAAAAAGGGATAATTTAATGTAATAACAAACACACATAACAAGGCTTCAGGTTGCAAAATCTTACTTTGGAAGCTGGGGTGTTTTTCAGCATGCAGCATTTCAATTCATACACTCTGATCATAATCCAGCCAAATGTCCTCCTGATGTTCAGGAAGGGAAGGATTTGTGCCCCATTTTTCTGAGGGTTAAACTTTATGCCCCTGGCATAGTTCAGGTCTGCAAAATTGCTCAGGCATCCTTAAAGCGATTCAAGCACACCTCATTTTCATAACCTCTTACATTCGCCTCAGTAAAACTCAGTGCTGGAGTCAGCATGTGGAACAGCTTGCAAGGAAAACTTCATCTCTTTCCAGTGCCTTTATGCATAAATGTAAAAATCTCCATCTGGTAGTATGCACTGATACCTACTGGCCAGTTCTGTTGCTGAGAATTTAAAATCTGTAGCCAAGGTTAACCAGTACAGTTTGAATATTACATTCAGAATCTGAAGATCATACACTGCAAAATATTGTTTAACTGAGGCACTTTTTTACATTCACATGGTATGTGAGGTAAAAATTGAAAGTCTGTGCTGAACATGTATTTAACTGTTTCTTTTTATAAAGGCTGATAAATTCTCAGGGAATAACATCAATCTGGAGTCAGCTCTTAAATCTTCCTTTGGGGTGCATAGTATAAAACATTGCCTTTGGTCATGGCCACGATTTTTATTAAAAAAATAATATAACATGATGTCTACTCTGCAGAGCTGTAATGACTTCAAGCAGATATCAGAAGGCTTCTACACTTCTAGCAAAATTAGTTACTGAGCTTGAATAATACACATTTAGGAAGGGATTGCAGGGTAGAGGACCCACTTGAGTCAAGTGTTTCTATGACAGAATTAATACGAGCTACTGTAGCTTTAGCTCAGTGTTCACTGATGTAATTACATGATTTAGGAAACCTTGTGAAATGATGTTGAACTTACAATTTGCATTCAGATTCCTCCCTCTTTTTGGGTCATATGCAGACTTCAAGTTGAAAAAGTACTTATACACTGAGTGACCACAGACAATTTTATTGTAAATAGTCCTGTATATATTTACAGATTAGGGGCAGATAGGGTTAGAAAACCAGAACAGTTTGAAAGGCCAGATTAGTATTCCCTCAAACAGTACCGGGGGGGAAAAAGTTATATATCCACATCTAGTTTCAAATTGCTTGTAAGTTTTATCTTTTTAGCAATGCATGATTCTTTCACTCAAATTCATGTTGTCCTGGAATCATACAAAGTAGAAGGAAGGCTTGGCCAAAGCCTAGGATGTCGTGTTGTAAAAAATGCGTATTTCATGTTTTCTTGTTTATTCCACCATGCAAAATATGGTTTAGGTATCAAGTGTGGAAAATGACCACAACAACAAAGAAGCTGCTGTCATTAACAAAAAAGAAAGCAAGCTAAATACTAGCTCCAGGGGAAAAAAAAAATCACTTTCAGATTAAAGCCAGACCATGAAGGAAGATGGCTTCACATGCAGTTAAAGTTCTTGTGTGGAATTATCTAATGTAAACATTTTCCATACTAGGTTTAGCAATACCTCTTCCTGAAATTGTTCCCAGACATAGAGCACCTTGTAATTATTGCATTCTGGTCCAGTAAAGGAAAGCTTCACAGACAGTGTTATGTGAGTTTTACTTCTAAAAATGATGAAGTTATTTGAGCTAAGAGAGTCTAAATGCAAATAAAAAGCATCATGTTTTTTACCTGCTCTCCAAACAAGAATTTACAGAACAATATGGATTTACAGAACTGCTCAAGTGGCACAAGATAAAATGTGTTTCTGTTCTGGCAGGAGTTTTTCAGATGCTTGCCCTGAAGTCTCTGCTTCAAATCACATTGACAGGAGTGACAGTAGGTTTGCAGAAAGCCTTGGTGACTGACCTTCACAGAGGCTACTGGGGACCCAGCCACCCCAGGAGGGACTTCACCTTTCTGGAGATCAGATTATTTCAGCACATGAGACCTTTCCTGTCAGTGAGAGGAGAAGTTGTTTTCTTCTGGTGAGTTCTCATGGACTTAGAATATTCCCTGCCTGCTGGGGGTTTTATCTGCAGGCCCAAGGCAGAGCGTAAGGAAGCTCTGGAATTGTTCTGTGAGGTCCTTTTGTGCCCCTCTGTAGGGCCTGGCTTCCTGCTGCTGCAACTGCCCACCTTTCCAAAAATCTACTGAGGGTGGAGGACCCAGTAGTGAGGGTGTGAAGGCTTTGGAGAA
>VZTX01006347.1:251524-442549 GCA_013400915.1 Pardalotus punctatus | reverse complement strand
CAGTGTCATTTTGAACTGGAGAATCAATGATGTTACCAAGGTGGATTATTTGAAGACAGTTTTGTTGTTGCCGTGTAACCTTAGTTCAGTGACAGACTGGATGATGGAGTAATTCTTCTGATTCATTTGCTGGCCTTTTTTGTTTTATTGTGTTTCACTAACCTGTCCTTTTCTTCTGACAATAGCTTGTGTGATCTTTCAGTTAGATCATCTTGTGTGATTACAGGGATGTTTGATTAATCACATTTAATTACATATTGCACTTGATAGTGCTTCTCTATTATTTTCAAATGCAAACAGCACAATGGAATACATGACCAGGTACTTCAGCTTGGAGCCAAACTGAAATAAGAAAACAAAGCTGGTCTGTGAGTTGTAGTCCTTTGACAACACCAGGACTTTGTGTGCCATATGATATTAAGTATAAAGCATGCGTAAAAGTTCCTTATATTACTTTAATATTTAAGAAGACAGCTGGGTATGAAGGTAGCAGACAAAGCAGTATAAATAATGTAAGCTTGAATGCGTAAGAGTTGCAGTGGAAATCAGCAAACTTGGAATGTATAGCAGTCAGGTCTTTTAACTCAAGAAATAACATGGAAAAATAACAGCAGAATTATTCTGTGACATTCACACTCAAAAGTAACAGCAGAAACAAGCAGAGTGCTTTGAAATTCACCACCTATAACAGGAGCCTTTTAAAAAATGGAATCACCTTTTTTTCCTCTTATTAAATACTAAACACTACTAGTCAAGAAAGCAGATGCATCTGAAATGTAATGAAATTCAAGAAATCACTTTACAGCCACAGTTACAGAGGAATTCTGTTTTGAATAACAAAAAATAAGTTCCTCTTTCCCTGGGATCACACATTATAATTGGCTTTCAGCTGGTCTCAGAGCCACAGGAAAGGCCAATCTCTGGGTGCAATGCATTCAGGACACAGCTTCGGTTTGAATTCTGAATTGGGTTCTTGTGGTGTGAGGAATATTCTGAATATTTACACATGCTTTTCTTTTCTTTTCTTAGAACGTCATTTTCCTGAAATGTGCTGTTTCTGGATTGACGTAATTGTTCTATAGGAACCATTTGAGTCTCTCAGGTAAATACAAAACTGTTAAAATATATATTGTGTGAATTCTCTTTACTTAGCTGACTAATCTTCATTTTCAGAACTATTATAATCTGGTGTGTACCTCTGTCATTAAAAACTCACTCAAAGCTCAAAGCTCATCTGTAAGCTAAGACTTTGTGATAGCTTTCTTTTTTTTTTTTTTTTTTTTTTTTTTTTTGAGCAGTCCTAGGGTAACAGGTTCATGAATTTCTACAGACCTTGGAATCCATGGGTTATTCATTGATCATGAATATGTGCTAGGGCTGCAAGCTGAAAACCCCCTTGAGTGTTTTATTGGAGACTTTACCTCATTTTCAGCCTCACTTTGAGACAAAATAACATCTCAATCATTTTTATTTTCTCCTTGAACACTCTCAGCACAGTGCATTTGAAGAAAGTTCTGTGAAGGTTCCTTCATCACCCTTGTGTTAGAAAAGTAATTTTCCTCTCTTTCCCTTTTTGGGGGTTGTGTGTTTTCTCAGGGAAGCTGTGCCATGGAAGTGTGGGGTGGAGTGTCCTTTCTGGGAAGCTTGGGAGGGTCACAGCAGCCGGTTGGAAGGGGGAGAAGGTGTCAGGAGGAATGCAGGGATTATCTCCCTCAGGACAGGGAGAGAAACCATCACAGGGACTCACAGGGGTGCTCAAGTATTTTCACAGGGTAGAGTTGATTGCACAGAACTTTCATTTTTAGCAATCAGTTGTTCATTTAGATCCATTTCTTCCTTCACTGCGTTTTTGGGTTATAAAAATATTTGTTGACTTACTGGCACATCCAACACAAAAGAAAACAAAACCTACCAAACCTCTAATAGCTCTATTTAATCTTTATTCTCTTTGTACAAGTTACACAGTTTAAAGTTTTTTGCTGTTGATTTCAGGGGAGGTGGATGGGGGAGAGGGAAGCAAAGATGTGGGATCTTTAGAAAACTCTTCAGGGGCAGGAATCTTTTCCTTCCAAGTTTTCGCTGCTACTACCATACCAGGACATGAAAGGAATACATCTCTCCTCTCTTGCTGTAATTTGAATGTGAATTTGATCTTCCTGAGGAAGGAAGATCAAATATCTTCTATCCAAGCACAAATAAAGAACGGGTAGTGGAGAGAATAATGCTATTTGACATTGTCAGAAGCAACATGTAACCTACTGCCGAGCATGTTACAGCCCTACCTGTGTCAATATACAGAGTGTGTGTGTCTATTACAGTCCCATCTAGAGACCTCAATCCTTCATTTCAGACGGGAGCAGCTGAAATGTTCAGCTTTAGAGAGAGAGAGCTGTAGTCTGGCAGCCCTGAGCCCAGAAGGGATTAAATGTGCTCGTTCAGGCTGCAGACTCTGCAAAGGACTCAGGCAGGGCCCCATCCCTGTTCCAGGCTGTGGGAGAGGGGGAAGAGCAGCAATGGAGGGAGGAGGTGTCAGCAGGGCTCACCCCACAGTCTCAGTGCTGTTTGATACAGCGCACTTGGCTGGCTCCAGGTTGACCCAGGCTGCCTCTCCTTGCTCTCCACACTTGGTTAGGGACGATCCCGCAGTTCCTGAGTGGGATGGATGCCTCTCATCCATTTGCTTTTACAGTGCTGGTGATCACAATAAATTACCTGCATTAGCCTGAAGAATAACCTCAGCTCAAAGCTGAGCCCCACATGAACGAGGAATTGAAGAGCATATATTAGAGATTTTATTTGACAGGCTAATGCACCGTAAAGTTTTGCTGGTCTTTGAGAGAGATGATCTTGGAGAGCAGAACTAGTCTCTGATGGAGTCTGGTAGCTCCTCATTACAAATGTCCTCACAGGACCAACAGAGAGGAAGTTACAGGAAAAGCATGCAATATTTCTTTTTTTTAACAAAACACCTTTTTTTTTTTTTTCCATTTCCTTTAGAAAAATCTTAGAGTAATACAAACTGAAAGTTTTATCTGTTTTTATTAGGGTTTGTTTTTATTTTATTTTATTTTATTTTATTTTATTTTATTTTATTTTATTTTATTTTATTTCACTAAAAGAACTCCATTCTAAACCTAAATGTTGTGCACTAATAGCAATTTATTTCTAGTTAAAAAGACAAAAAAATACCCAAATACAAAAAAAACCCAAACCACCCAAACGAACCCCAACCCAAACCCAAATAAACTTTAAATTCCCAGCATTTATCTGTTTGAGGAAAGATATTTTCTCTGACCAAATCTAGTGAAATAACTGATCTGGAGAAAACCATAGTCCCACTCTGCCCTCACCATCATCCAGCTGTTACAGCTGTGCACTGGACATGCCAGGCACCATAACTTCAGCAGGTTTTATTATCTTCCCCTCAGGCAGGTATGAACATTGCATGTTTGTACTTTATACATTGTTTGAGCCTGGAAATCAATAAGAAAGTTCAGACAATACAGTAGTCTTATTTCCTCATGTTTTGAAACAAAATCCCTTTGTAATGCCTGAAACATCTTCAAATGATTTCTCCTGTTCTGTTTACATTCCAAGGGCCATAATATGCCATTGATTATTTTTTTCTTTTTTCTTTTTTTTTTTCCTTTTGAAAGTATAGTTTCCTACTGAAATCAATGGGGCGATTGTTTCAAAATCAATAGGGCATTCTGGCCCTGAAACTTAAGACAATGTTGGCTCCTTAATCATATCAGAAAATGTGATTAAGATGCCACAAACAAACCACTAATCCACAGACAGAGGCACAGCTGCTAAATCAAGAACCATATTTACCAGAGCATAACTCCCTTTAACTTCAGTGGGAGCTTTGCCTGAGAAAGAGCAATAGAATCAAGGAAGAAATGGGAAGCAATGTCATCAGATTTATCAATCAAACACTTGTTGCTGAGCTATGATAACTTGCCAAGAGCAGGTTGGTGTTTTACTACACAGGCAATCTATTTTGTGATTCCAAGCTCTTTTGGACCCTCGGGACTGGGGAAGAAACAAATGCAGATGTTCAGAACATCAAACTGCCTGTTCCCAAATGAACAGGTTAAACTGAAGAAACAATTCCAAGTCTCTCTCAAAAGACATTTTGGACCTTCCAAAAGCTGGCTAGACTTTGCAGAGCTGGGATTTACAGAATTTCTGTTGTGGAATGGAAGCAAGTGGAAGTACAGATTGCTTCTGATTACTCCAAAACTCCTCACAGTCGTAAAGAGTTGCATTTGGAATATTTTGCATCTAACATTTTTTATCAACTTTATTTTTTTCTCCTTTTGTGATCTACAGCTCTGATGGTTGACACTGTGTGGGAATTTCCCCTTTATTTTTAATAGACCTTTGTGCCTGCTCAGGGGACAGAAGCTATGAGGTACCCTGGATAAAATTTTTTGTTCACCAGCCTCATGTTAGGTCATATTTTTCACAATTTATATTTTGCATATGCATACTTTTGGCAACTGAGTAGTAATAAAGCCCTAAATGATAGATTTGTAAGTATGGCAAGGAGAGAGTTGGTTATATTTAGATAAAAATGTAGAGGACTATGTTTCCCACTTAAAATGTAGCAATAAATTTATCTACAGTATTAAAGATACTTTTGAGGAAAATAGTCTCAAGGGCAAACGTAGGCAGAAACCCTGTGTATATGGTTTTCTTAAAGAAATGGTGTTTCTGGTATCTCCTGTATCTATGCTTAAGGTTAGAAAGCTAGTCACGGAATGAGCTTGGCTTTTATTACTCCTCTGGAGCATTTCACTTCATCCCTAAAAGCGAGTTTAAAGAGTTATCACATTTCTCAAAGGCTGAAAGAAGAATTGGGATTCAGATTATTAGTTCAGCTTGTGAGTCAAGAATGATTAATTTTCTAAAATCTGCTTATATTACTTCGCCAGTGAATATTGAGCAAGGCTTTTGTTTATCTTCCACACGTGGTCACTACTGCAAACAAACAAGTTTAATTTGCTTTGTAAGCTTATTACCAGAGGCTCAGTGGAGAACAAGAGCTGAAAAGAACCTCTTGCCTCTGTGGTTTTATTAAGAACTGCTTTCTCCAGAGAACTTTCAGCCTGTCAGATTAGAAATGCAAAGAGACCTTTTACTGTAACAGTCTCACACTTATCCCCTTAGTAAAGTTTGCTTTTGAGATAATTACATTTTACCATCTACAGTTGTTTACTAAATGAACAGCTTTTCTCTGCTGCTTCCAGCCTTGACACTTTTCCTCTGATAATTTGTGGTTACAATGAAATATTTAGAAATATGTGTTTGCCTTCTGTTTGTTGTCTTCCTCGTTTTGCTTAGCAAATTATTTTGGTGGGGATTATGGACCACGGGACTTGTTTAGGAATTATGCCTGAATTAACACAGCATTGATACCGCTGTTTGCACAGAGAGGGAAATGGTGCAGGCTCATCTTTTCTCCCTGTAAATAGAGGAGGAACCATTCTGAGTCAAGGTGGGAGCTCCCAGCTGTCAGGATGCCCTGAAGAAGCAAGACTTCAGGACAACATCCTCTCCAGCAAAACCAGGTTTTTTTATAGGAAGTATTTCCGGTGCAAGTGTGCACATGGTATCTCCCTACCAAAATGCTGCCTTTTTTTCCAACTTTGTGGCAAATAATGAGACTCTCCTTGCATGTAAAATGATTATTACATAGCAAACCAAGATGTTTATTAATACTGATAATTAAAAAAAAAGAAAATCCAAACTATTTCCTATGCTCTTTGAACAGAAAAACAATAAAACTTTGAAGAGGTCATGGAATCATAGAAAATGCTGAGTTGAAAGGGACCCACAGGACCATCAAGTCCAACTCCTGACCCTGTTCAGGACACACAAAGAATCACACCATGGTAAAGGTAAATAAACACTTCTATATAAAACACAAATAGATATTTACTTTTTAATTCAATATATATTTATTTGATGTTTAAGTGAGTTTGTTTAGGGTTTGTTTTTTTTTTTTTTTCATTCCAGCTGATTCCAGCTCTTATTTTGATATGACTGCTTTCCATTGAAAAACGTGTATCATAAAAACCTTGATGCAAACGCATTTTCCCTTATAAATCAGGATGACTAACGTTTCAAATATTTGAGTGTGAATTAAACCCCTGCTCTAAGACTCTGATTTTTGTGAATACTTGTGAATGTCATCAGAGTTTCTGCTCTCTGTCACTTGATTATTTCTGATGAGTTCTGAGAGAAGCTACCCAGAAAGAACTGACAGAGGACTGAATAAAAGGAAAAACACAACAGTCTTGGATGATTAAAAATAAAGCTGGGATCTGAAACTCTTAAAATATGTGTTTTTGTACCTGCACTTCAAAGGCAGCCTTCCAGCTTCCTAGAAACCCAGGCCATCAGTAATATATAGTATTGAGTGAAATGTAAAATGGTTGCTGTATTGTACCTGTAAATTGGTACTTTGCTGTTTCTGAAAATGCAAGTCACATCTTGGGTAAAAAAATTCAGGTTGAACTAGAAATTTGTATGTTTAATAAATTTGAGTGTGACACTGAAAAAAACCCCAACTAATCAGGAAACAGTACAGGCTGAGAATTTCTTTTAAAGTTCAACTATAAGAAAGTCTTAGCTCTCTTAAGAATTGGGAAAGTATTTTTCATAGTGGTGACAAGTCTAATTGCTAATGCTCTTGTCATCCATGGTACAGCCTTTGTTAGAAAGAACATTAATAATTCAACAGTGCTGGTAGCTGGACAAGACACATTTCTTCATTGCAAGTCCCTCATACTCCCTTTCTCCCATGTCTTCCCAAAGATCTCAGTATAAATTTACTTGGAAGGGTGAATCAACCTTGCTGAACTCCATAAAACAGGTTCCAAGCCCGGGAGCGTTTGTCCTCTGCTATCCTGGAGAGGTAGGAGCTCACATAGGGGAGAACAAAGCCACTCTGACTGTGGTATCTGAAGTAAAGCCTGCAGACACGACTACAAGGTTGATAGCCTAAAAGACAAGTGCTTTGCCATTTTCACAAGCTTTTCAGGCAATTCTATCATTTTCCATGCTGCGTCTCAGTGTAGACTAATGTGTCCATTTCCCCCAGTCTCGAAAAAGTCACAAATCCTCTTGTTGAAGGTGGAAGGTTCTGTGCTTGAATCTAGGTGACTGTAAATAGGGAGTCAGGGATTTTAGCAAGCCAGGACCCACACCTTTTCTTTCTTTGTAATACAAAGTAGCTGGCTGCATTTAAGTGTTAGCTGTTTAAGCCCCCAAATATTGATACATTCCGGACTGAAACAGGAAATATTGTTTCTTATGGCTACTCCACATATTGAGACCACTGCATCAAGCAAAAACATACCTGCAAGTCTACATTAAAATCACATTAACAATGCACTGACCAAGAAAGCTGGGGAATTCAGAGACAAGGCAGTCCCTAATCCCCTCTCCATCTGTAAGATTCTCAGCTGTCACAAATCAGGAATCCAGGCACAGCAGCGCTGCCTATACGCCACTGTTAGAGGCTGACAGCAGAGTATCTGTAAGCACAGGCAGTGTGGAGCAATTTACTTGCTTTTTAAAAAAGCATTTGAACATTTTGCACTTGCTCAGATAGTGCTGAACTTCAGTTCATCTATGAAAATAAAAATTCTGAACTCTTTTACACGAGCAGCTGATATTTTTATACTGATAAATGCTGCAGTCCTGTAACTTAGTGTAGATAACCTCCACCCCAAAAGAGCTCACAGTCTAAACAGACAAGATGAATAAAAGGTAAGAAATGCATTGTTATTCTTCCCATTTTAGAGAAGGGGAAACCAAAGCACTGAAAGGTTAAGTGGCTTGTCTCTGGTCACACGGGGAGCCCATGGCAGGGCTGTGAATTAAATGCCTCCTCTTGTAAGAATGGCGCTGTCTCCTTAGGAAATATGAATAGTAGAAAGGAGAGGAGCTGCCTAACACAAATTTACTGGATGGTACTTGAATAACGTGGCAGGTAGGACTGGAGCTGAAATAATGAACTGATAGCTGTGAGTGGACAAAAATGCATTATAACCTTGAAGAATGTAAGAAACTTGGTAATTCCTTCTCCCTCTCTAAAACCATTTTCCTTACGGCAACAAAATACATCCACCCTTCCACTGGTGTTCTTCACACAAGGGGCAGCATATCTGTGGATACTTCATTCGCACCCCCATTATCAAAACTTGCCTCCTCAGCACGGGCAGGACTGTGGTCCATTGGTGAAGGGCAATCTAAGACCATTTTCATCTGTTTCTTCTGGGGTTCATTATGATTGTTTTAAAAAAATTGTTATAGTCTTTTATTTTCGCTTCCCCTATTGTCATAGGAAGTTCAAGTTGTGATCCTGATTGTCGCCACTTTACACAAAAATAAATTCACAGCTTGACATTGAGGCTCATGCTTGGTAGGCTTTGGTTCTGTTATTTCAGAGGTTTTAAGCAAGGGAAGAAGGCTTAATTTCAACAATTGTCAAAGCTGTTTGAGCTGTACGAAACAAGTACTAGTAATTAGCTAAACCTTGATAACAGGTTGTCTGATTAGCTAGTGCAAAACAACCATAACAAGCCAAGGACATTCCGGAGCATCTAATTGAGCTTAAGGCCATTTAAACTTTAGCAGCTCTTCTAACATCCTGTAAAAACCTTCACCTACAGCATTTCATTTTAATAATGAATACTACAAGAAGCAAATAATATAAGAAACAATAATTTTGAAGTTTGTAGACTGGCCTGATTCTTATGCAAACTAAGTGTTTTCCAATTAATGTTTCAAAGATGCAGCCTTGAACTTTTTCATTATTTATAAGGCATTTTTTCTTTTCCATTTTATTTCTGTAGGTTGTATGTTTTACAATGTGTATGGACTTCTAATACAATGTTTTTTTCAAGAATTTTTCACAAAATACATTCTATTTAATGCAGACAGGTCTATGTCTCTCCAGATAACTCAACTAAAATACCTAGAAGGATATCAGCTTTCCAACAATCATTTCATTGTCAAGATCCATTTTCTTTTCTTCAGATTGAAGTTCTTCCCTAGAAATGACAAAGGACAGGTACTTCAACACCTATTAGTGATTTATGGACATATTTAAAAGATATAACATTGAAGAGTCCTGTGTTTGTGGGGAAACAAAACAGAGCACACACATTTATTAGTTAAAAAAATTTGAAAGTTTTGGTGTGTAGTCTTTTATTAATCATCTCTTCTGGACACATGTAAATAGCAGTCCTCAGTCACTTCCTAGAAGGAACTGTGCTTTTTCCTTCTATATTTATAGTTGTGATAGTGTTTGTTTGCCTGAACATTTGTTGGCAGGCTCTTGTTCATACCAAGAGAAGGAAACAAAAGGAAGAAAAGAGCCCAAGAGAAGCTAGTATTTATTCAGAAAGGTGGATGAACCAGGATAGCTTGAAAAAAGAGTTTTTCCTTATGAATATAATGCTAAGAAATGAAGAGCTGGATAATTCAATGCTTTATCTTTTTCTCTGCTCTAACTAAACTAAGAAAATACTTCAGTAGAAAATCAGATATGAAATTGCTCTTCCACTTCTAGTGGTGTGAAAAGAAGGAAAAAAATGGATATAGCAGGTCTCTTTCAAGAAGCAATCTACATGTCAAAAGAAGCATTATTCAAATTGTTTGATGAACAATCATCAACATAAATTCCTGGATCTAGTGTGGGTGACCCAAACTTTTCTTCATCTCCTGTGAAGGAACATGAGCGCAGGATGCATTTCTCTGCTCTGACTCATGCTGTCTGCCTGTTCTTTATTGTACCACTTGTCATGCAGAGAAGCACGATCACTCTGAGATGGGGAAATGTTATTGTGCTTCATAGTAAAAGATCAGCCCAAACATTTCTCTAGCTTCTCTGTAACCTACTCCTTGCCCCTTACATGTACTGGATTTCATTGCCTGTTTTCAACTCCCTGCAGGAAAAAAATTTTCAAGATGATGAGTGAAGGACAGTAGGATTGCACTCATTGCACTTCACCTACCACTTCTTTCAGTGAAACAAAAACCCTCTGAATATTTAATTATTGAGATCTTCCATTTTTTAAATTGTGTGCGAATTACACAAAACTTCCCTTTCTGTACAAAGAACTTTCCAGTAACATTTCTTCATGTTTTTCTCAAGTGCTCACCTTGATTGTTTTGTTCGTTTGATCCTGGGCCACAAGGTGTGTTTTGAAAACTGGTTTGTGAGAAATGCTTCCTGTGCTTTATATAATTGACTCTGGATGGCATGGTCTGTGTCTTTAAATTGGATGACCTCTTCAAGTCCATGCCTGAGCAAAAGAATCAGCCCTGGTTTTATGTGTGTGCTTAACAAGGGACAGCTGGATGCTCCTGGAAAAAGAGCGCGCTGCTTTTTCCTCCAGTTTTGTTTCTGGCTATCCACTTCTGAAAAACATTTGAAGAATTTAAAGAACACCACGCTGTTGCACACTACAGATGAGGTTTATTGGCACGTCCTTTGTGGTGACCTGTGATCAAAAGGCTGAAATCACTTGTTTCATGTACTTATGAGCATGTACACCTGATTGAGGAAGGCTGGCTTTTATGAGGTGTTGGTGTGATATGCTGAGTAGAGATGGCTGCAAGAAAGATTCTTTCTTCCCCCTTCCACTTCTGTCTTCCCCTACTCTGTATAGATTTCCTGCTGGTCAGAATTTGCATCTGAGACGTGCATGTTCAGATTTCTGCTCTGAACTGGGTGGGGAGAAAAGGTTTAGATCCTGGATCTAAACTCTGCAGTGAGCTCTGGTCACAGGTCATCTTGGACATGACATGTTCCCCTACAAAATTCTTGTTCAGTGTTTTTCATTAGAAGCTCTTCTGTTAGAAACTAACAGCTCAAAGCAAAGGTAAGAAACTCTTCCTCCGCATCCCATGCAGCTCTGTTCTGTAACAGCTCTTGGAAATGGTAATGAAAAGAATGATCTGACAGTTCATGGCAAGCCAAGACACAAAATAATGCAAGGGCTCTGACAGTCCCCTTTAAGATTTGTATATTTTGCTCTTCAATAATTGTGCCTGACACTGAAACACTCCTAGCATTTCTGCTAATATTCAAGGAAATGCTTTTCCTGTTTTAATTAATCTTATACTTTAAACTACCTCCATCAGATAGGTAGTTTATCCAAGTAAAACAAAATTAAATGGAGAGAGCATTTGTGGGTTTTTTTCCCTTGTTTTTTCTGCTTGAAATCTAAAGAGAAAGAAATAATTTAACCTTTCTCCAGTAATGTACAGGGCCTTATGTAAAATAACGCATGTAACTTTATTTTAGCTGCAGCTACTTTCTACTTCTTGCTTTTGACAGCTGATGGAATAAATCTCAGCCTCCATCTACAGAAGCAGTTCTAGCTGGCTCTGATAATGCAAGCAGATCTACTCAGAATGCTCTTTCCAATTGTTGGGGGCATCACTGACCTTCTGGGCATCTTGTAGGCTTCCATGAAGATACAGGAGGGGTTAAGTTTGACCTGTTCTTTTCCCATTGTCATCTTCTATGTACAGAGTTCACATCCTCACTTTGATACAACCTCCAAAAAAATTGCAACTCAGGACACCTAAAATATGAATCTTCATTCTGATATATTAAAAATGTGGATGTAGATTTTAAATTGAGGGGTATGTTGTTACATTTTAACAATTAGGAACATTTTTCCAGTCAAATTGGTGAATTTAACACAACTTTGATTGTTTAATAATTGCTTGCATGACTTAAGCCTCACCCAAGAAATTTTGTTTTATGTCTTTGAGACTGATCAGACTACACCAGACACTTTAGAGTCTGGGCCTCTAGAAATTGGATTTCTGTAGCATTGGGGAACTTTATGCACATCAGTCTTACCTATTTGGATAACCCTTTTTTCATTTAAGTGAGACTGTACAATGTGCAACTTAATTTCTGATGTAATGATTATCAGCACACTGACTCAGGTATTTGTCTCGCCTCAGGACACTCTCATCATTATTGAAAGGGATAATATGTAGGGTTCTCCCAGTTATGTAATTTTTCTATTAGATTTAGGCTTGCCTTTTTAATCTCTTTTCCTCAGCAACCTCAGCTTTTTATGAACAAACAATATTGTCAGAGACTCAGAAAAAAAAATCCTTAATGCCTTTGTGAAATACTCTTGGATGATGGCAGAAATTATATAAGAAAGACATCAAATTGCCAATATTTGATAAGAAGGATCTAAGTATATGAAAATAAGTCCTAGTCCTCTGCCCTTGTTATCCAACAGGACCTGGCACTCAGCCTGCTTCCTGAGGGACAGAGGAGGCAGCAACAGCTAAAGTAGATAGATCAGGGTTTGGGGATTTCTTTCTTAAGGCTATTGTATAAATTTGAGAGAAGAGATAAATACAGTGCTTCTGCCTTCAAGCTGACTTTAACTGTGATTTTAATGCAGGTAAAAATGGATAAAAATTATGAAATCCAGCAGCAAATGGATTTGGGAAATTGTAGATTTGTCGTATCTCTATGCAGAAGAGTGGAAGGTCATTTTCAAGTCGATTCCCTTCCACAACTTGCCATCTTGCTCTGTAAGTATTTGGTAATTTGTGAGTTAAATTCTCTATTTTCAGAGAAATTGTCACTTAAATATTCAGATAATAAAGTACGGTGTGGTTCTGTGCAAGGTAACACTCTTCTTTGAATGCAAAATTCTTTTCTCACTTTTTTTTTTTTTTTTAACAGTTCTAATTTGATGGTTAAATGATAGTCCAAAGGTAAGATCTCAAAACTTTTCTCCCACCCTCTCATTTCACCCGTCTAGGCAAAGGTTCCTGCAAATTTTTTCCATGCAAAGAGTGACAAAAGTAATTTCCCCAAGTTATGTTCCCTTGCAGGATTCTCTCTTCAGTGCTGTGGATACTGATGTTTCTGGTTTGTCCTGTGCTATTTTTATGTTGTTTGGCTTGGAATTTTTAAACCCATTCTTGATTACTTCATCAGTATTTCATCCTCATTTTCCTTTTGTTCATCTCTTCCCACTTTAAACAAATGTTGGTGTCCCATTTGCCTCTGCCTGGGGCATGTCAGCTGCGTTTCCATTCCAGATTTTCAAAAATTTTAGCTTCAATACCTGATAATCTACTTTCCCAAATGATTTCCAAGTCTTTTAGTCTTGTTTCCAGCCAAAGCTCTGTTCCCTGAGCTGTTAATTGCCTCTGATGTTGGCATCCATACTTGTCCTTAGGTTTGTACTTTCCCTGGCTTTCTTGACTCTGTTCTCAATAGATTGTCCTCTGACTCTTTCAATGTATAAACAGAATTGTTCTCTGCATCTTTCCTCCTTATACTATAATATTTTACAAAAATTATAAGAAATAACTTCTAGCCCAAAAAAACTTACACAAGAATAAACTTAGTATGTCCACAGGATGCAGAGTGGTAAGTGGATTAGTTTTCTGTAAGACCTGTAAGTATTTGTAATACAGTATTTAAAAATAGTAATGTGTGGAAAACTGAAGCACTACAGTAAAAGATTTTCCCTGATAGTAATAAAGGGTACAACTGCCTAGGGAATGTTGGAGGCATATACATGGTAAATTACATCCACATTGATATAAATTGGTTTTAGAATTAATCTGTAACCACAGAATACTCCCACTATGCCATGTGTTGTAAAGCTAAATGGAAGAGGAATATTTTAGAATGACTAAGCAGCACATTAGAAAAAATAAAATAGTTCATTAAAAACAAAAAAAGAAAAGCAGTAGTTTTCTTTTCATAGAAGATTCCCAGATTGTCAACAGCCTGCAGATGGTTTTCCTTGTGCCAGATGAGTACGGGTGACTGGCTGCTGGCTGGCAGTGCTCTGTGTCTCGCCTGCTCCGTCAGCCTCACCTAAGGATGGCAGAACATGGCCTTGGTGCTCCTCACCTCGAGATGACCATTCCATTGCAGTCCTTTGTAGAAGCTGAGCCACAGAAATGAAGGAGCTGAAGTGATGGGGCTTTGAGCAGTAAGGGAAAAAACTAACAAGAGGTCTAATCCTGCTACCCCCTTCCTGCTTTCTTCAGCTGCTTCCCAAAGCTTATTTTCCTTGTGTCCCTCCTGCTGTTTGATCCTAGGTAATACTTTCTGCAAACATTTACTTCTCTTTTTCTCTCATCTAATTAGCTGCATGTTTTCCTCGAGCTCATCTCTCTCCCCACCTTTGGCACCTGCATCCAAGAAAGCTCAGTAGGAATAGAAGAACCCCTGCCTGCTGTCCTCACCCTTGCCTGGCAGTCAGGCTCACAGGTCACAGTCTGCTCACTTTGACCAGAGAGGCTTCTGAACAACATCTCAGTCTCACAGATTCTCCTCCTTTAGCTCATCTTAAAAAAAAATTCCGTACAAGATTTTATATCCAGCTCATTCAGCCTCTCATCTCTCTCAGCTACAGCAACATCCCTCACTCTGGCCTTAACAAATAGTGTTCTGCTCCACTTGTAGCTGTGGTGGATAGTACTGAAAAGATCAGTTTCTTTCATTATCTTTTTCTGCCATCTTTCCTTTTCCTGTGCTGCATCAGAAATAACTGCTTTTGCCTTCCAGGTCCTTTAGAGTCCAACCCCATCATAGCTGTTACCACTCATTCACTGTCAGGATGCTGGCACTTGCCTTTGATCAACCTATTACAGCAGCCTCCACTGCCTGCTTGTTAAATTTTTAAACAGCCACTTGTGTATGTACTCCTGAGCTGTCTGTCATGCTTGGAGGAGCTTCTCCATCCAGAAACTTAAGCTAAACAGACACTTTCCCTCCTACAGTTTCTAAACTGTAAGTTCAAAGCCCTAAATGTTGTTGTCCCTTGCCTACTATCCACAGCATAAGTAGCTAGATCCCTGAAATGCCTGAACTCACAGGGGTGGGCATTTAACACACAAACGCTGGAGGGATGGCACAGTGCCCCTGGGGCACACGGCCTTGGGGCCATTCCCTTGTGTATTCCCTGATGCAGCAAGAATGGTGTTGTAGGAAATTTAGAAGAGCACAGGAAAAAGTTAATTGTCTTCTGCTGCAACCACCACATTAAAGGTGTTCTGGCTTAATGTATAAAGGAATGTCTTCAACAGACCTTTGTGGAGTAATGCAAGCGGTGCTTTTCTGTCTTTCACCAAAAAACTCGAGATGTGTAGCCTCTTTTCCCTTCCATAATATCACTACTAATTGACTTGTGCATCTGAGGTGCTGAAAGGAAAACCTGAACATGGCCTAATGTTGTAACATCTGATAGACAGCGCAGGGGCAGATCCTCACACTAGCTTTTAAACAAATACAAGAGAAAAAGGAGAGAGAGGCTTGCTAAAGACCCTTTTTCCTTGCAATTTTTCTATTTACTAATTAAAAATTTCCACAGATAGTGTTCAGACCTGCACTCAGTCTCAGTTTGCAGTATTTATCCATTATGAAGTAAAATAAAATGCAAAATGCTTATTAATGTGAATATCAAATTCTGAATGAATATGTATATATGGTTCTGTTTGTTCAGTACAAAGAGGCATTGTCTTCAGCCAGTAATAGACTTGCTTCAGGAGTATACTGTAAAAAACTGTCGTTAAGGTTGAATCTTTTCCTTTTGAGAGTTGTAAAGGAAAATTACATTTTCAAAATGGTGTAAAAAAGCTTCATCAGTTGAACGGGAATAACGTTCTTCGTTAAACCCACCATAAAATATTTTGAAAGCTGGGAAGCTATTGGAGGAAGGTTATTTTACAAATTAGGAGTTATAGATATGTATGGAAAAGTTAGAGAGCATAACAGTGTGAGGTGAAGATGAGAGCAGCAGAAACATGGAAGACTGAGAGTGGTGCACACCTATCCTAGTCAAGCGGGCAAAGCTGTCAACCACTGTACAGAAAAGGTAAAAGAACCCAATAAATATTTCTGTTGTGGTTTGGAAAAAAGCAGTGTGATATATTCACATCTGACAGTGGTAGGGACTATTTTCTTCTCAATCAATAAACAGGGAGATCATTAAATGACAACTGTCAGAGCTAAAGGGTTTTTTGAATTTACAGGGCCAGATAACATGCACCTGAGTGTTTAAAGGGCTTACTGGGAATCTCTCTGAACCATGATGCTGATCATAATGAAACCAGAGGACAATGAAGAAGTTCCAGAGCATTAAAGCAAATTCAATGTACAGATAATTTATGGGACTAAATACATGGCCACAAATCGAGTTGGTAACATGCTATTAATCTCAGACAAAACCTTAGACTTGAAATGCAACTAGTAAAGGTAAGGATGATAAATATATGTACCCTGTTGTGCTGTGTTACAGGCTGTTTAACTGGGGGAGAATGTCAATACAAAGGAGAGATCATACTGCTGACAAAAGAGCTTGGCCCAATCCAGGGTTTGGACACTGAGTCCGTGCACAGTAATGTCCTGGAGTGTTTTCTGACTCTCTGCTTCAGTTTTCTTGAGCACAGCAGCCAATTAGGCCATAGGGATAATTGGGTGCTAATGTTTTGTAAAATGCCTTTACTACAAATTAGATTTTTATGATATGCCTACTCAGTACTCTACATTTGATTCATGAATGTTACTAATAGAAATAAGAATTTCAACTTTTATTCTCAGAGCTGAGGTCTGGACACCGCATGTTCAGCAGATGAACTGATGTTTAACCCCAGAAAAGAAAGACAGAGAAAAGCAAGGCTTGCAATCTATATATGAAGCCAATAAAGAGGCTTTTTTTTGTCTTGACATTGTCAGTGCAACATCTATAAAGCAAATAGAACTATTTTTATATCAGCAAAGCCTACAGCAAGTGTCAGTAATGGATCAAATATGAAAAGTAATTTTTAATAAGTGTGAATCAAAGAGGGATTAGAAAAGCTCAGGGGATTTGGAGATGAGACTTGAGCTCAGGGAATTCCACAGCTCGGGGGCATAACAGGTGAACGCTCCGCTACTCATGGATGAGAGACCTGGCAAGGGGGCTGATGAATTTGAGATTTATTATTAGAAAGTAAGGACTGAGGGTATGTATCAATGGAGACCAATTTTGATAGCTATGAAAGGGATCATTCAGACAGGTAATGAAAAACTCTGAACAAAATTTTAAAGTCAATTCATTGACTGATAGGAAGCAGGTATAAATCTGCCATAGCTGAAGTAATGCAATTGGATTTATTGCCATAAGCAAACATATGGGATACAGCATACTGAACAACGGGGTCATTTATGAATATTGTTCCGTATAGTGTGTACCTATTACTGTAATCTAAAAGCCATAAAAATGGGGTTTAGAATGGGGGAAGCAACACAGAGAGCAGCAGTAATACCTGCCTTACACCTGCAGAGTGGAAACATGTCACCTAAGTGACTGCTTCTGAGAAAAGCTTTTAAGAAGTTAACAGTAAATGAACTGAGGAACCAAAGAAGGATGCAAAGTCAAAAGTTTTGTAGGATTCATTAGATGTACACAACTGCCACCAGATGGGAAAACAGAATATGACAAACAGCACGTAATGAAAGACAGACAGGAAGGGGGGAGGGTGAATTTGGGGATTTGATTTCAGAAAGCAGTGTCTTATGTACCCATCACAGGGAATACCTTCTACCTCTTTTGTGTGTGGAAATGTGAATGCCTTTTTTTCCTCTTCCCTCCATCCCCCTCCCTCCCTTGCTTTTTCTTTCAGTGATTGACAGCCCACAGTTTGAAGAGAAGCTTAGAGAGAAATCCCTACCTTTTTTTTTTTTTTGATCATAAATTAAGCTGAGTAATCTTGAGAAAGATAATTTTCTCAGAGTAGGGGCCTACGAAGAATTTGGATATAGATCCTCCACAGAAGATTTTTGTACACTGTAGTAGGTAAGAACCAGATCATTGGGGTCAATACTGAAACTGTGTATTGTTTAGAAATAATGTTGAGAGCTATTGCTCTGTGAGCAATCACTCAGATAACATTTACCTAAAGCTCTAATTTACAATGCTGTAAGTTCTTGTGCATTTTCTTACCATTATTGTTGGCTTCATTTTTTTATGTTTTCTATGACTTAGAGAAGTAGGCATTAAATGATAATTTTTCTGTCTCTGGAGGGAATTCAGCACTGGAGAGTTACAGCTACCTGCTATTATTGCTGCCTCCTTTTTGAAACCCTTTCTCTGAGAGATTTGTGATCAAGGTGTTCAGCATTTCAAAGTAATGCAATATTTATTTCTGTGACTAACTCATCTGTGTTGTAGAGAGAATCTAATATTCTTTATCCGTGAAGCCTCACGCATCAGAATATTCCAATATTTTATTATCAACTCTTCAAGGATTTTTTGTATTACAGTTTGGCGAACCGGTATTTCATGAAATCATAACCTAGTATTGCAATGCAGTCTGTGCTTGTTCTGGAGCAGCCTGTGAATGATGTTGGACTGGTGCAGACCTAGCTTACCAAGCTCTGTGTGGCTGCAATCCCCTGCTTTGGCATCCTAGAGATATGGTTTAGAATCTCTTGATATCCATGGCCTAAACTAGAGCTAGCAAGGAAGAAAGGTTCTGAACTGATGATCTGTCTGGTCACAGAAAGTATAATTCCTAGGATGACTTTCTTAGTTTGTAATGTTAACACACTGTGGTTAAAAAGTTAAGCAAAGGCAGCACATCCTTTTCTAACTCCTACTCAGGGTAAGTATTAATGTCCCCTATAAATGTTCTGCCTGACATTTAATTTCCATTACCATGCCATTCTGCTACCCTGTTATGATCCACTCAAGATGGAAAAAACATTGATATCTTTGCCAGTCATTTTAGATTTCTTGATGGCTTTGTAACTCTGTTAAGCAGAAAGGTTTTTACGTCACAAAGGTAAAATAAACTATTACATAAGATTGCTGTATCTTTCTGTTTATAGGGAAAAGAGAAAACATTGCTAAATAGGAGTTAAGGCAGCCTCTAAGATCTCCGAACAGTACTTGAGGGCTTTTTTTTTTTTTTAATATATAAAATACCCATTAATAAGCAGATCTATAAACACATTTAGACATTTAAGTCTTACTGATAACAGAGAAAGTTCGAAGTCTACACATCTTTGAGAAAATATATTTAACCACCTGTTTACCATTTCCACAACATCAGGGAAACCAAGCATCTTATAGCAATATTTTGATTTCTTCAGTCATTTTTGTTGACATACACATAATTGGAGCAACCAATTAATTATCTCTTAATATTTGCCAAGATGTTAGTTTTGATTAAATTTCCATTCTTGTTTTTCAAGTTTCCTAATGTTACCAAATAGATATGGTTATTTAGATGGCTTAGATAATTTATTTCTCTGAAGACATTATTGTGCTGCTCAACCAGTGTTTTATAGAGGTTTCTTCTCCTGAAAATCAGGCAACTTGCACTCAGTGTACCTCTTGCCACTGTATGTGTGTGACTTTTCTTGGTTAAAGCTTAGGGTCCTTTTGGGAAAGTTTTGAGGAGCTGTGACCCACTTTGGGGAGATATGGAGCTCATTAGACTGTTGCTATTAAAGATCACATTTGTGCTCCTGATTATTTGTAGAACTCCAACAGATGGTGTGAATGAGCACCTCTTCTTCTTTCTGGGAAACATAAAGTGAAAGAGCCGACGAATATAAACGAAACCTGCAGACTGGTGACTGTCTGGGAGAAGATGAGTAAAAATCGATTTCCTGCCATCTTGTTTGGTATGACAACATGGGAACTTAGAATGAAGTCAATAGATACAAGGTTCCAAAAAAAAAAAAAGAGTAATAACACGTTTATAACCCAATCTGCAAGCACAGAATCAAAAACTGGCCTGAGTTGGAAGGGCCTTAATTACCATCTCATTCCAACTCCCCTACCATGGGCTGGGACAACTTTCACCAGGCCAGGCGGCTCAGAGCCCCATCTAACTGTCCTTGAACACTTTCAGGGATGGAGCATCCACAACATCTCTGGGCAATCTGTGCCAGTGCCTCACCAGACTCACTGTAAAGACTTTTTTTCTAAAATCTAACTTAAGCCTACTCTCTTTTTACTTGAATCTGCTCCCCCTTGTAATGTCACTACAGGCCCTTGTAAAAAGTCCTTCTCTATCTTTCTTGTAGGCTCCATTCAGGTACTAAAGGGCCCCAAATACGTCACCCTTAAGCCTCCTCTTTTCCTGGCTGAAAAATCCCAATTCCATGCCCACATTTTGGGTAGGTATTACTGCGCAATTGCTTTGGTTTTGTATTCTATGGATACCTTCCTTTGACCTATCTGTGACAGAATATTCAAGGATAAGGGCTTATATTAGGTTTGACTGAGTATGAACCAGTGATGATTCTTTACTGTAATTTGCAGATGGACTCTCCCAACCTGTTCCCCAGACATGTTACACCTGTAACCTGTGCCAACATTTCTACTCCTTCAATCACAAGGCAGCACACACCTCACTCGATGGTTGCTGAATCTCATCAGAGCAGAGCAGCATCCAGAAACAGGAAACATCCCTCCAGACCCCCAGTGCGATGCAAAGAAAAGAATCCAACATCCCGGCTGTGGTAGGAACGCCTCGAGGACATGTTACTCTCAGGTAGGTTGCATATTTTGCTAAAACACACATCTTTTACATAAAAAGGGAAGGTGCAGGTGGTCAGCCTGTTGAGGAAAGGGGATGAGCTGCCTGCCCTGCGTTAGGGATTCGGGTGTTCCTGCCATAGATCAGCGATGGAAGGGGGCAGGTGCGAGAGCTGGTTCTGCCCACATCTCACGGGGCCGCACTCGCACCTCGGCTTCCCATGAGAGCAGGTTTGAAGGTCTATTTATAACCCTCTTCAATCACTCTTTCTTTTTTTTTTCCTTTCTTTTCTTTCTCTTTTCATTTTCTCCTCTCTCCCCCAAGAGAGAGGAAGCAGTGCCACCCTGTGAGCACCCCATGGCACACACCGATGTGTGTGGGATAATTCCGACACCATGCAGGTCCCCAGTGATGTCGAGAGAGCAGCACAGGCTGCCCCGATTGCTGGGGCTGTAGCACACTGAGCTGGCACCGCCAGGAATTGCACACACAGCTCCAGCCCCGGCGTTTGCAGCCACCTGGGTCTCGCAGTTGCAAACACAGCGCGATCAATCATTAATTAGTTATGCTATGAATTCATAGTTCGTGTGGCTTAGCAGTGAAGGTCAAATGCAAAAATTTGTTAAAGTGCCCCCAGTGAAAGGGCGCGATCAATTGTTGTCACATTTTAATTAGCATTCTTGTAGATGGTTCTTTCCCTTTTTTTCTCAGCCCCCCTCCTCAACATTCATGTTAGACTAGAACATCTGCCTGACAGTGTTAGTTACGACCTTCAAAAAGAAGTGAGAGTACATATTTATGGGTTTTATTCTTTCTTTTTAAGATATACTACTACAGAAATTATTGTAATAAACATTTAAACCTACTAGGAGACCCTTTTAATAGAATGAACCTTACAGCTATTAGGGTAAGAGTAGGTAGAAGTTTTGTGAAAAAAATAAAAGTCAACCAAAAAGTTACTTTTCTGATAAACATTTTAAAAACCCAAGTTAAGGAAAGAATTGATTTAGATGCATTTATTTTAAAATCATAATTATGTTAAGAAGTAGAATTCACTGTAAGCATGTACAGAACAAGAGTTAATGGAAGTTACCAGCTAAAGTAATGCATTTGCAGTTCCTAGTTTGAGACAATAAGGTGCTTTACCTACCTGCAATCTTATCAGCAGTGGACTGACACCACCCAGATTTCAGATTTTTATCTGACCTCATGGCTATGTTTAAACAGCATAATTTAAACAGTATTGAACTGGACCCTTACATATATCTATATATCTGTATAATGTTAGCTCACTAGCAAAAATACCTATCCCACCTGACTGATTCTTTATTCTATCTATTCTTCCAAGACCTCTTTTGTTTATCTAAGGAGATCATCATGATTCTTTGAATGGTCATTTCTTCAAACAAATGAAATATCAGGGGAGCACCTGCAAGCAGAAATGTAGCTGTGCATTGCACCCATTTCTTTTGTTGTCTGACTTGAAGGATGTTTAGCGTGGGTTACAACTTTCCAATTAGCTACATTAATCCAGTTAGGATTTTCTCAAACAAGACATTGCTTGTGTGGTGACAAAAAGCTGACCACCTATCTAAGTAAGGCACTGTTATAATTGAAGTGGGAAAGCAAATCAATTTTATGAAACATCGAAGGTTTGAAGCCTATTTCATTTTGCAATAAAATGAATGTGAGACTAGGTTTTCACAGAGGAAGAAAGACTTCAAACAGGCTACTACTGAGTATTTAAAACGTGGAGTGAGGATGGCTGAACTAGATTCTTTGCTTTGTCTCTTTTGGAGCAGAAAGGTTTTATTAATTTTTTCCCATTCTGATTCAAGCAATTGTCATTTTGGATCTGAAAGATTCTTCCCACAACCCATCCTTTCCTAGCTCTCCATCCAAGACTCCTGTGTGTAAGAATTCATCCTAGCAAATGTTTAATTGAAATTTATTCATTTTCACAAAACATTTAGCTTTAGCCAAATTGCATTTTTCCTAGCAGGAGGGAAAAAAAAAAAAAGGAAAAAAAAATGGGTTGCAATTATATTCTGCACATAGACATAGGGAGGAGAGTATACAGGATCATAATGGTAAATCAGACAGTCTGAGTTACAATTCTTTTTACTTTCTTACCTAGAATAATGACAAACTTCATCTGTTTTAGAAAGACATGGCGTTTGTCCAGACACCAGAAGTGGTCTATGTCTCTGTGTATAGCGGTCACAAAAAAATGATCAATATTGAATGTTCAATGGAAGCAGATTGCATACATAGCACAATTAGGTTGCTTAGGTGACCAGCCCTTGGAAAAACCAGTTTCCAATAAGCAGTGAATTGATTTGCTCATTCTCACCTTTTCCACATTATAATGCCACTTACGTATTGCACATGCATTCCTGCACATTTTCTTGTGCCTGGGTAAGTTTTGTCCATGAAATATCCCAAGGTGAGATTTCATTGAGGAAAGGAGGGCATTGCAGAAGAACCCTTAAAAAAAATATTGAACACTGGAATTTTGACATTCTAGTTGGCTGACAGTTGAAAATTTATTCAAGTGATTTGTGTTTCCTGGTGTATTTGGTGATTTTATATTTCTTTTTCCACCTCCTAACCCCTCACTCCTTTCTGGGCAGGAGACATTTTTTCCCCACTCTAAATGTGGATCTTACTATAGTTATTCCAGTTGCACATGATGTAGTATTATCAGGATGTCTTTTGTCAGAACTGAGAAGAAGGGTCATTAATGAATGAATCAGATTAACTAAACTGTAAGGGAGGCTTTGCAAGCTGGGATTGCTCAGCTGGCTCACTGGTGGAAAACAAACCTGCTAGAGCAACGTTTCCTGCCTGATGACCGGGCTGACCTGCCTCCCTGGAGAAAAGCCACACACGAGGCAAGGCACAGGAGCAGGAGGAGGAGGGAGGCAGCGTGGGACTGCCTGACCTTCAGTGGATGCTGCTGGGCACACGGGAGACCTGTCTCAAGGCAGCCAGCAGGAGAGAAAGGTGAGCTGGGACTGCAGCTCTGAGCCTCGTGTCAAGGCATCACAGGCAGCCTGTGAGCTCACCCTGCCCTGCAGCATCCAAGGTACCTCAGGGGGTTTATCTCTCTCCTGGTTGCTGCTTGCAGCATCTCCTCTCCTGTCTTCTCTGTGTCAGACCTTAAATTCTGAATGTTCATTTCTTTTTCTGTCTCCTTTTCTGGAAGAAACTGAGCAGGGTTTCTCTTCTCTGTGCAGAAGTCAGGAGCAAAGTGAAAAGATTGACTTTTTCTTGCCATTTCAGCTTTAGCTGTTCTGAATAGCATATGCTTACTTGCTTTTGTCTGCAAAAATTACCTCAGGTGGCCAGCTATCTATCAATAGTCCTTTCTCAGTGAAAAGTGGTGTCCCTCAGGGCTCCACACCGGGACCAGAGTTATTTAAAGTCTGCATTAATGATGTAGATGGAGGCATAGAAAGCCCCCTCAGCAAATTTGCTGTTGACACAACTGAAGGACGAGATGCCATCCAGAGGGACCTGGACAAGCTCAGGAAGTGGCCCGTGGGAATCTCATGAGGTTTAACAGACCAAGTCCAAGGGGCTGCACTTGGGATGGGGTGACCCCAGTACCAGTCCAGGCTGGGGATGAACAGATCCAGAGCAGCCCTGGGAGAAAGACTTGGGAGTGTTTGTGGGTCAGAGGCTGGACATGAGCTGGCAGTGTCCTCTTGCAGCTCAGAAAACCAAATCTGTCCTGGGCTGTATCCAAAGCCCCGTGACAGGGAGGGGATTCTGTCCCTCTGCCCGCTCTGCTGNGTGGGCAGCAGGGCAGGGAGGGGATTCTGCCCCTCTGCCCCGCTCTGCTGAGACCCCACCTGCAGTGCTGCAGCAGCTCTGGGGTCCCAGCACAGCAAGGACAGGGACCTGTTGGAGCCAGCCCAGGGGAGGCTCCAAGGTGATCAGAGGGATGGAACAGTTCTTGTTCTGTTAGGAAAGGCTGAGAGAATTGAGTTTGTTCAGTCTGGAAGAGACAAGGCTTCATGGTGACCTAAATTGTGGCCTTTCAGTGCCAGAAGGGAGCCCACAAGAAAGATGGAGAATGATAATTCACAGAACATGTAGCAACAGGACAAGGGGAATGGCTTCAAACTGAAAGAGAGTAGGTTTAGGTTAGATATTAGGAAGAAATTCTTTACTGGGAGGGTGGTGAGACACTAGCCCAGGCTGCCCAGAGAAGCTGTGGGTGTCCCATTCCTGCAAGTGTTCGAGGCCAGGCTGGATGGGGCCCTGAGAAATCTGGTCTAGTGGAAGGAACTAGATCTTAAGGTCTCTTCTGATCCAAACCCTTCTATGGTTCTGTGATTCTCCCTACATTAGCTTTTACAGGCTTGTGAAATATATGTACTTAATGTTGAGTTTTAAGATGCACTTAAAATCGCATGGATTAACAGAAGTTTTACATCTGTAATTAAGTTATAGTCCTTGGTCTGTTCTCACCCCAGCCAACATGTCAGCTCCAACATTCAGGGGTGTTATGCATGATCTTGTTTTCTATCAAAACAATTTATTTAAGGAACTACAGTTATATTAACTTATGTATCAGAGTAAACTGTAAGTCATAACAGTTTTTTGTATTTCAGGATAAAAGTACAACCTCTGAATGTGGATTTCTCTTGAGCAGTTCCCATAAAGGAATTTTGGTTTTTGTTCATTGTGCATATGATTCATAATTTGTTTCTCTTTAGGTAGTTTCAGTTATTTGACTGCAGATTTCTGCAAAATGTTTTCATTTCAAGTAGAATGACTCTATCCAAGCATAGACGACTGCTCCAGGTTTATTTCCTTGTCAAGATTTTGAGTAACCTTTCATGCTTTCTTATATCAACTCATTGCTGTAGCATTTTGCAGATTTCTCCCTTTAGACTTCATCTGTTTTCCTTTTTCTGTTCCAAAAGCCCTGACGTTTAATAGTCAGGGCCATCCTTTTATGTCCATTTGTTTTCATTCTATTCTTTATAATGCTGATTTATTTTACTAATTAATAATTCCTTAATAATTTCTTTTATATTAGTTAAGATATCAAAGCACTCTTTTTCTCAGATCTAGAGTTCTAATACCATTACTGTTTGACCTCAGTTTATGTTTTCATAAACTCTCTAATTCAACAGGACTTTCACTGGATTTCAGATTTGTTGAAAAATTGTCACAAGTTTCCTTCACAAGTTTCTTCCTCTCTGGGAGTTCTGAGATTAAATTCTTCACTTTCACTTTTTCAGAGAGCTGTTTTCAAATTTTTATAGGCCAAACTGGTAATTGGTTTTCACTTCTTTGATCCATCTATAGATTGATAAACAACTTTTGATTATCTGAAAGGTTATGTTAGGAGAGCTTTCTTTAGTTTATCTGCACCTGATTTCATAAGTAGACAAAGCTCCTACATTACTTTCTTCCAGTTGTCTGCTGCACTTCCTGGATTGGGCAGATCCATATTCCCTTCACTCCTCATCTTTCTCTTTTGTTCTGTTTTCAGATTTGTTCTTCTGCTCCTTTCTTGTGCCAGATGTACCCTGGCAGGGCCTGTAGGGACAGAGGGTCGCACTGACAGCTGCTGTGTGCCTGGTAATACAGGAAGATAGATAACTATGATGAGGCCCCAAACCAGCAGGCAAACCTGTCTAGACCTCCTTTTATTTTTCCTTTTTTTTTTTTTTTTCTGAGTGAGCTTCCTGAGGAAGATCAAAAATATTTTTATGTTAAAGAAAATTCGTGGGGTTTTATGCTATAAACTGGTTGGTTTGACTTTTTAAAGAGAGAAAGCCAGACAAGCCAGGGTAGGCAGAAAAGGAGAGTAAAGGCTTTATATCTGACTTTTCCCCCAACCTCAGTGTCCTTGCAGAAAGGACTATGTTTCCAGGCTGGATTTTAGCCAATTTTTAATTCTAGCAGACCCTACACATCTTCCTCTGGCAGATCAAGTAATGGTATACTTTTTGCATCATGTTCTCCTAATATTTTCTAAATTTCAACATCACTTTTCTTTCCACCAGGAAGGCCACATGAATCAGTCGTTCTTTCCATCTCAAAATAACAATACATACAAATTTAGAATGGGCAAAACCAAGATGCAATTATTGCAATACTTAAGACACAGATGACAAAAAAGTTGTGAAAGATGCAGAAGCTTGTCTCTGTCATGTTGCTAAAATCCATCAGTGAGAGCAGCAGGCTTCTCAAAACAGCCTTCCCAGTCTCCCAAGGCCAATTATCTGTACAGTCGAGTTAACCATGATATACTGGCAGTTTTCATAGGAGTTGAAAATACGGATTTGTTCGGCAACTGTGCAGTTTGATTGCTGAGGTAAAGAAAAACCTTTCTTGTCTATTTCCTTTCTCATTTTCTGGTATTGGAAAAATAGAAGCAGTGTTCTGTAAAAAAAATTTTAAAAAAATAATAATAAAAAAAAATCTAAACCTATTCTCTTTCCATGTTCTATCACTACATGCCCATGTAAATAGTATTCTTCCCTAAGTTCACTGAGTCCTTTCTGCTTCTCCTTTGTGTCTTTTAAAAATGGGATGAGACTTCTATGACCCTTAGGTATTTTAGGGTTTTTTACTCAGGTGTGTTTGCTTGATGTTTATATCACAGCAATTCCCCACCCCCATTCTCTCCCATTTTGAATCTGTTTCAGTTGGTTTCATGGTTGATTTTGGGGGTGTTTTTTCTTTTTTTTCATTTTTTCATTTTAACTAATATTTTAGTGATTGTTAAAGAAGACAAAAAGAATTCTACAACCAAGAATCTGTGATTATTGTTAAATATTAACATCAATGCTAATTTACAGGGGGTTTATTTTACGGACCTTGTGTTTTTCATCAGTGACAAAGAGGATAGAAGTTCTTGAAAGATGAAAAAACAGAAAACAGTATAAAATGAAGTTGTCAATGGGAAAAAAATTTCTATTTTGCTCTGTGAGTAACTGTGGCATTTTTGTTTTCCCAGGTACAAGTGCTTTTAAACAGCTGTATTCTGAAGGTGTTTTGATAAATATTTTAAATACATAAATCTAATGAAGATTTCTGAACACAAAATCCAAACAAATAACAAAAATTCTTTGGATTTGTTCTTCACAGACTGATTTGTGTCCTTAAATGTGGTGATCAACATCTGCGGTGGAAAATCTGAAACTTCCTTCCCACGCTGCCCCTGGGGGTTTCTGCTGCAAAACTGATTAAATTGTACAGAGATAAGACACTTGTAAATAGTCAATAAAAACCGTTCCTGCAGAGGCAGGAAAGGTCATGGAGAACAGTCCTTTGTATGTAAGATACTTAGGAGGTGTTTTTAATGGAGTTTAAATTAGTCAGTTGCAATGAATCCTGTATGTGCCAGAGAGGTCACGTTGACACCATGTGCCAGCTGGATTATTGGAGCCAAGCAGAGCAGCAGTTCAGGGGGTCTTGCCTGACCTTCCTGAAGGTGTCATTGTAAGGATCTTTGATCCTCTCTTCCCTGCAAGCCGTAATTTATGCCAAGATCTCAAAAATAAATTCATTTTTTAATAAAGCCTCTGCCTTTTCATGTCTGCATCACAGGTTTCTGGTATACTGTCATAATCTGAGCATTACTCTGGGCAAATTCTCCAAAGAATTTGGGGGCAAACTAGGCATTTAACAATGCATATTTAAATTTCAGGTGGATATGGAATTTGAAACAAAGATGACTTGATTTTCCAAAAATGAGAGCTGTGAATCACTTGGCACTTTTCAGAATTCATGCAAGCAGGTGAGAGCTGATCAGTCTGTGAAAACCTGGTTCTGACTGCAGGTATCCCACACTGCCTCCAGGCTGAATAGCTGGTTACAGTGGGATTCTACAAACCAGTTCAGGTAAATACAAACCATGCGATGTAAACTTGTAAGACTATCTTCTGCTGAATGAAAAGTTAAAATAACTCACAGGAGTAATGTTTGAAACTGGAGCTGATAATTTACATGGTTTTTGGCATTTATTTCACAATTTTCTTACCAATTTTTTCCTTTCTTTAAAATTACTGCTGTTTCTGGAACATGCTATGATTTAATATGTCATTATTGGCATTATTTTCCGTTGGGGAAAATGCCTTCTGCTTCATGTATGGCATAGAAAACGCTGTGCTTGCTGCCTGATTCTGTAACACACACAGTAAACAATTTAAAAATGTCCCACTGTATGAATGTTTCCTCTCTTCTCTGAACAGAGTTATTTTTAAAACTACATATTGATTTCCTTCTTTTCACTTTAAACTTCCCTGGAAACGACCTCTTCTGTCCTGCAAGGACCCCTTGTTTGTAAATGGCGGCTCAGTTTCACAGTTAAGTAAAAGTCTTCCATTGATCCCTGAAGGACCTGAGCTGATGAGCTCCTCAGGGACCTGGGGCCAGAACAGGAAGAACTGCTCTAACAAGCATCCTTTGAGACAAATACTCTGAAATAAATGAGAGAACCTGCAAAATGGCCTTAAATTTATATTTTCATCAAAATTTCTAAAAAACCGCACAGATCTCCCAGACTTAGCTACATTTTGGTCATTCGATAATAAATTTTTGTCATTCAACAATTCAATCCCAAATCACTTGGGATACTGCTATAGGAAACCAAAAGAGTAGAAAGCCGTAAATACCTCAGAATAAATCCTATAGAATCTTAGTTTTAGTATAAAAAAATTTCTTATGATTTCTCCATTGAAAATACATCATTGTGGGAAGAGGTACAGAAGAATTGGGACTCTCAGCTTGAGTGTATAGTCATTTAAAAAAAAAATTCATTGTGTGCTTCTTCCCCCTCTAGTTCCTGGTGAAGTTGTAAGGATATTGTCCAAAAAAACCCCCAAAGATGGAGCTTGTGATGCAGGACTAAAGCATTTTATACTACAGCTGCTGCAGGATCAGCATTAGAAGCCACATGTATTTGTATGAATACTTTTTTGCTCACCTCAACGGATAAATCAGAGCTGCATATCCAAGGCTGAATGTAAATACTTCATGGGGAGGACCTATGAAGGAGTTAAAATCTTAGACACTTAAATATTCCACCACTGTTACATTTATTAAGTACGTTTTTTTTGGGTTTTGTTTTTGTTTCCTTTAATATGAGGAAAGTGTACAAGTGTTATTATCTAAAATGAGATGTTGAAGGGGCAGAAGCGCTTTCTTGCAAGGTTGGATGTATATGTGTTTGCTTATAAATGGGCTGAGAATATCTGCCATTATGTCTCCTTTTCCCGAGTTTTGTCAGTCGTACTGTGAAACATGTCAGTAACAAAAGTGGTTTCTTTAGAAATAAAGAACTATAGATTTTTTTCCCCATTTTCACACTAGGTGTATGGTTTCACATAGATTAAAAGTAATTTCCCCAGATGTTTCTTGTAAAATGAAATGATAGAATTATTGCACAAAATGTTTCCTTCCAGAACATTTGAAAAAAAGCAAAAAAATTAATTTACAGTAATTCTTGTGTACATCCATCAGCTGTATTTATGCTCCAGACTGAATTGAAAAATCAACCCAAACATTTCCAAAATAAGCTATTCAGTATGGCAATTGGCTCTTGCCATGACACAGTGCAATTTTTTAAAAAAAAAACCTCAAGATATTACACGGATTATCTAGTACATTACCACAGTGTAGTAATGCAGATATCACTGTTAAGTTTGTGACCTTGAAAGAAGAGCAATATCTAAAGATTAGCCAAGATCAATAGAGAGTTTTATGGACAGAACCCAGAGAAATGTCACTTGTACTCCTTTTTTATAATTGCCAGAGGATGATTGAAGCGACTTTAACAATATATAACTCCATATAAGCAATTTATCCTGAAAAATGCAAACTTTTTTTTGCATGTTGACTAAAGTAATATCATTTTAGCTCTGGTTATGAATTTGAATGTATTTAGACTGCAGTAATTTATGTTTCTGGGTGTTCTAACTTACAGGACCTTGAGTATTTTGCTAAACTTCGTTGTTCAGTGCTTTCACCTTTCATGAGAGTGGAAACCAGCATATCTCAACCCCTCAAGAGCCTGAAAGTCCTATGGCACAAGTCCTTATGGGATGTGTAGTGTCATGGCTCCAAATTTGCAGAATTAGAGAGTGTTTGAGGTTGGATGGTACGTCTGAAGATCATCTGGTCCAACCCATCTTGCTCAAGCAGTGCCACCTAGAGCCAGCTGGCCAGGACTGAGTCCAGACAGCTTTTCGGGACCTCAGCTCACTGTCTGTGAAGAAGGGGTTTGGAAACAGTGAGGGAGAAATAATTTTGTTCCTGCATACGAAGGCATCTTAGAAATTTGACACGTCGGACTTCCTGTGACTGCAGTAAGTGTCACCAAGAGAGCATGAAGCTGGCAGTCACATGTGCTACGTGTCTGTTAAAAAGCAAACAAAATTGCATAAGATGTAAAATAATCAGATTCATGGGTTGTAGTGGCAAAGTGTGTGAGTGCTTAGCGAGAAAATGAGTGGCAAAAACAATCATTTTAACAAAAATATCTTTTAAGTCTACCAAAGTTGACCGCTGCAGTTTTGCTGAGAACATGTCCTGAGTCCAACAAAAACAGTAGAATGAAGAAGAATGCCCCTTCAAAAATCTCTCTTCATTATTTTGAATGACTCTATCAGCAGCACCATTAGGGACATCTTCATATTTAGGCAGAGTCTGGACATTTTCTGGAACAGATTATGTTCAGAGGTACCTAGGTAGATGCTGAGGCGTGTGCCTGTGACTAGGGGAGTTGTCAGGAAAAATCATTGCAAGAAATGCAGGAAGATTCATGTTGGAAGGGAAATTCTGGAGGTCATTGTTCAAACCCAAGGCTGCCATGGGGAATCAGGTGCAAAACAGTAAAAACTCTCAGAAAAAAATAATGGGTTTTGCTGATGTATAACAGAACTTCTCTGTTCCAAGCAGAATGAAAAGCAAACTCAGAGCAATGCCTGTTGCCAACTGCTGAACTGCCTGCAAGGACATAATATTTTGTAAGTACAAATCATTTAACTTCTCACATTTTCAATAGCTAAATGGTGACATGATCCACTTTGCAGGTGTCTGCTACTCTTGTTTGTTTTTTAAGCAGTCTTTTCTTAGTTTTGGTGAAACATTTTCCTGTATCAAAGCAATTAGTTTTGTCCTGTCATTGGAATACAATAGCTGTGCCTGGTGGGCTGGTTGGGTTTTGTCAAATTCTGAAATATGTGTTATCTGTGTTAGCTGCCTGGATTTAAGAGGTACCATACCAGTGGGGGTAGCATGCTTGGAGTTAATGGTAAAAAATAGTCCTGAAGAACTTAGTTTGATCTAGTTTAAAAGATGCCTCACCGAATTGAAGGATGCAGCACACCTACATGGCAGACAGCTGTGAGATAGAGAAACGTGTGAAGACAGAATGTGGTTCTAAAGAAACATACGTGTGAGTTCTGACAGGTCTGCTCTAAAATTTGTCTAGCATCCCCTTATTTCTAAATTCAAAATTCATCAGACTTCAGTCCATATTTTTGATTATCTTGAGTGTGTCTAAAAGGTAGACAATTAAAAATTATATTGGAAATAATGGGAAAAACAGGTATTAAATTTTTTTTTTAAGTAGAATGATAGTTGGAAACTTGTGTTGTTGTAGTGAAGGGCCAAGGGGTGGATTTTGTGTAATTTGTCTTTTTGTCTTGTCTTGTGATGTTATTTGGGGATTTGATATAGGGAATCTTTTTTGTTCTTTTCTCTCTGTTTAGTTTCCGTGTTCTAGTGTTTTTTTGTTATTGTAAGTGAAAATTATATGTTGAATGTGGATTTTAATGATTATTCTTATATAAGAATAATATGAACTAATTTTACACTACTTTTTGGTAACTCCAAGAATGCTCTCTTTTAATAGTCTCAAATTTATGAAGAGGTGCACCAGATGTGTATTTTATTATAATCATCCCTTGAATAATCAGATGATAGTCCCTAGTAGAAGTGAAATACCAGGCTAGATGTGCTGTTCTTGTGTTTGCTATACCAAAATCATATGTTTCTATGGCAACAGAGTTAATCTATACTGTTTCAATTGGATGAACCCTGATAAATTTTGCTACCTAAAGTAATCTCAACTGTAGCCCAGTGGCATTAGATTGCATAAAATAAATTGTCTGAGTCTAGTCTTTGTCACTAGTTAACCAAGATGCATTAAAAAATTCAAGGTAACACAGCAGTCCCTATTCAGTACTACAATGTGGAGAGCAAAAGCTGCCTCCTCTAAATCACATTTTCTTACCTACTGAAGGAGCGAAGTAATACCAAACTGACTTTCTACCTTTTGTCTGACTCCCTGCCATGAATGCATTTCGAGATTTTGAAATTCAGCTTCTCTAAACATTAAAATTTTAGTTGAGCCTCTTTGCTACACAGTCTGGAGGAAGTTCAGCTACAAAGACACCCTCACAATATTTCTAAGCTCGGCTCCCACGCCATGGGTCAATGAGACCCTTAGGAAACAGAATCTTGCATCCAGCTCCCATGGATACCCAGATCCAACCCAACCGTCTCTGGTGTGCCAGCAATGCAGATGCACTGCAGTTTCACCTTTTAGAAATACATGGTTTTTAACCAAATGAAGACACTCATAGATTTTTACGTGTGAAAGAAAAAAATAGAAGAAAAAAGAAGAAAAAGAGCTCCTTCTTAGTGCAAGGAAATGTAGAGCTCATTTAGGGGATGACAGTGTATTATGTCTGCTTTTTCTGTTCTTTGGCCTTAGGCTGTGGCTGCTCAAGGAGTCAGGGATTCATTCCCTGTGGCATTTCCCTGGCAGCGGAAGCCTTTTTTCCTGTGAAGTTTTCTTCTTCAGATGAACTTGCAATTAGTAAAGACATCCCTGCTCCTGTAGTTATTTCCAGACCTGCTCTTGGCCTTCTACCTCAAAACATGACTTAAAAGGGAGCTAACACAGCTTTCAAGTTTCTTTGTCAAGTGACCCTGGATGTCTGTCATCAGTTTATTGCAGTTTCCTTGTAGGTGGTTTTTTACTTCACTTTCCCTTTAATTCTTCAGAGCTGGAAGTGTAAATCAGCAGTCATGGCTGGTTTTGTTCATAGCTTGTGCTGCTTAGTCGAGGTATCATGAAAATTCAGGGGTAGGCATCAGATTTGTTTTTAATTTCTCCTGGACTGTAGTTCACTGTGAAGGAAAAGGGCAGCAGACAGGGTGAAATAAGCTGATTTCCAAAATGAAGTTCCTACTGTACTGTAAATGCTGGCAAAGTCCTAACCAAACTTCAGAACAGTTATATGAGAAAGACGCCTTGAAATAGATAATATTCCCAGATACAAGCAAAGAAAATACTCCTTTAGACCTTATTTTCAACCTGCAGTTCGAGCAGTGTACTCCAGATGGCACACAATGATGAGAAAATTATACATGTTCTGCTTTGAGGGATGGAATATGCAAACAGAAGGAGCTTGTTAACACAAGGCCCCCGGAAGCCCTTCAGGAGTGACAGTCATCTGTACGTTCAGAAAACACACCAAACTTTCCACTCGTTAAAAGATGGTGTTCTGGGGAAATAAACAAGCAAAAAATCCTGTGCTAATCTCTATTATAATGCAGGATACACAAATGTTTGAAGAATTGTCATCCTTTATATGCTAATAGATATTGAATGGCAGATGTTTTCCAAGCAGAGAGATGATTAATTTGGCCTTTTGTCACAAAGAAAGAAAACATATATGAATTTTTAAGGCTGATTATTACTTGAACATAATTAGAAGGGATATACCAGCAACATCTTATATTAAAGACATGTTGCACCACTTTTTTCTCATTCTGAGCAAAAGTTTTCCTTATGATCAGTCCTAATTTTAATGAGTACTACAGACTGCAAAGGGCAACCATATCTGATGAGTCACGTGCTTGGATTTCAAGAATAATTCCATGAGACATGAATACATGTCTGTATATGCAACACAAGAGACAAGAAAATTCTGAGCGCATTTTAGCAACTGCTCAAACCCCATATTGCATAAAAATTTTACAGACTAAACCTCCAGAAGCTAATGAGGCTTCTGAATTGTGGGATAAACCCTGTATTTCAAGTGAAATGCTGAATTGTACAGGATGTAAGTGCTGATTCTGACTTTGTGCTGAATGAGGATTGAGTTTTCAAACATTTACAGACAGAACAAAAAATTATTTCTGGAACTCATGGTGTTAATGCAGTTCCTAACAAAAATCCAGCCATGTTACAAAAACCCTTCCAAGGGCTTGCAAACTGGCCTTCTCACTTTGCTGCCCAAAAGGCTCCCTTGAGACCTCGTGAAAACAGCTTTCCTGAAGCACTGCTCCCATCTTAGGGTAGGCAAATAGTGAAGCAGTTATCTAAAAGCAGCAAAAAATGGCACTAGCAGAGCAGCTTTTCTCTACAACAGCCCTCTGAAGCACATTTAAAATAGTTTATTCTGTAGTCTAGGTGGCTTTAGATAAATGCCACAGCAATGCTCTTTGTAAATGCACAAATCTAGGTAAGTACTGTATTGTGCGAGGGGGCAAGGTTTACTTTTTGTAGTTCCACACATTGATTCTGATGAACATTTCATGCAAAAGGAGTTTCTGTAGTAGAACATTTCAGAATTCATGAATAGTAATTGAGCCCTTTAGTTCTGCACTAAACTTAAATCCATTATTCTCCATTTAAAGCAGACACATCATGTTGCTCTACAGAACACTGCTCTGTCAATTCAGTGCTTTTTTCAGTGAGCTGGGCTAGAATATTAAGCACTCTTTGCTCTCAGTATTCTTGCTGTGCTTGGCACATTTGGATTCCATTTGAAATAGGCAAATAGCAATTCTGTTGTTCACAATGAATAGCCTATATGTGTATATGCACCTTGCCTTTGAAAGGGTGAGCACATATTATTTGCCACATCTTGATTCTCCTGCAACTGGGTTGCTTCATTTCCTCTCTCTCTCTCTCGCTCTCTCTGCACATAAGCAGCGACATCTAAAATGTAATAAAAGCCCCTGACACTTTTCTGTCTTCTATACCAAACAAACCAGTCTCTTTTGGCATTCAGATTGTACTTTTCTTTTTCCTGTCACAAAGTAAAGAAATGCATGTAAAAACAAAGAGTTAAGTAAGAAAGATTAAAGTTTCTAGAAGTCCCCTCCCATGCTGAACATTTTTCAATCATTTTTTAGCATGTAGCTATTACTGTGCCTAGGTTGTAGTGTGCTGATGCAGCCATATGCCTGCTCCCACCCTGCTACTCAAGATAGATACAATTCAGCCTCTCCCCATATAATTTTTTTTGTTGTTGCTGAATCTCCATGAATACACAGCTTAAACCCTGCTAGCACGTCCCAATAAGTTTGTGCACTGGAAGGATTTTGTGTTCATCTTAAGCAATAAATCATGTGGTTTTGCTTAAATGAATTATATTGTTTGAGAAAAGTGTGGTAAGCAGAATTTTATAAAAGCATGCCAAAATTTAAAGTTTGCAGTTTCCCAATTTTCTCCCTGTTAGCTTCGGTTCTATTACATTTAGGTCTGTGTTCATAGGGTTTGCCTGCATACAAGATGGGGTGGGGGGAGGAGGGATTGAATAGAGCATCTGAAGAGAAAGTGTCTGTTCTATTTTGGTTAACACATCTCCTCTTCAGATTTCTATGGCCAGGAGAAATCATACAAGGAAATCTCTCATTTCCATCCTTAGTTTTCAAATAACCCCAAGACAAAGAGATTCTAAGGTGCAATTACGATGGTGCTTATGCAGCAAGGCACACAAAGAATGATGTTTCTTTCTTTTTTCCCCCAGCCAAGTTGAGATACAGTTACAAGGAATAGTTCTCTCTTTCTGAGCCAGGGTGATTATGGAGCTGAGGTATAAAACCACTGCTCCTGCCTGCATTGGCTGACGGTGTTTTGATCTGTGCATCAAGAAGATGTTAGGGTAAAGGTGAATAGCAGAGCTGAAGCTGCCGGCGTTATGATGATGGTTTAAAATTAAGGTTGTTTAAAAAGGTTGATTGAAACGCCCCTGTGAAACAGCCCCTAGGGAGAGATCACAGCCAGTCAGGGGCTCTTCAGCACAGCACACACGAGTTCAGCTATCCCAGCATCCCTCTTGCCACCCAGGGATGATGGCACTGAATAATCTGCATGTTCTACCTGCTGTGATAACACCTGTGCAAAGGGACTCTCCAGCTTCCAGACAGGGAAAAGCAGGCTGAGAAGACCTACAAATGTATTCCAGTCTTCCTAGCTCAGGAGGTGTCAATGAAGTGCTTTAAGATTACCAATTGCAGCTGTCTTGTTTGAGCTGAAAGATGTGTGAGGAATGGTGATGCTAGATTAGAAAATTGTTTAAAATGCAAATCATTGTCTTGCCTCACAATCAATGTTTTCAAGAAAATAAGAACGTAACACTTTGGAATTTAAAGACTGTAATTTGAATTTAATATTAATGCTTGGATGCTTGGATTGCTAAGCTAATTGACCCAGGGCCTCATGTAGTAGAAAAAAGTAGATGCTCAACAAGAAAAGCCAGGGGGTTTTGTTTGTTTAGTTTGGTTTTTGGGGTTTTTTTGTCAGAAAATGGACATATTCTGCCATGGGCTGGATTTTGTTCCTTGCAGAGGTCAAACCAGTGTCTGCTTGAAAAATTCATGATCCAGAAAAGGTAATTTTTAATGAATATTTATGAAAGATGTCCTTTCTTATCAGAGCTGTGCAAGTTTTCAGAAGCTTGCCACTAAGTCTGGCTTCTGATTTTTAGCAAATAACTTGCGAGTTCCATCAGAGAAAATATTCAGGTTACATTTTTGTCTAGCTTTTCTATTTTTTTCTGGTATGTATCTTTTTTGCAAAGTAAGACATCACTGTGAAGCACATGTAATACATCATATGCAGGTAAGATTTTTTTTCTGTAGGAGACTAGTGCTTAGAGAAGGTTAATGTTTTAAATTAATCCTACCTCAGTGTTAATCACTTTTAAAAAAAATCAGTATGAAAATAAACACAAGCTGATGGCAGGGAAAAAGGGATCTGGAGCCAGAGATGCTCCCAGGTGCAGGGACCTGCTGTGGCTATGTGGATGGGCTGAAGCTTTATCATGATCAGCTTCCAGACTAAGTTTTGTATTCCATGGGCAATGTTCCCTTTAAAATAAGTCCATGGAAAATATTTTGAGAAAAAATATTGTTCCTACCATCTAGATAGAGTCATAAGAGCTAATTAAAGTACTGGATTCTGATTTTCTCTCATAGTTTTATAATTTACAATTATTGTGTGGAATTTCACCCACTTCCCTTTCTCTTTTCTACACATTTTGTGTGTGTTAAAGGCTTTATATTTTTATGTTACTTTATTTCTCGTACTTCAGAGGTTTAGCCAATATTCCCCATCTTCCTCACCTAAAAACCTTCTTTACTAAGTATTTTATTGCATATCATCATATCATTCTTTATATTATTTTAAATCCTGCCGTACTAGAGCATGCAATCTAATCACAACAATGCATCTTTTGTATAATGCACCTTGGCAGATGCCTTTGCACCCTGTGGCCATCCTGGGGCCAGCATCACAGAAGCAGAGGTTTGAGGTAGGGTCAGCAAGGAAAGGCTCTGACAATTCCACTGCAGCCTGAATTTCTGCTCTGCCTGCTTAAGATTTTCCTTTTACTTCTGGCCCTCTGGGCTGGCTCCCTCTGGAATTTCTTTCAGAGTTAATCCCATGTGGATGGGAATTATTCATAACTTAATTTAATATAGGAGAACAAATCTTAGCTGGTAGAAGCAGTATATTGTCTTGCAGTTCTTTTTAATGCTGGTAAATACTGATTTTGTAGACAATATCAGAAGTAGTATTACCTTTCAGTAGAATCTGGTATGGTCCTGGTGAAGAACAATCACCCTATGATAAAGTATTGAATTCCTTTGGTAGATTTTATAGATTTTAACTTCAATTATATGTATAAAGTAATTTCTACCTGAAAAAAAAAGAAAAAGAGGAAGCATCTATTAATAGGAGAAATGCAGCATCATGTGACTAAAAAATCATACTTGTGTGAATTTGACATTTTATGGGCTATAAGGAAGAAAAAAAAACAACCCACATCCAACCTCCAAAGGAGTAACAATCACAGGTAAATTTTCATAAATATCTAAAACAAGTAATTTCAATAACCTGCAGGATACTAAAGAATCCACAAGTTCCAATGTGTTACTGAAGTTATATAATAAAATGTTTTTTAAAACTGGTTTTTGTTATGATAGCTTGACTTTTACTTAATACGTAGAGAAGAGTCTTGAAGAACATCTGGTTTTGTAAAATAGAGAAGGCAGGTAGTCACATAATTGTTTTGAGTATGTGTCCTTGTTTTAGATAACTTTTTCTAATGGATTTAATGAAAAGTGTGATAGAGTGTGATGTAAATCTTATTATATCTCAGAAATCACTTTTAATTACAAGAAAATATTAAGGGCTTGAATCTATAAAGTTAAGCATAAATCTATAAAGTTGAACTCTGTTGCTTAGAGTTCAACTTGTCTGACACTGTCTCTGCCATTTCCCACCCTGATCCTTTGATTATGTATTTTTCCTCTCACATCAATGAATTAATTGCAAAGAGTAGTTCTGTGACCATGTTAGAGATGGTTTCTCCCGTGCCTTCATGGTTCATGCATAATTTAGCTCTGAGAAGATCAAATAGGAGTGGTGGTTAACCTGACTGCCACCTCCCAAAACAGATTGATTCCATGAGGAAGATCATGCAGCATTCATTGTTGGGTTGTGTGCTTCTTTTCCTCAAGAAGTTTACAGTAGGGCTTCTGTTCCTGAATAGTGGGAAATGCTCTCAAAACACAGAATAAAGCATATTTTAGAAATAACAATAAGCACATAATGAGACATGCAAGTGGCTCTCAGGCTTTTTCTACCTCTTGTTCAGTCCTACATCTCCGTAAAGTCTGTTTCTCCTTTGTTCATTCTTGTACTCTTTGGAGCAACATGCCATTTTTTTTTTTTTTTTGCTTGGAAAATAAATAGTAATATACTGACAACTCATAATGGTACCTTATTTTTTCTCATTAGTGGATCCAGTCAAGCCTCATATTTAATTGATAACTTAACTGATTAGTTCTACTTAAAAGTCACTCCTGCCAGGTTGAAACATATGTGCCAGGCACTCTCTGACTTCAACACTAGCTACTGTCCTCCTTCACTGCCCTGCTGCACAGATTTCTTCACTTTTTGGTTGCTAAACTTATTTTGGATGGACTCTGCAGATGCCATTCAAAAAGCTGACTGAAATTAATCTTCTCAGGTCAAATGCTTTTGAGGTTGGTAATTTCCAACTGGAATGGGCAGGGACACCTTCCACTAGACCAGGTTACTCACTCAGAGCTCCATCCAATCTGGCTTTGACCCCAGGGATGGGGCAGCCACAGCTTCTCTGAGCAACCTGTTCCAGTGCCTTGGCACCCTCACAGTAAAGGAGTTCTTCTTAATATCTCATCTAATCTACTCTCAGTTTCAGGCTGTTCCCCCTTGTCCTATCACAACAGACCCTGCTAAAAAGTTTGCCCCCATCTTTCCTCTAGTCCTGCTTTAGGTACTGTAATGTTCTGTAAAGTCTCCTTGGAGACTTCTAACTTCTTCTAAAACTGATGTTCCTTTGAAAAATCCTATTAGGAAAAGCTTTTATGCTCATTTTGGCCTGATCCTTGAATTTCCACCTGGATTTTGACTTACATGTGTCCGTTGTCCAGCTCTGCTCCTGGTACAGTGAAATAGATAAGCATTTACTTCATGGCTTCATTGAAGTTTGGTTGAATATTTACTGCATGTTTGTTTTAAATAAGCTCTTACAAAAGAACAAGTCATTAATCAGCCTCTGAAAATTAGTAGACACATTTAATAAAATCATGGTCTGTATTTCCTTGGACAAAAATGGTAATGAAGGTCTAGCCTGAACTAAAGTGGTGCTTAGTGTTCCAGAGGTTTTTTTTTTGTTTTGTTTTGTTTTTCTTTTCCCCCTTTCTGTATTCTTTTGGAAAGGATAAACAGACGAAGTCCAAGCCCCAAACACCCATTCATGTCATCCATGTCACTGAAATCCTTAAACACTGAAAAGAAAAGCATGCATATACCCACAATAATGTAGCTACCACAATTTTTTTTTCCTCAAGGGCCTCTGTTTCTGGTTCCTGGACAGTGAAATTCCTTTTTCTGCCCCAAAAACTGGCAGTATAGCTTCAAGGCTTGAAGCCTGACCGGACTCTGCAGCCCCTCATCACTTCCCTGTTGGGAGGGAGCTCTGCAGCTCTGAATTCTGCCTCAGTGTGGAATTATCTCTCAATTTGATGTCACAGCTTGGTTTTGATGTACCTTCTCCTCAGGGAGCTGCTGGGCAAGGTATTTGTAACCCCCTACTGAGAGTCCCTCCAAATAAACATGTAAAAGTTGCTTCGTCCATATGCAGTAGCTCCTTACGGACTGAAAGTATCACAGTAAAAAGATTGATTATAGGAATTCAGTCTCCCTACCTGAAAATAGAAGAGGACATTTTTACAAACCCCTTACTGTCAGGAGAAACTTAACTGCTATACAATGTAGGGAAATGTAATCAGGTTGTGAATAACCTGTAATTCACACACTTTACAAAGGGTTTTTAAATAGCTTTCTGGGGTTGAAGTAATTTTGCCCCTATTATTATGCTTACAAATAAAATACCTTTTTAGGTTTGGTTTTTTTTTAATTTAAGGAGTGCCGTTTCTAAGATCACAGCAGGCTGCAAAAGATGACTCCAATTTATGCAATAATTGAATAATCTCCTTAATATACTCTCTGTTGGGTACTTAGACATATTTGAAAGCCACTGCAAAATTTTATACCCCTCTGCAGCCCCGCCAACCCTTTTGTGCTTCACAAGCAACAGGAATTAAGTACTAAAGCTGTAGAAGCAGGGCACAGAACAGAAAGGTGGAAAGTGATCCCCTATCCTGTATGCTGGGCAGATTATAAACTTCTTAAATTATTCCACAGTGCCATACAATCAAACCGTTGTTTTTTGTAGTTTTTTAAACAAGCCAATAACTGATATACCACAGCTGGATTGCTTGGGGAGCCCTGCTCCTGTGACAAACTGCAGCTGACACTTTATCTTAGGGCACAAATCTGTGTGGGGTGGGACAGAAAGCTCAGTCATGGTCTCTCTTAGTCTTTCTTTTCTCAATCATTGTGGGGATTCCCTCAGTTACCAGCTTTGGTTTCAGCCTTCTGCTTTTTTAATTGATTTGGTGCTTTGTGACCTACTGAACTCAAAGTCATCTCTTTCAGTGTTGTGAGCTTGGGAGGATTTGTACAGTTAATTGGTACTCGTCAGTACAAGCCAAAATGGCAGTCACTGGAGTCATTGTCTGGGCACAGAGACCCTGGCTGTGAGGGAACTTAGCACTGGTTGTTTTAAAAATACAAATGTGGAAAATGAGTTTTTGCTTAACTAAGGGTATATGAATAAATAGCTCATTAAAACAGTGACAGTAAGAGAAAACTGTAAAAAAGTTGACAAAATGGGCTGCAAGGAGGAGCTGTCTGAAGATACTCAAAGATATTTCCAACTCTGGAAATACCCATGAAGTATATTTGATCTGTCACTATTAGCTACCTGTTTACTTATTACTTTAATGAAATATAAACATAGAGCAGCAAAATGTATATTCCTTATAATTTAGCAGGTGCTGCCATTTAACAGTGGATGCTTTATTTAGCAGTGAGATATTAGTGTGTCTAATGAGTGCTCTTTATTTTTGGTAAAATATTGAGTTCCTATTTTGAAGAATACACTTGAAAAAAGGCAGTAAAATTGTGCTTCTTGATTTTAAAAACTTGATTTACATTTAAGTAAAGAAAATTCATACAAGAACTCAAGAAAGCCAACCTGGAATTTGTATTCTTTCTTTTATCTATCTGAATATTTTCTCCTTTTCTGTTTTGTTTTTTCTTCTTGGTTAAAGTGAAAATCCAAAGCAAATGGTTGTGAAACTTCACCATTTCTGTTGTAGAATAGTCCTGTATTAAAATTCTTAGCAGAATGAAGTGGGATATATTAGAATCATAGAATTGTTTAGTTTGGAAAAGTCCAACCTTTAATTGCAGAGAATCCCTGCAAGATTTTTCCATTGATTTTAAAAATGTTATTTTCCATTTAAGTGAAATAATTGGTCATCTCTTCATCTTCAGAGAAGTTACTCAGAGGAATATAGGGACTGAGTGGTAGACAACTTCACAACTAATTTGGTCTGATTCTGTGGCAATTAGAAACTAATAAATTGACCTTGGAATCTGTATTGACTCTGTGCTTGCCGCTCAGAATAGCACCACTGAGTGGTTTGTTTTAGCAGTTGGAAATTGGGGGTATCTTAGCTAATTTCTCATTGATACCATTCGGAGAAGCACTGCGATTTCCATAGTTGGAGTTCAACTCCATAAAATGTGGGGATTGTGGAAAGAGACAGACAGCTGCTGTGAAGTGAGAACGATTCAGGGTGAGCAGGATTGTATTTAGAAGTATTTGCATGGTTGAGCTTTAAATTGTTGTGATAAAACATCTTTAAACTGCAGATAGACTTTAGAAGGGAATTAAAAAGTGTTTGGTTTTTTTTGTTTGGTTGGTTTTTTTGGGGTTTTTTTAGCACTTAATTTAATTTTCCTCTGTGTATATTCAGGTCTGCTGTGTTTTTTGTCATAACAAAAAAGTTCCCCATTGTCTGATAAGCTGCTCTTTTTTAACATAGCAATCTAGCTTTGAAAGCTATTAAAATTCAGTGAATGCCTTTACCTTAGGCCACACAAAGGGATCAACCAAAAGTCTGCAACTTTTGGCTGTGAGAAATACTTTTGAAAGTTTGCCTCTGCATCTCCTGTTTTGTGGAGCAACAGTGACAACCAGCGGCCACTCACCTAAACTTGGCCAAGTTATTCCTTGTGGCTGTGCTGCAGATAACCAGCCACTCACACCCATTCTTTCCCAGCATGAATGATTTTATGACCCAAAAGTAAAGGGCAGAGGTAATTTGCTTCCTTTTACTTGTCCTAACTCTGGGGATGAGTTTGAAGGAGCGTTTCTCTCCTCAAGAATAGTTGTGTTCTCTCAATTCAGTACAGAGCTGCCACATTCAGGTCAAACAGGTCCCTGCTGACCCATGTTGTCCATATTTCAGTAGTGTATCTGCATATGGATGGACATTAAAGGTTTCCTTGCCTTCCTGGAGGTGTCTGACACGGATCAAATCAAATTAACTGCGCAAAGCAAATCCTGCTTTGGTTCTCCTGAAGAGAAAGGGAAAAGGTTTGGGGATAAAAAAACCCTTTGCTACTGATGAGCAGTTAATACACATAATACATGGCGCTTGAATGTAAAGAATTGGAGAATAGCTCGTGTTGTCTGCATCTCTGTCTGTGATTTCTTTCTTAAAACTAAAAATTTTATGTGAGAGTTACTCCTGATGGTAATGCCATAGAAGCTCTGGTAAAAATAATCTTACCCACTTCTTTTAATGAAGATATTTGTTTCACTTATGCTCTGAAGTTTGAGTTAGCTCTACTTTGGGATCAGTGAGAATATTTTTGTGGAGAGATGCCCTTAAACTTGAGGAAGATACCGGGTGTCAGTCCAAAAGTGTTTGGTCTATATTGTTTAAAGCTGTTCCATGCATTACAATTCACTGCTTAACACAAGGTAAATACTTTGCACGGACTGGAAATAACCCTCTAAGCATCCTATGATGTTTCTCCTCCTTGACAAAACTTTTTTACCCCATTATACTAAAGAGTGAATAAAAAGATGGCAGGAGGGCGAAGGTAAAAAAAGAATCTCCAAACCTTCATTTCCTCTTCTCTGGCACAGTTTTATGAGTGCTTATGGCAAATTTGTTTCTGTAATCATAACTTGAACCCATCTGGGGATGAGATTGGCTGCTAACTTAGTATTTCCACTTAACATATTCATGATTAGCATGCACAGGAGGAGTAGAATTAGGATGAATGTTTTTGGAACAGTACAGATAAATCCTCATAAATGTAGTACAACAGCTCTGGAAATGCACAGTACTGAAATGTAATGAAGCTGAACTCTGTAGAGAGTTTGGTATTCTCAGTACCATGCCTCTCCTAATGAACTCATTTAGATTAGAAAATGGATTTAATATTTTATTGGAATTAACCTGAGCCAGTAAAGAGGATTACAATTTCTTTCCATAAATATGGTGATATTACAGGGTGAGGTAGCATGTTACATGAATATTAAGCATTTTATGAGCATTGTCATGAAGCCAGAAAGAGTATAAGGTAATTAGGTTTTAATATAGTGATACTGTTCTTATAGTAATTAAATTTGAAAAGAGATAAAAGTATATTTGAAAATTATTTAAATCCCTATTTTGTTGTATTTTCATACCTTTAAAAATATTTAAAATTAAGTTTTCCCCAAATAATCAATTTCAATTGTTTGATTTTAAACATCGAAAACTAAAAACACTGCACGTCTTTAAAACAGGGAAGAAATATTCCCTATAAGATAGGGAAGAATAAGGAAGAAACATTCCAGGAAATAAATGATAAGTTTATTCCATTGTCTCTAGACCAGCACTTGCTGGTGGGACAAAATATACAGAAATCAGGGAAAAATCTTGACATAAATGTGTTATTTTCCTTTGTTCTTTTTTCCCCTTTTTCCTTTGCAAAGCCTTGCAAAGTTCTGTTCCAGTGTTGTTCTTGTCTCTTAAACTGTCTTTTGAAGTCACAAACTTGTTCTTAATTGCAGTCTATGTTCTCCTACTTTTGAAAGGTTATTTACTAAAAAAAAAGGACTAAGTCACTGTCATCTTAGTTGTCTTTACAGAAGTGATATAAAATGAAAAAAAAAAGCCAAACAACAAAAAATGCAAAAAGGGAGTACTGCAAAAGCTTGGTAAAGTTGTTTGAGCATTATTCTAAATAATTTAGGGTGTTTTAAAAGGAAATTTAGCATCTGAAATTGCCTTTTGATATAAACTTTCTGTAAAAATATTCTCCTGCCTATTTGAACAGTTACTAATTTTACCAGCTGACACTTAGTGCATGTTGTGCTGGACAACAGCTTTGAGCCTGAGGGAAGCACAGGACAAATACAGCTAAAGTTGGACAATTCAGAATTGGATGTATGCCCTGACTTCACAAGAGAATTTCCACCCACTATCAAAGCTTTTCACTTAAAATTCCTGAATGCACAGAAATAATTTCTAAGGGCACTGAGAAGGATTATTTCCTTTGTAGGAACCTTCCAGCAAAGAGTAGCCTTTATAACCTGTTTAGATTATGAGAGACATCAACATAAAACCTATCACAGTCATGAAAATGTTGTTTGTGCAGAAAAAAATGATCTTAAGTCTAAAGTTTTGGGGTGGGAATGTGGAAGGAGAGCAATCTCAACAAGTAGGAGTTTTCTGTGGATGGACAGAGAGTAGCTGGGGTCGCTAAACGAGGAAATATACCATGTCATAACTATGGTAATTTGCATGAAATTAAGTAAAAGTTAAATGGATGTATTTAATGTGACTATTTTTTCTCAGTTAGTACCAAAATGGGCATGATGTAACAGCACAGAATCTACTACCAGACTACATATGATCCTGCCAGGTGAGGGTTTTAAATGGGTCAGAATTCTGAGGGATAGCCCAATAATTCAGAATTTTATTGCGTTGCAATCTGAATTGAGCAACAGAATAAAAATTGAGAGTTTAATTAAACAAAAAGAAAGAAAAAATGGCTAGTTATGAAATTTCACAGGTTTAGATTGATCTATTGAGTCTGAAAAGATGCTTCTAAAATATTTCCTTCTTTCAGGAAAGACAAATAATGGAAACTGCTTTATTTTTGCTGCTCTTGGTCTTATTATACCCAGACATTTTTTACTACTACTATACTTATACATCACAGGAGCTATAACATATTTTATTGAAGAAAATGGGGTTATGAATCAAAAAGTTGTGTATGATAGGAGGAAAATAGATTTCAATGTTTTGATGAGTAATTTCAAAAGGCTTTGCATGTTTGTACTGATCAGAGCCTTAATACACCCAAAATATTTTCATTTTTCTTTGTGTCACGTGCATCAGGGAAATCTGGGAGCACTTGGTTTTTGTGAATACTTCCCTCAAGGCCAGCCCTCAGATCTTAATTTAACAAAATATTGGACTCTCAGATTTTTCCTGGCGTGTAATTGGGAGGTGACAAATTCTATCTCAGATTTCCACTATTTCTGAACAAATGTGCTCATATTCATGGACTGGTGAGTCAGTGTCATTAATCCTAAAAAACCAAAGCAATAAAAAAGGAAAACAAGAAAACAAACAGGTAAGAAGATCCTGAATTTATTTTTTAACAGTTGCTTTGGCTTTATTCTACATTTTGGTGGTGGTAGTGGTTGTTACTATCATTCTCCTGGTTCCCTGGCTCTGGAATTATTTATGTGCATCACTTATTTTGGGCATTCCTGCCATATTTCTGAAGAGAACTTACAGAATCACTTATCTACATAATATTAATCTGCTTGACCAGAAATTACCCATGGCACCGGCCTTTTGCATTATTCTGAGTGCTTCCAGCCCCAGCACGTCTGCAGGGATTCTGCCTTTCTCTCCTGAGTCACCAGCATGACCTCTTTTCCTTCTCCACCCAGGCACTGGGGTAGCAAAAAGGAAAGGAGAACGGAGCAAGAGGGAGGGGTAGTAATGAAAAGATCTGCTGGACACTTTCCCCTCTTCTCTCCTCAGCTTTGTTTAAATAATTTCATTTCATTCCTGAGCCAGTTCTGGTAGCAAATTTTCCCTGAAGAGGTGGGAAAGCAGCAACAGCAGCCTGTCTGAGAAGATTTGCCTCAAGGCAGGACTGAAATTCCCTAGAAGGCTAAAATGCTGGATATCAGTGGATGAGTGGCTGCTCTGTGGAAGAAAATCTCAAGAGGTGGCACTTCTTTTATTGAATTTTGATTTTGCTGTGCTTAGAGTACAGTCCTGGCTGAAGTTCTGCTTTGGGCTTGGGCAGTAAGCGAGTGGGTTACAGTGACAAGTGGTAAAACTCAGATTTTAGTAGCAATGTCTTAATAACACAACATTGAGTTGTAATTGCCCTTTTGTTATAAATACATTTTCTTCCTTGGGCTCTTATCTCTGTTCGCACTCAATTTTTTTCATTTTCATAATTAATTAAAATGGCAATGTGCTATAACCAGCGATTGAATTATATGATATTACTTGCCTAAGGCGATCAAAATTAATCAAAATAAGGAGCGAGAGTTCTGCTATTTTTAATACAGCTGATTTGATTCCTGGGGTTTTGATCAAATTAAATGAAGGATCAAATTAACCAGTGATTAAATTGAATAAAATGCACTTTGTATGTCTGAAATATATTTTAATTTAATTAATTTCAAGACACAAAATATTAACCGGTGTTTTAAAAATTCATTTGTATTTTACTGTTTAATTTTCTAGAAACTATTTCCTTTTCAAGGTTAGAATCTTTTACAGGAGAAAAAACACACTTTTAAAATTATTTCCTTCTTAATCTTTTCATTTTCCTCCCATACTTTCTATGCTTGTAGAGAATCCTTTGCACTCATAAACTGCTACATATTGGTGAGCTTGTGAACCCAACCTACAAAGAATTGATGTGCCAAAGGCCAGTTTAGAAGAAATCTGAGCCTCCTCAGAACAGAACCTGCCAACCTGAGCAGATGATTTTGACCACAAAAGACCTCAAGGTGTCAACATTTAACCCTCACTTTTGCAGAATTGTTACCACGTTGTCATACAGAATTTCATTTGCCTTCTGTTAGAATCTAGTTCATGTCTCTGTTGAATGGGCTGATGCAACCATTTACTGTACACTGCTAGTGCAAAGTTGAAAAATAAGATTTTTTGTTATGGTACAAAAGCTGTCTGCATAATAACCAAATCACCCACAATTCTTTTTTTTTGTTAGTTTGGTATTTTTTTTTGTTGTTGTTTGTTTGTTTTTTGTTTGCATGGTGAAAGCAAAGCTTGAAACTGGACTCGTGACACCTACAGGGAGGTTGCACAGGCTGATGGAAAGGAACTGACCTGGTTGGGGCACAATTGCAGGAGGCTGAGACTGGAGGTAATTTTCTTAGAGGTTGTTTTTACTTAACATTTAAGGTTCATCAGAATCAGACAACAGCATGGAAAAGGCAAAGTGAAGATCAGGGTCTAATTTTGTGTGTTACAGCACTAGGCAAACACTGCCTTGTATCAAAATGCTTCTCTTCCACTCTTCACTACTAACAGAAGTGAAATAAAGCTACGAGTGAGCAAATATACCCAAGACTGATTAAAAATACTTGATGTTGTGTATCAAGGCTGGGTGTCTTTATGCATTTGAGGCACTTGGAAATTTCAAGCAGAATGTATTGGTTGTAAGAGGAGCCTAATTTCATTATTCCTTAAGTCCTGGAAAAGGCATACTTTAAGGATTAGATCCATTAAGTGTGATCAGCATGGTCAGTCTTTCAGCTAGTTTTGATTAATGCATTCATTCTCTCAAAAGGAAAAAATTGTTTTAGTGGGAGGAGAGAGAAACTGAAAAGTGGACACTTAGAGTAGTATGAAAGAACTATCATACTCTAAGTAGCATTTAATAGCAACTTGAGGTGTCATTTGAAATAACCTTTACTGAGAGGCGAACAACCAGCACAAGCTGGATCCTAACTTGGATCTTGCACCTGCAGTTCAAGCCCTACATGCAGGATCCCTTCTAGAATCTAAATTGATTTCTTGTCACATGTTTTATGTTTGATAATGAGTGTTTAATTCAGTGGGGAAAAGATTTTGAGTTTCCTTTCCTGGCCTTGCTATCAATTTGGAATTAGAGTTTGGACTTGCATTTCAATTACTTTTTATATTCACTGACCTGCAAAAATGAATATAATTCTAGTTATTTACTTTATATTGTAGTTGCATGACTAATGCATTTTAAAATCCTTGGATAAATGCAGCCATGGAGCAAAGTGGTTTTTTTGGTCTTTTCACTGTGCATTTCAAAACTGCAACTAAAATATTTGAGGAATTGTTTTATGAGTGAAATTGTTTTGTGAGGGTTACCAGAAATATTTCCAGAAAAGCTTGGAACTGCAGGTAGAGTTTGATGCAAAAGCTCAGATATATAACTGTATTTCTATTGCATCCTTGAGAAATATTTTTTGTGTACCAGTTTTAACCTTGAATAACAGTGGTATGGCATCTGTGAGTTCTTGAATGTTGCTTATTATTTTCCCAAATCTTGCTGATTTATAGAAGCAGTTCTTCAATCAGTAATGTGTTTTTCTTTGAACTTATTTCTTCCTTCTTCCTACTTCCCACTTAATTTTTAGGACTTTAGTTATCTGAAAAGATGTAAACAGCAAACCAACCCTTCTTAAAATTCCACTACCTACCTGTTATCCTCTCTTTTTTTCTCTGATGGATATAATCGAAATTCTTATGCTTCCTCTTTGGTGTTATGTACTTTACATGACATCTAGAGGCCAAAATTGATGTGAGCTGTAATTAATCTTCCTGTGAGGCTTTATAGACCCATTGGTAAACCAGAGATAGGAATCACACTGTCTGCATACTTAAAGTTGTTGGACATCCCAAAACAAATCTGCATTCAGAAACTCTGTTTCATGCTGTCATTCTTCAGCAGATGTAAAAGGTCTGTTGAGGGGGAAGAAAAAGAAAATGTTTAAAAGAAAGACTGCATTTGTTTCATATGCAGTCCCCTGTGCAATTAGTTCATATGCAAGTTGTACAATAATCTAATTAGATCATCTGACATTTGCTGTGGCAACCAGAAACCTTTTAGGTAATCAATAATGTTAATATAAATTGGCTGATTAAATACACTTTAATTTCCATCTGTATTCTCAAGTTGATACGCAAATTTACCTGGCCTGTTTAATTTCAAAATCCTATCTTCTGATTCTTTGTTTTAACTATATCTACTTTGTCCATCAAAAGATCAAAAGTACAAATTTTGCTATATACATCACAATAAGTTGTACTGTTGGCAACTTCATATGCATTTTGTGAGCTGCTTCAAAACATCTCATTCAATAAGCTTGAGTGTAATTAAGTTATTGTTATGCATTTGCAAGCATATTGCTAAGTAGAGCAAGCAGAAAAGAGCTCATTTTTTTTAGAGGTTGAGTTTGCATAGCCTAAAAATGGATTAAAATTTTAATTTTTTTTTCTGCTTTGTTATCAGGGAAAGGTAAAGATTCATTTTGTGATGACACATGCAGGAAAATATTTCCCTCTATTGAAGAGAAATATCTTTTTCTGCAAATTGTTGTGCTTATTAGACCTGGATTATCATTTTAGGCTACCTATTTTAACTTTTCTTTTTCACCCTCAGGTTTACTATTATCTATATCCTGGTTGAAAACATCTCTCAGAATGCAGCCCATTGATTAGCAATTAGCTAAGCTTGTTTCAAGTCATAAACACTTTAGACCTTGAACTGATGCTTACACTGAACCTTTCTAACCAGTTTATTCTTCCTCCTATAGCCTTGGAATTCAGTTTGGATTACCAACCCTCAGCTGCAGTGCATGGGAGATCATTATCAACAACACTAATTAGCTTCTGTGTAATGTTTTGCCTCAAAAAATTTACGTTGCTTTAGAATTCTTTAAAATTATATCACTGTGACATTTTTGTTTAATGATTCTGCTCAGTCCCCTGTGAATAATTTTAATGCTTAATGTCTAGGCCTAACACAATGCAATACTAGAACCCATTAAAGAGTACCTGGGGGAATTACAGGCCTAAATGTTTGTGGGTGTCACATTTTCCCCACAAAAATTGCACAAATGTCTTTGCAGGATTCCAAAACCAGGTTTGGTAGCAGGGAGGCTGCAAGGGTCAGTCAGGGTCAACCTGCTACACTTTTAAATTACTGAATTTTGGCTTCTATATTTTAAATAAAAATAGTTTGCTCTGCAAAAAAAAAACCCAGACCAACAACTAAAATATATGTGTAACAAACAGATATTCCTGACAAGTTTCTCTACAGACTGCTGTCCTGTAGAGAAAACCAAAACCTGACAAAAAAGCAAAATAGAAAACCCTCATTGCAATTCCTATTGTCCAAATTAAATCAGAATCTTTTCTTCAGTGTATTCAAATACTTTAAGTAAACTGATGGAATAAGAAAAGATAAAGGTGACTTAAGATAAAATAAGAAAGGATGTTGAAGGCTTTATTGGAAATGCCAGACAGAGTATGTTTATTCATAGATTTCTCAGGAATAGTATTTATAAGTCTGTGTATTATGCTCATAAATATTTGCAAAAATACTTTGCATTCCTGAAGTTTTAGCATATGTTAGGATGCAAGATGATTAACATCTCCCAGGCATCCAAATTTTTAAAAAAATATTCTAGAACTAATTTGCTTTGTTGTCACCTTCCAATTTCCTCAAAATATCTTTTTCACAGGAGGTCTACACATTTCTTCAGGGGGGCTAACATTGCTTTGTATGAAGTTTAGATATTTTATTAGTCTATAGCAATATTCCAGGAGAATTATCACATCCTTCTGATTGACTCATTAGCTTTGATGTCAGAATTATCTACTACTATTTAGCCTTGTTGTTGTTAAGTAAAATTAACTATATGATAAGAGATAATAAACTTAACTTTTCTTTTTCTTGAACAGAGGATTATATACAGAAATTCCACAGCTATTAAAAACAAACTTCAAGAACACATAATATTTCCTTTTTTGAGGTCATTAGCTGAAAAAGACCGACATATGCTAAATGGACCAACACTTTTCTTACAGGAGTGAAATTTTAATTAACTTTAAGTCAGATTAATTAACTACCTTGTAATCTCACAGAAAAATTAATCATTCTCACAGTAATTTCAGGGATAATGCACTACATTCATCACTTACAACAAAAGCCTTTGCAAGATGGCACTTGGTCTGTACCAGTAGTGCAACAAATGAGATTCTCCCGAGACTTCTCCAGGCTGAACTGTCCCACACTGATTTCCTCAAAGCAGAGCTGCTTCAATCCCTTTTTTTTCCTTTGTGGCCCTCCCCTGGACTCTCTCCTCTGTGTCCACCTCTCTCTCGTGCTATGGAGTCCACCCATGGACGCAGAGCTCCAAGTGTACCTTGATGGTGTTAAACAGAGGGTGAGCATCACCTGCCCTGTTTGCAAATACCACAGGGCTTTGGGAAATTCAGGGGGTTTGTCTGGTTTTGGCCATATAAAATACCCTGCCTGGCCTCCAGCTGTCAGCTAGAGGACAGCAGGTCCCACTGGGGTTGAAAGTCAAACCTGCCAGCCTTGTATGGCTGTCTTGGATGCCTGCACGGTGATGAATATTATGTTTAAGCACCCGAATCTTATCCTCACTGTTTGGTTTCATGGTGGGTTTTCCCCACTTTTTCCTTAAACTTTTTAACTTCAAAAAAATTTTAGAAAAATTTTGTATCATTATTTGCTCCTGACAGGTGCTACTTGTTTGCTTGTAGTCTTCTACGTGTTGTGTATTTTATTTGGTTATTCATCCCAGAGATTTTTTTCTTTCTAAAATAGTATCACCATACTTTCTATTTCTTGTCTTTTAGGACCTCATCTGTCTTCAAAATATCAGATATTCTGAAGAGCATCTAACCAGAAAATAATAATCTGATGCTGATACAATAATGTAGGAATCCAAATATATGAAAAGTCAGTAATTTGTTGTAAATAAATTGCTCTCCCTTCTTCTTTACTACATTTCCTTTCCCACACCACTGAATCCAGCACTGGCACTGTGGCTGTGAGCATGTGGCCCTAACTGCTGGACTTTGGGTACATCTTTCCTTCCAAAGGGCATTATCTTTCTGTAGAAATAAGATCTGTGCTACTATCCACCAGGCATCCTCAGTGATATTAGAATAATTGTAGAATGTAACGCAATTTTAGGTTTATACACACAGCTGTCCAGATCCCTGTCAGCAGCACCTTTTTGCCTGCATATGCCACCCTGCAATTATACCAAAATACCAATTCATTATTCATGATATTTTTGTACTGTTTTGAGGTAGCAGACTACAAGCAGTTCAAATCCAAGAAATTACCTACCAGCAGGATCTTTGTCATTTATGCTTTAAATGTATTTTTAGTGAATAGACCTTTAAGAAATCAATGAAAGCTCTGAAATGGTCATTTTTCAAATGGCTAATCTCTTCTTCAGCTTTTCCATTGTATCGGATATCAGGATCATTTAATGCTGAAGCACAAACTACTTTTCTCTTCCAGAAAAAAAATCTTCCATTTCTTTTTTTAATTTTATCTCAAGTTTCAGCATCAGCTACTGGATTTGGACAACCCTTGGAATTTACATATAAAATACCTTCCAGATGACTTTGAATTCCTTACAAAGACATGGAAACGGAAGTTAGATTTAAAGATGATATTAGCACTTATATTTTGTGGCTTTCACGTACACAAAACTTCCATCAGCTTCCATTATAGTCTTATTTTTGCCGTCACATATGTACTGCAATACATGTGATGTGGCATAAATTAGAGCTATAAATTCACCTATTATCATCTTTATTTTCATAACAGCAGTAATAAAAGGCCCTACTGTAATGATTTTAAGAAACAATCCGTGAGTTGCCAGATTCCATGCAAGGTATTGGGTATTTAAATTTAAATAGTCCTCAGAAAATAGTTTGAAAAATGGCAGTTTAAAAAAGTAGAATGTGTCTTCAGTTCACATATTTCACATATTTCAACTGTCTTGTTGTCATTAATCAGAGTAAAATGTTTCAAAAATTAATCAATTTATGAAGTCATTCCAGGACTACATACTTGTACATTTCCTTTTTATTATTTTTAAACAGGGGTTTATTTAAAGGAATGACTGACAAGGTTAATGATGTAAAGGAAATATTTTTACAAGGGTATTTGATGGGATTTTTTAATATTTCCACTATCCACTATCATATTTTCACCAGCTCCTACAAGGTTTTCTATTATGTGTTAACCTAGTTTTCAGGAATTATTTTAAAAATGAGGAGACCACACATCAGATTTGATGCTTAAATATTTCAAAGAGAAACTTTTTCTTTTGGGGTGATTTACAAACTCGATTTTGGGATAGAAATTAGAATTTCTCTTCAATGCATCTATTACCAATTCAACAGTCAAGTTTGGAGGACCTTTTGTTGCACAGACAAAGTCACTGAAGTGCTGCTTGCAGCTTATTGTGCATGTTTGTGTAACACTAAAACCAAATTCAATTTTTTTGGGTTTTTTCCATGAGAAAAACTGTAAAAAAAAAAAACAATACAGGCTTTCCTAAATGAAAGCATCTAATGTGCTTGTATCTTATATCTAGACTAGCAATGAATTTTGTTATAGAAGGAAGTGAATTGTAGGGAAATTAATCTTACTAATAAACTCTTATCAAATTTGCTGGCTGCAGCCCTTCTTCATGTCTCAGAAGAGTCAGAGAGGAACAACCATTGCACCTGAGGACTTTTCCTAATCTTTCTCTGTGCCACTGGAGAGCCATGCATTGCTCAATCAACCAGCGGCACACCTCGAGGGTGCAGGCTGCAGGGAGCTGCTGGGCGGGAGCAGACTGGCAAGCAGAGCTGCTTTAGGCTCAAGAAAAACAGTGCAAAATTCCTGAGGAGTCTCCGGGCACCTTGGAAGATTTGCAGCTCCTGGGGAGATTTTTAAGTGCTCCTCGAGCATCAGTGAAGAACAAGGCAGCTGCATGTCTGAACTCCCAAATTCCGGAGCCCCCATCATCACTGTGGGATTCCTGTCCCAGGACTGTCCAGAAGCAGGATGCAGCTTCCTCCAGCAGCCACATCCTGATAATTTGTGAAAGACTGATGAAGGCACAGCACAGTTAAAACAAAGAATTTTCATGTATCTCTTTGTCCCCAAAGCTTTGCGTTGATAGGTCATCATTCCCATGGGCCAAAGGCGGTGTAGTTCTTGCCACAAACTCAGCAGTCAGACAGATTCCCAGAGGAATATGATCATTTTATGTCTCAAAGGAAAAGAAAGTCCCAGACTATAGACATGAGTCCACTGCAGGTACCCTTCTGCCATATCTGCAACAGCCTTGTGTCTGTGACTTTTCAGTCCATGGTGGTCAATAATGTCCACAGGTGATGTGGTAGGGAGGCACAGATTTGAAGAGTGAGCACCAGCTGGTTTGATCTGTGCTAGATTTCGTGTCAATGTGGACACAGTTCATGTTGACAAGACCAGATTTCTGTGCCAATGATAGTAATTTTATAAAACCCTAAATACAATAAACGTAGGCTGGATTAGGGGTGAGTAAATCTGGTAATCCATGGAACCTAAAAATAGATATAAGTTCTTTATATATAGATGCATTTACATACAGAATACATAACTGTCAGCATCCTTTTAAAGGGGAATAACACACTATGCATTTAGTCACACTGACTTCCTAGTTAGAAATGTACTTTCAGACAATGTATCTTTCAAGATGAAAAATAAGTATAACAGCAAACTTATCTCATTATTAGATCTTCCATAGATATTTTGGTCCTGTGCACTATAAAAAAACAAAAGACGATGAAACTTATTTGAAGAAATTCGAAAGGACCAACAGTATTACAGAAAAAAGAAATTCTACAGATAAAAGTGAAGCATTGCAATGCCTTATTTCCACAGAGCTGGTACACGCAAATATCGAATCAGAGGCTGAGCCAATTAAAGGCACAAAGTCCTTGCACTGTAGAAGTGAAGCTGAAACTGGGAAGCTGAAATAAGAGATGTCAAACCAATATTTATATGTATAAATAAACATATGTAACAGTCTGAATAAGTAAATAATGTACCTGGAAATTGCAGAGACAAGACTCATTCATGGCAATATCCTTGTCTGTTGATACTGCCAAAGTGAAAATGCGTATCTATTTATTTTAATCTCTTTCCTTTTCACAGAGAAGGGGAAAGGAGGAACACTGATTTTCATCTGGTAAGTACTGACCTAAAGTGGTTTATAGAGATGTTGCATCCTTAGACTTATTGTCTTAATATTATTATTGATTTGAATAATAATATTGCTGTTAGTATGGACAATTAATAATAATAATAATAATAATAATAATAATAATAATAATAATAATAATAATTAGTGACAGGTGAGAAGAGTAGGTGGTCTGGGAGGTGGCTTTAGAAGTCCCAGAAGTCAGGCCCTGACAGATAATGCTGAAATTCAGCTGCAGGTAAGGAAGGGAATTCCCAACACAGTACGTGACCTAAGGCATCCAGATGGACACCAGAATTAGAATTTTGTTTTGTGAGCCAGTTGCATGGAAAAAAGGCTAGATACTGTTTAAAAGATGAATAAGAACTGAGAAAGTATCTCAGTTTATTTGAAGATCCACCATAAAGTAGATTCTGACCACAGCTAACCCCAGAGACTTCTGTTTATTGCAAAGCAAGTTATATTTTATCAGCTGTGAGTACACAAAGATTTGAGGAGAGGGAGATGAGCTTGTCTGCTTATCAGAGTTTGCCAAACTGTGAACAGAGAAATCCTGTGCACCACAAGTAAGGCCAAGAGGTTTTCCCAGCTTAGATTTTCTTCCCATGATCTTTGCTTTCTTGAAGGTCTTTCAAGAGGGTTCACATGGTTTGTGAATTTGGTGTGGAAGAAGTCCAAGCATCTCCACTGCTACTGGTCAGTAAAAACCACAAAATGCAACCATGGTGAAACAAAGCGATTTTGACTAAGTTTGTTGAAAGATGCTGTTGGAAGATGTCAGACACAGTTCTTTGTGAAGGACCTTGCAGGGCAGAACTTCAGACATCAGAAAACCTCTGTGTTTGTGCAGTCATAGTCAAAGAAAGATATACACAAACTTTAATTTTCTTTCATAAGTGGGAAAAAAATCCAAGACTGCTAATATCTGGACACATGAACCAATTGTGTGGACAAAAGTGAGGTTTAATTTGAATAGGATTTTAAAGCAGAATTTCGGAATATGATGGAATTGCTTAAACGTTATTTCTCATATGTATAAACCATAAATACTATATTAAGAGGATACCTTCTAAAAAGTGCCTTTTCCATGCCTAAGCACACTTTTGTCCTAAAGAAGACTGAAAAAATTGGACAACTGTTGGATGGAAAAATTTGTATGAGGAAAACTTGGATGACTCTTACTGATACTTTTGGTGTAGTTGATTATACACCTGAAAACAGAAAATGACAGTTGCACCCACACGAATAAAGTTATCTTGAAAGCTTCACTGCCTGGGTCATCTTAAAGTAATAGAAAATACCAGAATTAAGGCAGCAGTTGTTAATTTACGGGTTATCTTCTGTTTCATTACATAAAATGAAGGGATACCAATATTCTTCTTAGTGTAGATCATTTGTAATGCATGTTACGTCACAAGCTTTTACCTCATCTAATACTATACCAAAGCAATTTTTTATTCTATTTTCAATAGTTCTATAGCAAGTCATCCACAGTATGATATTTATTTATTCCTTCCCTCAAATAGTCCTTGCTTCAATATCTTTAATTTTAAAATTAAATAAAAATTTACTGGGCCATGTCTGGGAGACACTTGTGTATCTAATTTCATTAGCTTTTCCCTGATGAATTTTGTAGACTTCACTTCTCCCACTGAGATGGGTTTACATGGATCAATTAAGTGCAGTCATTTCCTAAGTGGAAAATCAAATTAAATGCAAGCCAGGAAAATAGAACAGCTAAACTATGGCACACTGCTGTGAGATTGGAGTGAGTTTGTGAGGACAGCAGTCATCCTTTGAAGATGTTACTATCCGGTTTTGCTTTCCTCTCTTGTCTATGTACTCTGATGCCCAAAATACTGGCAGCTCTTGATGCTTTAACAGTGTTGCTGTTGTGGGTAGAGCTGACTTGGTGATCATACTGGGGGAAAAGCCTGGTTGTGCCTTTCCTCCTCCTAAAAAGAAGCACCTGGAGTATTTTGTTGAAACTTGCTGGGAAGTGCAGTCTGTCTCTCAGTAGTGACCCAGGAAAGCGCTTCATGCAAAAGGAATTCCTGTTTTGCTGTCTTGTCCTCTGGAAATGATGGACCCAACCCAACAGTGGCACCCCTGGCTCAATGCGCTGGTTTGCACACAGAGTCCTAAAAACAATTTCTGTGTGTTCAGTGAAACAAACCAAACTCTCAATTTGTACATTCACAGAGAAACCAACTGAACACAATCCCTTCTTATCTATGTAAATTAATTTCTTAATTATTGGGTTTTTTAGTGATTTGGTGGCTTTTCCCAATTAAATAAGTAGCTGTTAAATATTTAGGACATGTTCTGATATTATGCCACAGCATATTTGAAAATGAATGTGAAGAGTGCTTAAAGAAGAGAGAGAAATAAGCTTTACAATGTTTCCCTGCCTTTACTAATTACACTAAGCATTGTGCATTGGAAAATATGGCAAATCCCTGATAAAAACTTTTTGACTTTTACAGATGATTTTTCTTAGTCTCTTTTTGGTACATAAATTAAGTTTGGAGCTGTGAGTGTAGATAAAGCCTTAGGGCTTGTTGGACTCCAGCTGAGATGCCTAAGGCTCTGTGTCAAGGCACAGAGATTCTGAGATATTATCCACTGATTAGAAAGTAATGTTTTATTATGAGAGTGGGAGTTCAGCTGTTCTTTCATTTAGTTTGACATCCTCCTTGTTTGCCTTTCAGCCACCATGTCACAGATTTTGCTGAAGCGTCTCTCTCTTAGTAAAAATAAATCTAGAAAATAAAAAAAACAGAAGCTTCATACTGTTTATAAATGCAGGGTTGCCATGAAAGGTGATGAAATTGGTGCCATTCGGAAAATAAAATTCAGATATCAGTGGATATCACTGGAGAAATCACCACACACTCACAAAAGGAAAATCCAATGTTCTCTCCAGATTTCTTTGCATTACCCACTTTTAGGGCATAAGATGAATAGTGCTTCTCTATTATGAGAAATCAGTGAGTTCTCATTTATTAAAGCAATTGACCTGCAATGTGGAAATGTAGAGCTGTTTGTTTGTTCATCTGGTTTTTACACCTTTTAAATATCCAGGTGTGTATGACCTAAATGGGACATGGGTCTGTTTTAACTTACATAACCAGCTAGAATATTAGACTTTTATCAGAAGTTTACTCACAGTTAGGAATTACTCATAGTTTGAAAACAGCTTCTGAAAAGCTGCTGCTCAAAACAAGAGAAAGGCACAGACACTGAAGTAGAGCTCCTTCTGAAGGTCCTGTATTGTCTCTGAGACTCTTTAGGGGTCTGTCCTAGATGTGTGAGGTTCAAAATTATTATGAAAAAACATCTGAATTAAACTCGTGCCATAGTGCTATTTAAGTAATAATTTCATATCAAAATATCCTGTAGTGGTTATGTCATACACGCTGGAAGCAGAAATGTTCCGTGTTGCTGAAGAACATTTTCACTTAGCGGTGAATGGTTACTCAAAATTAAGCAGACAAGAAGACTGAATAATGCATAAGACCTGTGACACAAGCAGAAATATAATTCCTTTTTCCAGGACCATACTCTAATGCTTTATCCATGAGATTATCTTTTGCTGTCAAGATCATTTATCTAAAAATGGAATAGTAGAACTAGAAAAGATAGAAGGGAAATCAACAGAATTATGGAATGGTTTCTGTATGAAGAATAATTTTATAGACAAGGACTCTTCAGAATGCAAGAGAGAGCACTGAAGGGGGAATATGATATAAGACTCTAAAATCAAGACTGCAATGAAGGAAATGAAGAATGTTCCTCATAAAACAGGTGGGAGTGATTGTTAACTGGAACAAAGTAGATGCTTATTCACATAATGGGTAGATAAAGAGTGAATCACATTGCCACAGGATGCTGTGGCATTAGACTGGTTCTACAATGATTGCAAACATTGATGAAATAAAAAGCAATCAGGAGCTATTAAATATATCTCTTTTAAGCACAAAGGCATTAATAAACATGAAATACTGATATTTAATATATAATCTGTGTCAGAAAATCCACAAAACATGGCAAACTGGAAGCTGACAGAGAATTCAGGAGAATTTGAGTACTTAGTCCTTGAATGCTTCTCCAGGCATCCCCTGCTGACCATACAAAATATGGGCTACTGGGCTAGGCATAACTTTGGAACTCACTTTTACTAGGAATGATTATCTAGGGTGCTGCTGACCCATTAAACAAGGTATTAGAATGAGAAAAATAGATACTTATATCTAAATGTTTAAAATTAAGTATGGAATGCACATATGTCAATTGTTATATTGATAATCTTACTCTGAAAGATGTGCCAAGGATATAAGTGACACAAAAGTGTCCAAAGGAGGGCCACAAGGATGGTGAAGGGATCAGGAGAGTAAGCCTTGTGAGGAGTGGCTGAGATAACTTGGTCTGTTCAGCCTGGAGGGTGCTCGGGCGAGACCTCATTGTGGTCTAAAACACCCTCATGAGGGGGAGAGGAGGGGCAGGGACCGATCTCTTCACTCTGGTGACAGTGACAGGACCTGAGGGAATGGCCTGAAGCTGTGTCAGGGCAGGTTTAGGTTGGATATCAGGAAAAGGCTCTTCCCCCAGAGGGTGGTGGGGCACTGGAACAGGCTCACAGGGCAGGGGTCACAGCATCAAACCTGACAGAGTTCAAGCAGTGTTTGGACAGTGCTCTGAGGCACAGGGTGTGAGCCTTGGGGTGTCCTGTCCAGGACCAGGAATTGCACTCCATGATACTTGTGGGTCCCTTCCAGCTTGGGAAATTCTATGATTCCATGATAACTCTTATTTTCCATCTGTGTGACCTATAAAATACATGACTGCTTGGTTACTGCAACTATCATTCCAGATTTATGCAGTGATTTTTCATGGGTATATGAAGCCCATTTGTGTGGATTGTTATTCAAATCTCTAAACTTATTTAATTTTTACTATTTTAAAGAAAAATAGCCATAGAATTATAACAGCAGTTCTGACAGGAAGTATTTTTTATTGCATCGTCCAGATATAGATTAAGGAAGAAAACTCTAGTGCTTTGTGACATTGATCCTGTCTTTTGTTTTACTTCTGAGAACTTTGCTGGAACTGTAAGGCTTTGTTCTTTATATTACTCAAAGCTTTCAGTCTGGCAGGTTTTGCCTACCTTTCTGTTCCTGAAGCAAGTTTTAAGGGAATAAAGATGCACATGAGATGAACAAGATGTACCTTATTAGTGGTCCTAAAACAAGTTGGATATAATTCTGTAAAAGCCTAACTATATATGTGAAATAAAACTGACCATAAATAAGAATGTTTATGAGCTGTAGTATTGATATCAGTTGTATGAATCCAGTTAGTCCTGTATCCTATCTTGGAGGATGGCCAGCATGGGCTGCCTAGGGACCAGAGCAAAAAAAAGAGCAGGGACACTGATACGNCTGAGGCACAGGGTGTGAGCCTTGGGGTGTCCTGTCCAGGACCAGGAATTGCACTCCATGATACTTGTGGGTCCCTTCCAGCTTGGGAAATTCTATGATTCCATGATAACTCTTATTTTCCATCTGTGTGACCTATAAAATACATGACTGCTTGGTTACTGCAACTATCATTCCAGATTTATGCAGTGATTTTTCATGGGTATATGAAGCCCATTTGTGTGGATTGTTATTCAAATCTCTAAACTTATTTAATTTTTACTATTTTAAAGAAAAATAGCCATAGAATTATAACAGCAGTTCTGACAGGAAGTATTTTTTATTGCATCGTCCAGATATAGATTAAGGAAGAAAACTCTAGTGCTTTGTGACATTGATCCTGTCTTTTGTTTTACTTCTGAGAACTTTGCTGGAACTGTAAGGCTTTGTTCTTTATATTACTCAAAGCTTTCAGTCTGGCAGGTTTTGCCTACCTTTCTGTTCCTGAAGCAAGTTTTAAGGGAATAAAGATGCACATGAGATGAACAAGATGTACCTTATTAGTGGTCCTAAAACAAGTTGGATATAATTCTGTAAAAGCCTAACTATATATGTGAAATAAAACTGACCATAAATAAGAATGTTTATGAGCTGTAATATTGATATCTGTTGTATGAATCCAGTTAGTCCTGTATCCTATCTTGGAGGATAGCCAGCATGGGCTGCCTAGGGACCAGAGCAAAAAAAAGAGCAGGGACACTGATACGTCCCAGAACGGTCTCCCTGTCTCCACCATTTTGCTGCTCAGGGACTGTCTGACCCAGGGATGTCTGTAAATAAGTGTATAATTAATAATTCATTGTGGTCTTCCACTTTTCGTGAACTTGTTCCATTTTCCCTTGGTGGTGTGTAGCTTTTTAGCGTCCACCACACTGTTTCCCCTCTTGTCCCTTTCTTCACCACTCACCCCTTTCAAAAATATGACTATTGTACTCCACACACAGTACAAAACAAAATGTGAACATATACACCAAATACTTTAAATATGACTGACTAATGTCTGTGTTGAAGAACACAGAACATTTCAGGACAGCAGTGTTAAACTTGGCTGTCAAAGTTTCTTTTCCATCATGACTTTTCACATCTGTCTTCTGAAGTTATTCATCTACTAAGCAGTGCTTATTTTCACATTGTTTTATTGAAAAGGGACTTGTGTGAAGGCACGGCATTGAAGAAATCTGTGCTTAGTGACATTAAATGCTTATCTCTTAAAATGTTAAAAAGTAAGAGAACAAATTAAGAACAGATGAACCAGCCTTTTCCCCCAGATATGTTTCTCCTTTCTCTGGGAAGTTGTGTGGTTTCATGCAAGAGATCCATGACAAGCACCTGAAATGAAATGCAATCTATTTCACTTTCAGATGTACTTTGAGAGATTGTCGAGGCCCGTCACTAAAATATCACTCAGCCCATCAAAACGTTTCTTTGTCAGAAACAGGACTTTTTGTAGAAAGCTTTTAGAGCCTCAATATTGCCAGCAGCTAAATGTTTTAATCTGAAGTTTCAAAAAGAAGAACAGGAGAAAGTTGAGTGAGAAAGTCTTGGATAAAGCAGCCTCATTATCTGGTAGATTTAATTTAAAGGTTGTACTACAAATACTGTTTGCAATATTCTGGGACTATGAAATGTATGTTTGCTCAGAAATTTTATAATAATACTTCAATGTGCTTTTGTGTGTAAAGGATTTTACATATGCCAACACTGGGTTTTACTTGTTGGATTTTTATTGATGATTCTTGTGGCCAAATAGGAGGGCCAAATTCTAGTTTACTCTTTAAAAATAAAAATAAAAAAAGGGGGGGTTTGGCAAAGGACAGAATTTTAGGTAATATTGAGCACCAATATCCTCTTTACACAAGCAATATTATGTCTTAAAGTATTAAAATTCTAGTCTTTATATTGCAGAAAAATAGATCATAAGAAATAGTTACACACTGGCATTTTGAATGGCAACCCATACCTGAGTTGCAAAGAAGTTCTATTTAAAAATAGAGTTTTTATGCCCCAGTGACAGCAAGTATCTTCTTTCTCCTCATACCTTCCAAAAATGAAGCTTAGCAGGTTGATTTGTTAGAGAGATGAGAAGGGAGAATATTTCACTTCTACCCACATGATTTGTACCTCAATATTGCAAATCACCAAGATTTTATATAAATCTGAGTATGTGTATGTGTGAGAATAAAAAGTAAAAGAAAATGAAAGATAGCAGGAAAGATATAAGTAGTTTGCCATCCCTGATTAGCTTCATTTTATTGCTTGAATACAGGATGGAAAAAAAACAACACTATTTGGGGCTTAGGAAATGGCTGATTGTCCAACTTTTTATAAAGGAAAGGTTTTTAAACCTAAAAGTTTGAAAGCTTTGCTGTATCCCTCCGGACAGAGCCCTACAGTTCTTCCAGTATTTAATCTTAAATTTATAAAATAACTATGCAAAAACAAATTGTCATTTTATTTCCTCCTTACACTGACTGCAAAAAATTGTGAGGGGACTTCACTTCTAAGACTGCTACTGTGTAAAATCTATTTTCCTCCTTCACTTCAAAAAAATTTAATCTCTTTGAATATTTCTTAATTAATTTGTTTGAAAAGTAGAATTAACTTTAGAATACAATAGAAAATAAAGTTATAGGAAGTTTCTGAGTTGATTAACAATAGGAAAACATATTGACTTTCAAATATTTAGATATTCTTCCTTTTTCACCAGAGAAAAAAAATATCACTGAAGGCATCAGTAGGGATTAGAAGAAATGTTCAGAAAGATTTGAAGTGAAGCTCATTCAAAGTGGTTAGGAGGAAAATGCTCCTTTATGTTAAAACATATGTTCTATAAAATAATCTTAACAAGAGATACGATCAAATTCCTTGTCAGTAATTTTTTACTTTGGGCTAAAATGGTGAAAAATGTGCAGTAGAGAAGAGTTCTTCAGTGTCAGGACCCAGACCAAAGGTCTTATATAGCCTTGGAATGACTCTACATAATGTTCTTCAGAAAAAATGACTTCCCCCTGCTCTTTTTTGTCTAATCCAAAATAGATGACACCAACACAGCAGCGTGCTGTGCCCTAAACTTTGTGTTCTTGCCACCTACCCTGGTAGGCATATTTTAGTTTCAGTTCCCTTCATTTCACTTCTTAGAGGTTCACTCAGGAGACACTGTTAATGTTGACGAAGGGCCTGGTGTCACCGAGCCTGTGCTGATAAAGACAGAAGAGAGACGGGCTGTTCTGAGGCTTGTTTGAAGATTAAATACATCTCACATCTAGACTGGGAGGTTTTGACTTTGAAACCGTGAGAAGGTGCAGTGACTCAATGTGAATCAGAGATGAGGCAGTCATAGCTGCCTTCCAGCATTAATGAGCATTAATCTAGGATGCTCTTACACAAACATTTGCCTATTTCTAAGGAAAATTAAGTTCCTTCAATTATTGCAGTTATAGAAATGATATTTGGAGCAAGAAGGTCTTTGAGTTATTCACACTGTATGGACATCATGTCATCTTACCTGTCAAAATCCAACTGGCATCCACAGTGAAGAATTGATTCAATTTGAAAAGTTAGAAGTGTAAGAGGTAGAGATCACAGTAAAACACCCAGTGAAAATCAGCGCTAGTACAGTGCCGTTTTGTTTTCATCATCTGCCTTATTAAGTTCACAATATCTTTTATCTCTATCTATGAATCAAAAACTGGAGATAAAGACTCCCAACTTTTGTTGGTATGAGCTAGAAACAATATTCTCATTTGTATTGCTGGCTACAGATGAATTGTTAATACAGATTCGGTGAATACCAAGCTTTGAGGGCAGGCTATCGGGTCAAACACCAGCAATGCAATAGAATTCTCCTTTATTGACAACCAGCTTACACACAAGTGTTAGGTGATATCAGAGTGATAATTCTGCATCTTCAGATGCTGAAGGAAGGTGCTGGCACAACCAGCCATTTCCACTGTGGACTCAAGTCTAAAGACCTTTCAGTCGATGCTGTCAGATACAATCAGGTTTTGTGGATGGATATGAAATTCCTTGCTATTTCAAAGAATAAGCAATTTGAGCAAAAGTCCCTGCTGTTCCTAATTATCCTTCAAGTTTTCCCTGACAAGGGATTTTTTCAACACTTTTCTGTGTTGCTCAGCATTCTTCAGAGCAAATGAAGCCATACCTATAGCCTTATTTTGTCACTGTTTTTGTTGTGCCCAGCACAACTCTCTGTGACATTCCTTCATTTTACATCAGTTCTGAGGTCATTGCTTGTTTGCTTCACACGAAAATGGTTTCTTAGAGTAATAAGGTATTTATGCATGTAATATTTTTTCTTTTATTCTTGTCTAACTAATTGTGACACCCTTGGAAGTAGTTGTCAAATTTCTTTGTTTACATTTGTTTATTGTGTTGAGATTACAGCCTCACCTCCTTCCTTGCTGCTGTGACAAGTTTATTATTGCCTCCCACCCAGCCTTTCGGTGTCAGCCAGGCATCCCACGCCTTCTCTGCACACCAGGGAGCATCTCCTTCGCCAGCCTCACTGTTTGTGGAGCAGTCTTACAGAATTCCAAACAGGTTCCAAGGTCTGTATAAATGCTCATACATATTAGGTGTCCATTCCTGGAATGATCCAGAAGGGCATTTATATATCCACAGTAAATACTTTAACACAGCCAAAGTATTGAAGTTTCTTTGTGTTTTGGTTTGTTTTCTCCTAGGATACCTCATTTGGTAAAAGGACAAAGCTGAACGTGATATGAAAATGATAAATTACTACTTCCAAAGGTAGGGTACATATTTGTAAGCATTTTATTATAGGACTGTGCAGTGTAATTTCAAATTATTATTGTACTTAATACCTGAAATTTCAATTATGTTATTTAACAATTTTGTCAACCTAAATCATTAATAATGCATTAAATGAAAGGATGAAAAAATCTATTTTTTTTTGTCTACTTCCTACATACTATTGGAATACTGTGTTCTTTTAAAGAACTTTCTGTCAAGTATCTTAGAGTTTCTTTTTCACATCTTTATTTGAATATTTAATATTTTTTCAAAAGTGTTTTTCCATGGGAGGTAAAAAAAATATGGGGAGGAAGCAAATCTTAGGTCCCATATCAAAACACCATTTTTTATGATCTGTTACTTCTCAGCACTTCCCTTTTCTGCAGAGTTCCTGCAGGGGTTTGCAATATTCACCTGTGCAATGAGCAACATACTGTAATTTTTCTTCCTTAATTTCCCTGTAGGTCCCTTTTTGCAGGGATAATCAGTTTTCAGTGGCCTCTCCAGTTCTTGTGAATGTGGTGCTTTTAATGAAGATGTCGAGTCCCTTGAATAAGGAGATGGGCACATAAGCAAAATGTGTATTATCCATGCTGTACCTAAACCAGCTAGAGTCTAACAGGTGACACAATGTAATGGACACATGGTGGATAATGAAAAGAAATGTGGAAAAGCTGTCAAAGTTAGGAATAACTACTAACTTAGTTTGCACTGATATGAGGCTGAGAGCTGCGTATGGAATAATATCTGCTTGAAAGGGTGTTCTGGGTGGTGGGTTTTGGAGAAAAATTAGAGTATCCATAGGAGAATAGAGGATCTTTACCTCTAGGAAACAAACAAACAAAAAAAAAACCAAACCTTTGAAATACTTGACTTGCAAATACAAAAAAAAGCCATGATGATCATAAAATTGTAAATCCTTGAGTGAGAAATCTTTCCTTCAGACCTGAGGGAGGACTTATAATTTATACTATTTGTGATAAGAATGTCAAAATGAGAAGCCTGAATTGGAGAACATTTATCTTATTTTTACCTGTCTAGAAATTTAACCGAGTGAAAATGAAATATTTTCTGGTTTTCATAATCTCATTTATTTTATTACAGGTTACAGCAGAGAAATATATCCTGTGATTAAAATTTTCAGAAAAAACTCATAGTTGTAGTTAGGCACCTGCACAAGTTTTAAAAATGCTGAGCTGCTGCATCTATCCACCTTAGAGACTTGGGTAAAATTATTTTTATTTTGTCATAAATTCACTCAATTTCAGGACAGAACAATGGAACTTTGAAAAATGAATTGGTGATGCATGATGGGTAGGAGAAGCAAGTATAACTGAGACCTGCCTGGAATATAGAATTTAGCCCCCAGCCATCTGGTTTTTGCTTACAAATAATTTATAATACTTTTATTAAATGAAAGATATTTAATAAGTTATCAATACATAAGTAAGGATTGCAGAAGTGGGCCTAGTGATTAGGTAGAACCCGATTTATTTTGAAGGTTCTTAAAGAGAATATAAATTACACAAAACCAACTTTTTTTTAAAAAAAACGAACTTCCTTTTACTGATTTTGTGGGTTTATTTGCTTGGTCGGTTTGGTTTAGGGTTTTGTTTGTCGGATTTTTTTTTTAATTAGATCATCAGTATCCACATCCTGATTTAAGTTTCTTTGGGGTAAATCCTCATGAGATGTTGATTTTAACACTCTATTCTTTGCTATTGTTATTTTGTCTCACTAAAATCTGGGGAATCACTCCAGATGGGAACATCTGCAATCAAATTCTTGTCCTTTATAATTTAGCTTAGCCAGAGAACAAAGTTTCTGTTCCTATGAGAAAGTCTTTAAAGTGTAACAAATATCGATAGATATTAAGAAAAATTTTATTTGGCTTTTCGAATTATACTCGTTTCTCATTTAATATGGAATTCTACTGTCCGATCTGTAGTTCTATGGAAAAAAAAAATAAATCTGGTTTTGTTTTGCTCTTTTTATCTGTTATCTGCTTTGGACATAATGAATCTATTTAAGCAAAACCTTTTTGACTTATGTCTTGATTTTGATTTCAGCTTAATAGGTGGAGAATTTGGATCTTCAAACAGTCTTTGAAATTATCATACATTTGATAATATTAGTTGCATTTTTAATTTTGTAATATTAGAGATTAGCATATATTAACATTAGCATATATTAACATTGTTCTTCCTTAGATAACTTTTAATGTATGAGAAGCAGTTCCTTATATTATTAAAGTAATAAACAACTTAGATAAAAATGGTCTCAAATTGTTGAACAAACTAGAATTGAATAATTTATGAGACCCAAGAAACTAATTTTTGGTTTTTGTATCACTTAATGTTTCTTTACTCTTAGGTTTAAGATAGCAAGGGAAAATGTCTCCACTGGTCAAAGCTAAAATTAAATAAATTAATAAAGCAAACTATTTACGTGAAAGACAAGATTATTAATAAATGGCTGTTTCCTGAAAGGACTTCAGCTTTCAGCACTTGCTGAGATACATGAGTTTAATAAGGTAAGAAATATTGTAGGTCAGCACCATTAGGAATCAGCTGGTTTAGAAGGAATGAGTCCTGAAGGCAGAAAACTTAATTTGTTTGTAACAAAGAAAAAAACAGTTTAGTCGTCAAATTTCTTGACTGGCAAAGAAGCTTGAACTTGATCTTGGCAGGACTGAGAGTTTGTGAGGCCTTACAGTTTGTTGTTTGAGGTTATTAATTCAGTTAATGTGACCAAAGCTGGTGTCTCACAGAGTTTCTCGACAGCTCTGAGAGCAGAGAGAAGAGAAATCTCGTGACTGTGTCTGTAGAGATTCCTGCAGCAACGCGAGGGGTGTGTCCAGAGACACGGCTCTGCCCTTTGCAATAAAATCTCCTTTTCCAGGGAAGATGAAGTCTCCACAGACCTTCCTGAAGTATTTTAACTTTTTCTCCTCTAACTGATTAATGAGAACTAAAATCTTTCAAGATTCAAACCTGATTAAGTTTGCATATTTGGGGAGAGAGTGGTGGAGCTACCACAAGGTGCATCTCTGAATTCTGATGGATTCTGCTTCTGGGTGTCACCTGATCTTTCTGATGAAATGCTAATGCAAGCACATTTGTCAGATGATAGTCTCAAAAATTTAGTCATAAACGATTTTTGAAGACATCATATTTAGCAGGAAGTCAAACCCATTACATATCAGGTTAACCTGTTGAGAAATACAGAATTATCTCGAAAGCTGTGAAAAAAGCTTCAAGAGATGTTGCTGTACCAGAATAAATTACATCTTGAAGAAATCTAAAATAAACACTTGAGTTTTTAGTCAACAAACCTGTAAGAAGAGTTTGTGTCAACATAATTTTCTGAAATTAGAATACAACAGATTATTTTGGTTAGGCAGGTGACAAAAATTCAAACATTCCAGTGAGTCCAAAGGCTAATCTACTATGTTGTGACTCTGTAAATCCAGAAAAAAAAGTCAAATATTTTTGAGTGACTAGCCCCCCAAATTTCTCTGCTATTTTATCTTGAAAAATAAAGACTTTTTAAAGCATTTCATGTAAAAAATAGCAGAAGGAAATATTTCATCCCACACAAAAAAGAGAGAAACAATTACTTTCTAAAATGGAACACTTGAGTTTCAAGATTTGCCTATTTGAATCTACTAACTCCAGCTTTTCACGTCACAGACAACAGTATTGTCAGTGGAAGGTTAATTTGAAATTTGTCTTTTTCGAGCTCATTTTAAAGCAACCTTAAGTTATTTTGATAATCTACTGTGATGCTTCAAAATTCAAATATCCTCGGCTTGCTGGTTCTCCATTTTTTATTAATCTCTTCCTTCCCATAGGACAACTTAGTAAATAACCTGTTATTTCCATTTTATTAATACATATTCTGTGAATCCATTATTTGCTGCTATTCAGCTCTATAAAATGCTATAGATATAATAGCATCCACTATCCATTCTCTAGTTCGTTTATTTAGACACACACACACACACTACCTATATTTCAGAAGGAAACCCAAAGATGATTTTTATGATTTGCGGCTAAACACCACTAGTCCAAATTATTATTTACATTGTTTTAAATACTTACTGTTGCCATTATTATGTTTCTCTAGTCACCTTCCTTGGCTTGCAAATTTCTCTCACACAAATAGATATTTTAGATATTTTTATTAAATGCCATCTCCATTTGCATCGTGTATACATGTTCTTCATGCAGAAAGAGGAAGCTACTTTTATCATTCAAAATCATGAATGCAGCTGTAGGCCAGAGTCATCAGAGACTGTACAGACTGCAGAAAATATTGTCTTTTTATGGTAGCCAGTTGCCTGTTATTCACAGAAGATTTACTGCAGTAAAAGAGAAAGCTCTTCAGGATAACCTTTAAAGTGCTGTTTCCACAAAGGACGACTTGAATTCTTACTAGGGCTGTCTAAGTGGAAAAAACAAGAAGGGAGGTTTTGAATCATGGGCCTTTATGCCCATGACACATTACCTTCCAGATATCACCATTCACACTTCAATCTGTCAAATGGCACCGTGGGGAACACAGGCTAATGCAGTCATCTCCTGCTAAGGACATAATGTCAATGATTTTATCCTGTCATGCGCCCAAAAGAGAAATATGGTTAAAGATAACCTCTGGACACCTACCACGGAGGTGGATTATGATAGGCGAGCACTGAAACACAGTGTGAGACTTCTATTGAATGTGTTCCTTCCTGCTAAAATAGCTTAAGGCTGGATGGATTTGTTACCAAAATGGACTTAAATGGGAGTTAAAACAATGTACAGACAAGGTCGTCTTGTTTAAACTGCAGGAATACCTGGACCTACAAAGTGGGTGCGAGGTCTGCCGTGAAATCATCTTGGTAGTTTTGAACATTGCCCCCAGGAATCATCAGTCCCTATTGTATGAAAAGGATTTTTGCAAGTGAAGTTAAGTTTCAAGGGTGACTATCAGGAATCTCTCTGCAGCTGTTTTTGTTGGGTTAACATCTACTGTGTTTTACTCTGGAAAGAGAAACCCAGCTAAACCACATCAATAGAAGGTAATGGAGACACTGGGTCAGACTTTTTGTTCTGCTCCAGACACTTTTTAATAGTTAAACAAACTGTATTTAAAATTAAGTCCCTTACTTTGCTAACAGGTCTTTTTTTGGAGGGGTGCTTGGTTTTCGATGGACTTTGGTGTTGAGCCATGAAGGAATCCATTCACAGTTGAACAAAATTTTGTCTTTAAATGTTGGTTTTTCAGCAGTCAAGAAATCATGTCGTGCTGCTCTGTGGATGACTAATAATGGGTTATGGCAACTCTAAGTAGGTCTTCTAAGGAAATCAGGCCTGTGGAGTTTGGCATATCTGTGTTTCCATGTGCTGTTATATCTCCTTCTCCATCCCCTTAGTAACATTTAATCTTCTGTTCAGTTCCAGCAGAGGACACAGGCAAAATATAGATTTATTCAAGGCTTTTGAAAATAAATTGTTGGGCAGCAAAATACACAGTATCAGTTTTGAAATGTGAAAAATAATAGCGGTTTGTTGTTGCGGTATGAGACATATTTCCCTAGGGAAGAAAACATTTCTTAAATGTACCAAGAGCTTTGTAAGCTCTTCCTGTAGGTTTGCCCATCAAGGCTGGTACTCAGGAGACCTGAAAACAATGGAAGCAGACTTCCTTAGCTGGATGTTTGACAACTGCTTCTTTGCCTCCAGACTTCCTGTGGGAATCAGGTCAATTGAGTAGTGACAAGCTAATTATTGTGAGATATCTGGCTGTTTTATCTTCATGATTTCAATTCCCCAGAGGAGGCATTTACATCATGAGGAACCCAGCACAGCAGGAGAGCCCATTGCAAGCCAGAGGCTGTCTCTGAGAAGACCTTCTTTTTTGAAAACAATACTAAAAACTTGGGCAAAAATGCTGCACTTCAAACCCTCATCCACTTCTGCTGGTAGGTGCATAACTTCTCTGACCTTCTGCAGGTAATAATTTCCCTTGAAAGCTTCTTTCTTCATAGAGAGCTGGCTTCCCTTCTTTCCAAAAGGGAGGGACTACTTTTATAAGTTTCCAGCAGGATGACAGAGCAATACATGAAAACAGCCTGTACACTTTGCTCTGTAGATTAGAGAACTTCCTTATATCTTGCTTCTCTTTATAAATATAAACTTTTGGATGAATCCATTGAGTTTCAATCAGAGTGTCATTTCATTTTATTAAAAACACACACACACCCCTCCAAGAGAACCCCAAATCCCTATTTAGGGGTTTTGTTTTGTTTGAAGAACTAGATAGACTTCAAATAACGCACTTCAAGAGCAGTTTTGTGAGTGAATTGTGAGACCCCTTGACTAGAGAGATCCCATTGTGAATACCTGACAAACAGCTGACAACTGAATAACCACTTTACTAGGGCAAGATGAAGAAAATTAATTTAGCTTAGTAAGAAATCATATATTTCTGGTTTAAATTAGTACAACAAAACAGACTTTATTTCTTTGAAGTTATTTCCTTCAATGTATCTTTAAAGGGTATATTATTAGACTGTCCTAATGCAAAATGATCAGCTGAAACTAATCTCACTAATGAGGTTCATTTGTTCTTTGACAAAGCAATAAATAGTTTTCTCAAGAAAAAGCTTAGCTAATAGTTGAGCCACAGCCTTATAATTAATTTTTTCTCTAGTGGTAGCGAGCATAGAAACAAACAGTAAATTTTTCATTTGTTCATCTCTTCAGAGCTACTGTTTAGCCCAGATATGCTTGATTAATGGATTTAATTTGTTCGCTTCTCCTCTAGTCAGTTTTCATATTACACTGGTTATCAGAGGACGGGACAATAGTGTGGGTACTCTCATTGTAGTGTATTCCATCAGTGTCAGGGCTGCCTTCTAGCTCCGGGTCTGCATCTTTAACCTTTGCAGTCCTACTGAATCTTTCATCAATCTGTGTTACAGTCACCTTGGGAAGGAAAAGCAGAAGCACTCAGTCAGCACTTACAGGTAGTAAAGTGTGTCATTATTTCTTACAAAATGCTGCCAGCAGTGCACCTTTCATTTCCCACAGAAATATGATTTGTGAGATGAGCAACCCTATGGTTAAGAGAGGAAAATGTAAATTAATCATCTGCTTAGTACTCGTATGTTTTATTTATATTTATGTGTGTGTTTAAATGTAGAAATTATATGGGTTTTTCAACCTCATGGGGTTTATATATATATATATACATATATATATATATACATACACTATATTTTGCTGGTTTTAAATCTGATTACTATTATATACTTAAAATTGATATGCCTGGTTCAAGCAACATCATATAAAATAAGACAGACTTCAAAAACTTCCATTTCACAATGTTAGTTCCCTCCCAGCAGAAAAGATATAATCAGAGAAACTTGCTAAGGTTATTCCAGGTTTCAGGCTAGAAGAGGGCTGCATAATTACAAGGTGCCATGTTCCTTCAGTTTCTATTATAGTCAAAAGGAGTTTAACCAAATTTAGTGGGACATATATTACTTCTGTAAACGCCATATTAAATGCTTATGTAATAAATCAAGCTTAAAAGATCATTAAGAACTACTGAAATAAAAACCTGTTTTAGAGTGCCACCATGGGCACACATCATATATATTCTTCGAGGATGAATGGCATGCAACAGGGAAAAATAATTTGGGTGAATTTTTAATTTACATTTGGATTTAGTGATTCAGCAAGCTATATAAATGAGTTCTATATTTTCTGAGATGTCAGGTGCATTTTGGTATTGGACAGCAGTATAGATACATGCTCTGATTTCAGCAGCGTAGAAATGCTGTTAGAGACTGTCTAGGCCAAAGAACTTTTGCAGTATAAGTAGACAACAATCACACAGTGACAAAATAAGAGATGAGGATGACTTGCCCAAAGTCCCAGCGCAAGCTGGTGTCACAGCCAGATGTGAGCCTCGGCTCTGGATCCTGCTCTGATGGCCCTGCCTGTGTTTTTTCTATTTAAGGACCTTCTGGCCAAGTTATTTCTGACATAGTCAGTTTTGGCGGACTGAGAAATACCATGATGCTCACTAGGTATTTTAGTACTTGTTGTATCAGGAGGAAAGATATCTGTTATGCAGGGTTGACCTCCGAAGAACAATATATACTAAAGCCGTCATGTGTAAATGACAATAATGGCCTGACAAATTGTGAAATATTGGTGCAGGTTTTTCTCATTCATCAGGATCACACCATTCATTTTATCTATTTCAAAATGTGAGCATCAATTGATATATTAATAAATTTAACTTTTGTTTTACCTGACCCCCCCAGAAAGTGAAATTGTGAAATGAAAGTTAAAATCTCCATGATTCATGTTAGGCACTTTCTTACTTTGATAATTTCATTATGATCATGGCATCTATAGCCAAATGTAAATGAATAAATAAAAATAGAAAAAAATAGGTTGTTTTTTATTTAATAATGAGATATTTTAGGAACAATTTTGAAACTAATATTGACCAGGATGATCGTTTTGAAAACTGTTATTCTAGTCTTGTTTTTTTGTGCTTTTGTTTTTTACTTTAGTAGATTTCCTTGTGTTTGTTCCTTAAGGAATTTTCCCCCCTCACTCAGTTAAAGACAGTTTGGTTTCCCAAGGCACGTTCTGGATGGTCACACACAAATATTTGGTTCTCCTGATTTTGAGAATATCTGAACCAAATTAGTTTTGGTCATATTTACTCAGAAACTGTTCTTGTCTCAGTGAATATATTTGAAACTCCAAAAGAAACAAGTCATCATACTTTATCTGTGTGATATTACTTTGATCAGTACAATGTACACTTAAAATTTTTATTTAAAGGCTATTTAAAATAAGAGTACATTTAAAATTTATGCACTATTAATTTTTACTTTAGAGAGAACATAACATACAATTAAGTAAGGCTAGCATTTTGTCTATGATGTAAATTCCTATTTGTCTAAGTTTCTAGGGAAAAATCAAATCTGGAAAAACATTGTAATAGTTGTATCTTGAAATTATAGAAGTATTGTAGCTAAAAGCCTTTTAATAGAGAAGGTTTTTAACTGCCCTTTTACTACCTTTCACCACTTCTTGCTTTCTAGGTTAGCTTTCTAATTAATGTAGTTGAGATAAGAGAATTTAAACAAAATTGTGAAAATCAACACAAAATAGCCAAAAGCTGATAGCTTTTGTAAAAAGAAATTAATAGACCTGTCAAGAAGACAATGCAGTTTTAAAGATCCCATCCCCTGTCTGTTGATAGCAGCTGCTTTGTGATACTGAACAGAAAATAGAAGCAATCAAATGCAGAAAGCCAAAAAAAACCTCCTAGATTTCTAATTATGTGTGGCTGGTAATGCTGCCTCGCCAACACTTTGTAAAGTACGAGCCCTTTGTTCATTCCTTGAATTTCCTGAGTTGATCTCTGCCTCAGGCTGAAATCTTCCAAGATTACCTGAGCCAAAAGAGCTCAGGGTTTTCCAAGAGCAAGGCACAATTACCTTCTGCAGAGCCAGACACAGGAACCAAAACACAGACATATTTTATATGTTTCTATTTAACTCACACAAGGCTTTCTACAAATGTGCTGTAACTGTTTGTAGTTTGAAAATATTCAATGAGTCGTAGATGTTTCTTTTATTCCAACAGAATTTCAACACTTTGGAGGTCAACCTGCAGCTGTGCTAATGAATTCAGCGGATATTTGAAAGCAAATTTTTACCTGCTTCCTATTTTGATAGGGAAAAAACAAAAAACAAAACCAAAAGAACCCAACCACATCCTGAAAAGTCTGATGTGGACACAGCAAATCACTGAACTTTTTCTCAGTATGTGATCTGAAAAATGCATTGAAAAAGGCAACTAAATTGCAACAAATATTGCACAAGTAAAGTCAAGCTTCATTCTATAGTATTAAAAATACAAACATTCCACAAGTGAATTACTAATGATTACTAATTCTCTTTTCCAATGAGAATAATGTAAGGGTTTTGGCTGGGATAGAGTTAATTTACTCTACTTTCTTTATTCTACTTTGCTTGCGTGTTGAACTGGTTTTATCCCAGTCCATGAAGTTTGTGACTTTCACCCTCCCAATTCTCTTTGCCCATCTCACTGTAGGGGGAGTGAGTAAGTGGCTCTGTGATGTTTAGCTGCCTACCAGGGTTAAAATATAAAAAATATGAAAAAAAAATCATGTTGAGTCCCACACAGTAATTGGGGGGGTACAATAAAAATACTTATGAGTAGATAGCCTTTGGGTCCTGTAGGTAAAAATGGAGAATAATACAGTAATTAAACTGTAATTCACCTCTTTTTATATCAGTACAATAAATAAGGTTGCCTTGAAACCACAGTTCTGCAAGTTCCAAGCTAAGGGATGCTTTATAGAATTATCTCTGCGATGTTTTTTCTCGCATAGCACTGTGTGTACACGTGCCCCTGAGCACATAACAAAGCATCTATTCCAGCTCTGTCATTAACATGAGAGCTAACAAGCCTGGAGATGACTTAGTGAAAGGTCAGGTGCTTCATTAAACCCACTTGTCAGCCACTGGAGGTTTTCCAGCCATGGTGAGCTATGACAAAAACAACCAAATTTACATTATACTCTGCACAATTAACTCCAGGAAATTAGAGGCGATTTAGGGGAATAACTGAGGAACTAGCCAAGATGAATTATACACATCTGTACGAAACCAAAGTGCCTCAGTGCCCTGGCAATTAAAATACTGTTGTCTGTATAAAAGGGACCATTATGTCAAGCAGTTAGAGCCTGCAGTCCTTAGTCAAAAAACAGGACATGAGTTTTTTCTCATAAGAGACAATGGAAATCAAAAAATGTCCTGCAATAATCAGTAGCATATTTCAAATCACTCAAGCAATTCACACTTGGGAAGACTGAACCATGCATTTTGATGCAATCTGTGCCTGCTGCGTGTCCCATATAACCAATAACCATAATGGTGAAATAAATACTGCATTTCTTCTATTTTCTATTTAAATACTCTGCTCTGGGACTTTGACAGAGGAGGTCGCAATCCTGAAGGCAATAATTCCCTTTTAATGCCCTGTTGCAAAATCCAAGAACAAAAAGAATGAAGTAGATATCGTTAATTTGAAGAAGGCAGGGTAGTTTTGGTGGAAGGCCAGTTATTATGCTTGTATTTAGAAGAGGCAAGGCAATTTACTGAATGCTTATCTTACAATTTTTCCCTGTTTGAAAAAAAAAACCAAACAAACATTTTCCTGCCTCAGGAAGTACCTCAAATTTTGCTTGAAGAGAAGAAGTGCATTTTTTCGACTTAGGTAAATCTTTTCGCTATAACCTACTTGTAGTACTACAAATACACATAAAAATCAAATCCAGAATGAAGACCTAGAAGCAAATGGAAAGAAATTAAATAGATAGATAGATAGATAGATAGATAGATAGATAGATAGATAGAGTAAACTAGGGAGATTTGTGTATTTATGTGGTGTAATGATGTATTTTTTAATACTTTCATTTTCTGAAACCTGGTACAAATGAAATATGAAGTAAACCAACTTCAAACCTTCCTGAAGTTTTTTACATTACCTGAGAACAGCAAACCCTTACCAAATAGGTAAGATTAGTCTAATGTTTAGTATTAAGACTTAAATTCAGTTCTCCTTTATCAGAATTTTCCTTGGGAAAAAAAAAAAAAAACAGTTATAATTTCTTTACTTCCCCAGCTACCAGGAACACAGTTTTCTGACTTTAATATTATGTGACAGCAATGGAGATTGAGAGGTTCTAAGCTATGCCACTGATGGTGGAATATTCACTATGAAAAACAGATATGTTTTGGGTTTTTTTTAACAAAATATCTTTATTCTCTGAATAGCTTATAATGCAAGATACAACAAAAATGCCTTGGTTTATTTTCGTTGTTTGGCATTTCTCACATAAATGTCTATAATGGAAGTTTAAATTTCTGTCATTTACTATTTCTGCTGTGGTTTTGCTGCTGTTAAACACTTGCACACCTGACATATACCAGAAATGGAAATCAAATGTGAGCTGGCTTGTTGAGAATATTTGCTTAAATGAAGTTTGGCTTCTTGTTATTTTCTAAATGGAGTTACTGGTAGTGGTAGTTTTGTGTAAAATCCTAAATAATGTTTTCTGGATTGTATATAATCAGACCACTTCCCAGCAGAATACTTGCAATGGCTGGAATCCCTTTAAATCAGAATTGTTGAAAAGGGGATCATTTGAACACTCTTTTTCTCCATTTTTTTCCAGAAGTTTTTGATTACATCATTTAAAGAAAATGGAGGCAAACATTTCAGGAGACACTGGCAAGCAAGAAAGAACAAATCAAAATTTAAAATGCTTAAGATTCCCAAACATATCAAAACTCAGTTCCCTGCCATTTTTTATTATGTCCTTTTTAGTGTGCAAATAAAAGTACACAATTGCAATCTGTGCTCTCATCTTTGGATTTCTTTGAAATTGCATCTGGAAAACTTTCTTCATAATGTTTTTGGTAATGTTTGTGTTTAAACAGGAGGAGTAAATCCAGTACCATTTGAACTAATGTTTTCACAATGTATTTTTGTGGATAACAAAGGACTTGAGGACATGAAGGACCTGAGGTCTTTTTTCTTCTTGTGCATTTACATGTCAGTGCCTTTCTGATAAAAGCTGCAAAGAAAAATATTTTCCAGGCAGACTTTTGTTTGGGTTATTTTACTTCTGACAGAGAAGATAATATTGAATGTACAGCTGTACACCGAGGTGGGGGAGATCTTGTCAAGGATTGCAATGAAAGCATGACTGTGCTCACAACATATCTTCCAGCAACTGCAGTCCCTCTTATGAATGGGGACAGTGACACAAAGTGTGATACACGGCAGATTAGCTGCGTCTCGGTGTCTTCTGCCAGCGCATTATGTTCATGTCATGTTCTTGAATTTCATTTACAGATAAGCCCTGTGAGTAATTGTAGCACAAAACTTAAAATTGTAATCTACTTTTGATGTATGGAAACAGAGGAAATTAGATTAAGAGAATCTTTCAAATGACATTGCATGTTATTTAGCTTTTGAGCGCATGTTTTTTTACAAACACAGTCTTTTCTCTACTGCTTCTCTTTAAATGTTTTCAGTCTCCAACAGTTGAAGGCAAGAGGAATAAATTGGTGACCAACAAGGTCCTGAGTGAGTGGATTTTACCTTAATGCAGCAAGTCCTAATGGTCTTGCAAGCCTTGGTGGTATTAATGCATAACCCATAATGTTATACACTATCCTAATGGTCTGAATGCCATTAATATTCCACCTTAAGCTCCAGTAATTACTATTCAAATGATACTTAACCTAAAAGCAGAATCTGAGTAGATTCCACCACCCCATCTTTCTCCCACACATCTCTGTCAAATTTAAGAAGTGATTAGAAAATGGATTATATGATTTCCTAGATGTTCCTTAAAAAAGCCTTTCAAAACCCTTGTGAAATACAGTCAGCAGAGCATTCCATTTGGATGTAGTACAGTTCATCCTTCTGCTTAAGGGATAATTTCTAGATTTTAAAAAAAGAAATTCAGTTTGCACGGGGATTTCATAAACCAGGGTGACATCATTCTGCACTCCTGAGAAAATTTTAGGGCATCTCCAGTCAACCTATGTGCAAGGAAATCTGCTGAAAAATACTGATCTCAGGTACTAGTAAAAATCATTTGCTGATCAGTCTGGCTGCTCTGAAGGATTAGAAGTCATGTGAAACTCTGGAAATAGGAGTTTGTTGAAAAAATTTTTAATTTGTTTGTTTGTGATGGGGGTTTTTGTTGTTGATTATTTGGGTTTTTTAGCAAATTTCAATTTTAAATATTAATATTTGCCAGAGATTTGATTTTGGAAGTTCTCTTCCTCACTTCACACTATAATAATCTATCTAGATGGCATATCCTCCTGTTGTATCTTATAAATTATTCTTCTCTGGATTAATATTTGTTCAGAGCTGTGTAAGGTAACTATCTCGCTTTACACTGAAGTTAGTAGTTTCCTCAGTCACAGCAACATAAAAAACCCATAGGGGTCATGATGGGAAATCGCTCACTTAATGACTTTAAGCACTGAAATTTCACATCATTATAAGGAACTATTAGGGCAGAGTTGTTCTGCAAGCAGCTACTTCCCTCTCTGATGTATTTGCTTTGCTTTGGGAATTAAAAGTTACGTTTTCATGTAACTTGTGCAAAGATGAATCACTGCATAGATCCCCTCTTGCAGACAGAAAATGAATATTGCGGAGGTATTTTATTGCATTATTGCTACTCTGTGCCGCATCTACCATTTCACAAATATCATTAAACTGAAGATGAGTCATAATATATGTAATATTTAGCATCAAGAGGAGTTAACATGTGTGCATTTTCCCCGCTCGAGCAGCAGACTGGCCCCCCTGGAATGTGTATTTACAAACAAATCCACTTTGCTGGCATTATCATGGCAACCAGTCAGCTCTGCGTTCACTTCTTGGCTGCTGTCAAACTGTTTCTCAGGAAAACTATTTTAGTGAGATGGACTTGCAGTAGCTACCTGTTTTCTAATGATCTTTGGTGACTGACATTGGGTTTTAATTGTAACAGGGAATGACTGGGATACCTACAATTCCTACAGAAGTCAGCAGAAGAGAGAGATAGTGAGAACACACTTTATTTACCTTGATCTCGAGTGTTTGGGCAATGCTCTGATATGTAAGACTCAAGTCACCAGGTAAACCTAGAACAAGATGAACTTTATTTTTGAAGGCCTCTGAAAGTGCCCTTCTAGGGCTTTTTAGGCTCAATGCATACTGTCCTGTGGGCTCAATCTCAGGACTTCACACTGGTAAATTCTGAGGGTTCTTTCCCTGGGACTGCTTTCAATTCCATTTGAAGTGTTCAAGGATTTTCAGTAAAATCACTTTAAAGAATGTATTTTCTGTAAGGCAGCTTTCAAGGGACTGTAGTTGTCAGAATTTCCTTTGTTTTAACCCAAAGACATGTATATAAACTTATCATTAATGTCCCTGCATATCTTCAACTTTTTAAGTATCCTTTAGGTTTTCTGTTGCAAAACACCTTTGCTGGCATGTTTTGTTTCCCAGATGCAGCCACTCTGTCCTCTCTAGGTGCTCGGTCTTGAACATCCCAGTATAAGATCTGTGCACCTCAAACCAGTCAGGACAAAATACTGAGCAATGATACAGAAAAATAATAGTACATCCTACCTATATAGGACATTTTTCCTCTGCATCCATCTTATAGTACAAAACTGGTCTTCCCCCACTTCCAGATTCTGCTAAGCATGGTATGACATCATTTGATCCTTTGATTTAAAAAGTGTGTTCATAACTGAATGTTTTGTAAATCACAGGTATGTTATCCCTGAATGAATGGTATGAAATACTTTTCGTTATATATTTGTTTGAAGATAATAAAAATTGCTTGAGAATTTTTCCATAAAGACACTTAAATATTTTGGGCTTTATATCTATCTGATTAAAGCTGGAAGAACACAGGGTAAAACTCTCATGTAAAGGTAATTTTGAGAAAACTTTTATTGGCTTTCAAGATCTTCTTTCAAAAATAAGACATATTGCAAGAGTTTGTTCTACAGTAGTAGTAGAGAGCCAAAGGTAGGAAATTCTTTGCATTCCTTTGTGTGAGTTCCATTATTTTACAGGTGTTTGCTCCATGCTTGTGAACTATAAAATAAAAAGAAGACTACCAGGTAGAGGGTGCAGAAAAAACATGTTAAACTGCCAAACTCCTGCCACTAAGCTTAAGAAAGAAAAATCCAGTAACGTTGGTTTAATTTCTCAGTTGAAACACAACCAGTGGTAAACCATTGTTACATGCATATTTACCCTCCTACACTATCAGAAGAATCTTACTATGTGATTTTTCAAGCTGTTCCAGAACTGATTTTTTCCTTTGCTCTAACAATAGATTTCTTCAATAAACATTGTCAGGAATTTTAATTAAAGCAAGTACATCAACCACTGGCTAAGAGATCTTGAATCTTTAGTAAATGACCTAACTTTATTGTTTTTAGGAACTTAGGAGACAGTGAAAATATCTTTAGAAGGTGAAACATCCCAGAAATAGAGAGTTTGGGCTCAACATGTGCGTGGTGCAAATAATAGCTATAAAATTGAAAAAAATTTTGCTTTCAGAAATATATTTTAAAGCCAAAAAAAAAACCACTAAAGTGTTATTTCTCTTATTAAAAAGACCAAAGGAAACAGTTCCCCTAGGTGGAAGTCGTATCAGATAACATATTTATATGAACCTTCACTCAGTGAAAAGAATTCATAAATTTCTGACAAAAGTTATTACAGGAAGAGAAAAACAAGTGACTACATCCTTAAAAATATTTTTACTCAAAAAACTCTATCCCTTACACTTGTTCTGTACAGATGTGTCCATCCATAAGAATCATTCTGGATTACAAATCCAATAAATGGCCTAAAGCCTCAATACTTAACATTTTTTGTGATCATGATAACACTTTGACAATTAAATGCTGGATTAAATATCACTTTAAACCAATTGTTAAAGTTTAAAAAGAAATCTGTTTGTTTTCCTTCTTTAAGAAAGGGAAAGGATTAAAGGACAATTGGTCATTATAAGTACATTCAGGACAAATAATCTCACCTAACCTTGCAGTTATTGTTGTGGGAGCCATAAATTTTTCTCTTTTCACTCTTTTAAAGGCTGATGCATTACCCATGAAAGTCAATGGAAGGTTATCAGGACTTACAGGAATAATTTACCACAGCTAAACATCTGCTTTGTCTTCAGAGATATGTAAGCAGTAAGTCATGTTTGAGTGTCATAATATTTTACGTACTAGTAAGTGTGCGTTAATAAGAATTATGTGAGTATAGGTATTTTATTTTTAAAATAATATATTTTGTTAAACTTTGATATAATAATTTGACCTGCAATTATTGGATTCTATGAAGAAAGGGTCATTTGTGTTTTTTCAGTATTATTTCAAGAAAAGAACTATGTAATATATTATTTTATGATGAAATATAGGACTGCAATATATGCTCTTTAATGTTTATATGAAAACTACCAAAATTATTACCATAAAGTTTTAATATTTTTTCAATATTTTCTAATTCAAAATTAGTTCCTTCACACCTCTTAAATAAGTAAGAGTTGGTAAATAATATAAATTAAAAAATCTGCTTTTGAATCCTGAGTAATGCAGTGACTTCATTACTTCACCAAACCTGAAGTACTTTAAGATTGAGAAATTCACATAAAGAAATTAATATTTGCTGTGTAAGTTACTGAGAAGAAAAAATAGGTAAGCCCATCTCTAAATATAATCACATTTAAAGAATGAATTTTTGTGATTTTAACTTTTTAGAGGTAAAGATACATGCAAACAGACTAGCCTGCTATTGAAGCCTTTTGGCAGAAATTACACATAATTATGCTTCAGGAAATGTTCATTCTGTGGCTAACAAAATGGTCCAGGTTCCCCTCTATAATATTCCAGTCCATCTGGTGGAAAGGTTGCTGACTCTTATTAAAATTAATGGGATTTTCAGAATAAGTTATTTGATAACAGGGCAAGCCTTTCATAACTCTTTTTCTGGTGGCCTCTTCTACCAAAATGCTACCTGAAGCATAAGGCTGGATATTAAATTCTTAATATTAAATTGCTGAAATATACAATATATTTGGTGTTTCTGTCACGGTTAGGCTCAAAAAATACTGTAAGTGGTTTTTTTCTTTCAATAAGTGTAGTTGTGGCTGTATACAAGACCTGACATATATAGAACCTTTTCTGTGAAGAAGCAGGTGTGTATCATTGTATTTTTTTAACATCTCTGTAAAGAGACACTCAATTTTTTTTTTTTTTCATTTTCTGTCACTCAAAATGGGAGAAAATAACCAAACTGAGCAACCTAGCAGGTGATGTAGGAATCTGTTATTTTCGTTGTTTACATGTTGGTGCTACATAAATTGGATCAAAAAAAAAAGAAAAATCCCAATCAAAGAAAAATTCCCCACTGAACTACAATTATTGTGTCTCTTTAGGGGAGAAAAATGCATCAATTGATGCAAGGAACATCAATCTCTCAAGTTGTTCTAGTCTTGATTTTCCCAATTACAGTAGGTAAGGACAAGAAATGGTATCATACAAATAAATTAGATGAAAGGTAAGCTTGTGGATAAAAGAATTGTCTGTTTTAACAAAACTTGAAAATTTAAAGACAAATTTCTCATAGATGTATACACAGTATATACAAGGAACTGGTTCTGCCCTTTCTCGCTTGATTCAGATTTAAAGAAAGCAATGTAAAAATCACTTTTTTTCTATAGGTTCTGTAGCTTTTTTCAAGCTACATTTAGAAAGATATTTTCCTATAGGAAACTGAACTTCTTTAAACACAGCAAAATTTCTATTCTGGCCAGTTGGGATTGTATCCCCAACCCCTTCAGTTATATTCTCCTATACAAGCATTTTCATAGAGAAATGTAGAATTTTTCTTCCCTCTTTTTCAGCAGATGTTAATATCTGCAGTCTGGGAATACTGTTTTTCTTCTATGTCACCTTTGAATGGACAGGTTCAAAATCCTTTTAAACTTTAAATTGCAGAAAAAGTTTGCAAAGCAGATAAAAAGAGGACGTAACTTCCCTTCGAACCAGTGTTATACAGCAGTTATTTAATTAATATATCGAAGCAGAAAAACATATCCAGTTTGAAATTTGGCTGTGAATTTGGATAGACAGACTGCAAGTGTGAAGTTTAGAGACAAAAGGAGACTCTAGACTGAGAACCTCATAAAGAAATAAGGGTTTGATTTGCCTCAATTTTGGGATTTCTGATGTATCATAATAAATGAATTAAAGAAGCATTCTGATTACCTATAATTCCCATATATGTTATTTAAATAGAAAAAATAAATACATCTTTTCATTTTGAATAAGCATTTCTGATTCAGAAAAGAGTGACCAGTCCTGTAACTCCGTATATAGGGAATACATTTGTACCAACATAGAGCTGGTTATTGAAATTTGCGTGAGTAACAAGTTTCAAAAGTGATTTTTGTGAGCATGGTTTAGGTGTTCAAGGGATTTTGTGAGTCTTTCTCTTCAGAGATACTGCCTAAGTATTTGAACTTTAGCTTGGAAAATTTGAAGAAAAAATATTGTTTTAATATTTATTAGCAATAATATGGACAGGTTTCAAACCGTGGAACAAAAGGAATGCTTGCAGATGAAAATTACTTTAACATGTGCGAGAAGAGAAACTCCTCTAGTTTATGGAAGTACAATTGAATGATGTTTACCCTACCCAGTTAAATAAAAACAAAAAAAGTTCTGCAAACAAAGCCTATCACTATAATTCACTGAAAGACTGTGTGCAGTGTCATCAGTTTGCTAGTATAGAAACCCCCCGTGTTTGGTTTGTGGAAAACCAAAATACGTACATTTTCACATAGGTGAAACTGTCCTTCAGCCCTGGGGCAGCTTTCCCCCAGCTGTGCAAAGCGCTGATGCAGGCTCTCCCCTCTTCCCACAAAGACATTATAGAAGACAGAGCTCTCTTTTATGGTTAATTTATGTACTCTGTGTTTTTTGAAATCTTTCCTTACAAAGGAATATTATGTGAATATTTCTATAATTTCCAAGGGTAACAATAACATAAAATTAAGTCAAAGAAGGGGCATGATTTGACTTTGACCAGGCAAGCATAAATTCAGCAAATACCAAAGACCTACTTGAATATACTATGTTGATACATACTTTACATTTTTGTGACGTTATATAGCAGTATAACAGCTCTGTGCACATGTATTATTTCTGAATACAAAATAAATAAAATTTAGAGAGGGATTTCCACATGTGAATACACATATTTGTTTTATTAATGGCTATGTTGTGATGTATAGTAGATATCTATCTTCTACTTTTACAAAAAGTGCTCTTTCAGCTTCTAAATATTAAATTAAACTGCCATGGACTAGTAAAAAAAGAAAAAAAGTCTACTGAAATAAATTGCCTCTGAAATAGATTTAAACTTTGCAAGAATTATCAGCCTCTTACATCTAGTGGGGAAAGCAAAATATGAAGGAACTATTAAATTCATATCTCAGCTATTACAAAACAGCATTTCTGTACCTGTGGTACATGAGATTACAGCACTCTGAGATGTCTGTGAAACCAAGGAATCTGTAATGATAACTAAAGGAATTAGCAAACAGATTAAGGGCTAGACTGCTTACCAGGGGGGCTAAAGATTTCACAGTTACTCATGTGAGTAATGCTCCTCATGTGAACTGAGGGCAGAAGCTGCCCTTCAAGATATGTACCAGATAAACTCAGCATATTCCAGGTGTACTTGTATTTGAAAGTCCACAGAAAGGTAGGAAGGGAAAGGAGGAAATGAAGAAAATTTTGTAGGTGGATAATCTCTAAGTAGGCTGAGTAAACTTTAAAGTAGAAACCAAGGCAAAATAATGATCAAAAAAATAGAAAAACCCTACAATATTCCGCCTACCTATTAATAAGTAACAGGTTTTATAGACGTCCCAAAAAGAAAAATAGAAACATAATTTTTTGCAGAAAATCTACTAAAGAGAAGAAGAATTACCAAATTTAAAAAAACAAGAACAGATGATTCTAATGAAATATATGGACAAAATTCAACATCACGAAAAGACAGTATTAAATTAAGAGACTCTTGGAAGCAGAGTAGCTTGCAATAAAATCACACTGACTACTATATTCTCAATAAAATCTAATCTAAGGTGCCTCTCCATCCCTACCTATATTGCTGACCCCTTGAGCTCAGCCAGCAGTCTCTCAGCCCAACCAATAGTTAAGGAGGAAGACAAACATTAAATATTATTTAATCAACCATGAATGGTATATAATAGACACTTATCTCCAATTTGGAGTACAGATGTGAGAGGTGAGCTGTTCATTGGACAAGGATTTGGCTGGAGGGATGCAGCCACAGGGCTGTGGGCAGTGGATCTCGGTCCAGGTAGAGGCTGGGGATGATCCCGCAGAGCTCCGTCTTGGGATTTTATAGCAGCTTTCTAGGACCTAAAGGGGGCTTAAAAAAAGAGGGAGAGTGACTTTTTACATGGGCATGTAGTATTAGGACAAGGGAGAATGGTTTTAAACTAAAAGAGGAGGTATTTATATTAGATATTAAGGAGAAATTATTTCCTGTGTGGGTGGTGAGGACCTTTCTAACGCAAGCCATGTTATGTTTATTTCAGTATGCACCAGTTTGGTTTGCCTGTAATTTGTCAGAATAACAGCAACCTGAGCTACAAATGCAATTTTCAACAAAAAAAAATAGTAGTGTCTCCTAACTCAATGGATTTTGTTTTTCCTGTTTTGCCTGAAATGTGCTATGGTGAAATGAACTAGCAAAAATGAGGCTTAGAAACAGCGCCTTGCTGCCATAACCAAGTTTTTAACAGGTGAAAGAATTATAAAGCAGTCATCTGCTTTGCAGTAGTGATTATTATTGCTGAGAAAAAAGCCCATAGCTCTCCTTTTGATTCTAGCGTCTGTTATCTGTTACATGTTCCTTTCATATAAAGACAATAAAAGAAAAATTCAAACCTCTTTTGAAACGCACCCAGTGGAAAGGCAGCAGCATTCCTATTTTTAGTCACAGTTAACAAGGAGAAAACAAAACCCTGCAGTAAAGTGTGCATGGCAAATAGCATTTGCAAGTGCATTTCCTATCTTTTCCTTTATTATCTTTGCTGGAAGTGCAAGTGTTGCAAATAGAGAGTCACCACAATTCATCAGAGTTAACTGATATAAATATATAAGCCTTTATAAATAATGTAAAAACAGTTTTCTAATCATGTCTGTTATTTTAATAATATTTATCAGTATGATCAATATTTATAAATAATTCATAATATTATGAATATATAAACCAAATATTTTTATCTTTCAGGGTGTGAAGCTTTATTAATTCACTCCCTGCCTTCTTTTTTACATCACTGTTTTTATGAATGAGGAACTTTGGTTGGCAGAGAGGTAATTAGTAATTGTTAAAGGCTGCCCTCTGAGGTCCAATGCTGGAGAACACTCAAATATCTGTGTCAGGAATACTCAGATGCAACACTCTGAGGCTACTCCCATTCCAGAAAGTCTAATCATGACCTGAAGTGTTTGTGTATTGGATTTAATGATCATTAAACCCCAGTGACATCTCCTTGTTCAATATTCATTCAGGTTATGTCTACACTAAAAATATTAACAGCTGTGTTCCCAGGTTGCATTGCCATCAAGGTGCAAATTTAGTTTTTCTTGCAAAGAGAAAGGCCTAAAAGGTGAAGGTCTAGTATAACTGGACTTTGAAGTTCTACTCAGATTCCAAAGAGATGAACTTTGTAAGGACTTCAATTAGTCTTATAAAAACAAAAACCTGTCTCAATTTGCTGTGGGAGCAAAAAATTATTAAAAAAAAAAAAAAGGCTAATCTCACGTGTCCTTTTTTTTCCAGGCTGAGCAGTTAAACAGGTAATTCAGGCTGCTTAAAAATTCATTTACATATAATTACCTTGAACAGCTCTGTTCTCAGTGGTACAAGGTTGCTATCTGGCATATGTGAAATGAAATTCAAATCCCTGATCTGTCTAACTTATCATATACTGAAAGACTGTGCTCTAAATTTAAACACTTTCAACAGAATCATTGCATAATTGAGTTTGTGGGTGGCCACTTGGGGTCATTTTGTCAATCCCCCTCCACAGAAAAAGGCCAATTTCAAACTTAGATCCAACACTGAAATCAGAGAGAGTGGTCCAAGCCTTGTCCAGTGGAGCTGTGAAAATCTCCAAGGATGGAGAACACACAGATTCTCTGGCCAGCCTGATCTACGATCTCCTTGTCCCACTGGCCAGGTTGCTCATGAAAAAACCAACATAAAGCCTTTCCAAAAGCAGCAGTAATTACAGAATAGAGTAAATTTAAGAACAAAACCAAGCAATGCCCAAACAACACAACAAAACAAACAAGGAAAACCCCAGTCCAGGCTCCTTTGCTTAAGATCTGGAAGATTTTTTCAGAAAAGAAAAAAGGCTGTTCCTTTTTAAGGAATTTTAGAGTAGGCCACCTCTTATCTATCCCCCCAGAACCGTGCTATCCAGATCCAGATTATTTGGTATTCAAAAGGATTTTTACAAAGGATATAATTTGTCTGGGCTTTTTCAAGCTCCATAAATCAATTGAAGAGAATCTTTGCTGTATTCTGTGCACATTAGTTTAGAAAAGCATATACTGCACAAAGCTTAGTATGCAAGTGGCTTATGAATAAATTTCAAGCAGTCTTGTTTATTTAGGTTTTTAATCACAAGATTATTCATGAGAAATCCTGTATATGGTCACTGTATTTCTTATGGATGACGAATAGAACCATACCATTTACATTTATTAGAAAACATATAACCTAAAAATATGTCTTTCAGTCACTAGTTTGAGAGTAAATTGAGAGTAAAGACTACTGTGAACCAAAAGTATGAAGTATTGACCCATCCTTGAAAATATGGAAAGTATGGCTAAGTGAATGTAAGATAAGTAATAACGGTGATCATGTTGTCAAATTAAAGCTTAAAAGCACTTACTTTCCCATATTGGCTCTATTACCAGTTATATACAGTCAGGGCCAAAGAAAGCAGGTCTGCTCCTTTATTTCCCTTCCCTCGTGACTCCATGGCTTGTGCTACACCTGTGGGTAATTTATCTGCATTGCCCATTAGCAAGGAAAATGGAAAAAATCAAACAAACTGTGACACGTGACATGTAACACACGTATATTCTATGTAGTGCAGTCTCCATACTATATTTTAAGCTGACAGCTCATGTAGAAATTTTGTTGCTTGTCTATGATGGCAATAAATCCTGTGAATTGAAATAGATTCGAATTAATGTTTTCCAATTGTTTTCACCACGAGTCAGGGGATCACAATGATGCAAAACCATCCAGCTGTAACACGGATAAATATCTATATTACACTGCATATGTGTGTGTTTATTTGTACTGAAGGTAGAAGAAAAATGAGAACTGAGCACATTGGTCAACACCTAAATTATATTTTAAGAAATCTGCTCTATTTTCTTTCATCCCATTCTTTTCACTTTTTCTGTCACAATCCTTAATGTTTCCTTTCAAGGACACACAGAATAAGACAGATGCTCAGAATATACGGATGAAAGAACTGGTTTCATAATCAACAAGAGCCCAGAAACTCCTTGAATTTTCTCTTTCATTTCTACACTTGTGAATCTATTTGTAAACACAGCTTTATGTCAAAACTGGAACCACACCCTCTTCAGTCTACTCCTCAGGTTGGAGGCATTTAGCAACTTTTTGTTTATAACTGTCCAGATATCGGGAGCTTTCTGGCCAATATGATCCCTAATGCTTGTCATTGGTTTGGATTTACCTTCAGAGTTCTATGGAAGAAAAGGTGGAGTCATGAAAGACAGATATTCTCGTACATCACTTGTAATGCAGCTTTTCTCCTCTTCTCTTCTCTTCTCTTCTCTTCTCTTCTCTTCTCTTCTCTTCTCTTCTCTTCTCTTCTCTTCTCTTCTCTTCTCTTCTCTTCTTTTCTCTTCACAACTTCTCTGAACTTCCCCTTCCCTGAACTTCCTTCTTTTCCCTTTTTTGCTTTTTTTTTTTGCTTTTTCATTTTTCTTTTTCTATTTCTGTGTATAGTTTTGTTTTGGTTTTTTTTGCTTCTTTAACAAACAGGAATTTTATACTGTTATATATACAGTGGGGGAAACTCATACAGGTCACAAAAAACACTTTTACAGGCACTTTNTTTTTTTTTGCTTTTTCATTTTTTTTTTTCCTATTTCTGTGTATAGTTTTGTTTTAGTTTTTTTTCTCCTTTAACAAACAGGAATTACATGCTGTTATATATACAGTGCAGGAAACTCACACAGGTCACGAAAAACACTTTTACAGGCACTTATGTTTGTACTGAGGGAGCCCCAAGCAGATAAAATGAATCAATTTGCATTTTGACAGAGAGAGGAGCACCAAGATATTTTTCTTCTGGAACAGTCCCTGACCTTTCCTTGTATATCAGGCCAATCCTTAAAAATGTTCAAACTATTTTATGGGCTGAGGCTTCATGAAACTTATTTTGGTACAACAGCACAAAGCTGAGTATGAAGATTGCTGGTCAGTCAGGTTTTTGTAAGTTATTGGATAGAATTTGTCAGAAATGGTCTACCAATACTGTTGCACTGATGGTCTAAGGATACATTTAAAGAAAAGAGGGATTCATATAAAATAAAATTAAAATATACTTAAATTAGATAGAAGTAATGTGTTCTATCAGACCAAAGCACAATGACGGGAAACAAACAAACAAACAAAAAAACAAACCAAAATTCATATTTTGAAAAAAAGTCAGAATGCAGACTTGCATGCATTTAGCTCAAGTGTCACTTTTTTTTAACTAAATATCAGTTAAAAAAGAAAATTAGCTTTTCACATCTCAGGGTGTTTGATGCAAGGTGAAGGAGAGACAAGGTCCAGTATAACTTTCATTCTGAACTCACTAACATCATGTGTCTGACTCTTTAACCACACCTGCCACAGAGGACCTGTTGGAATTCACTGTAGCATAACATAGATTACAAATTTCCATATATCAAACCCACCGGTTAATGTCAGATGCTGATGACTTTAACTTTCTGTAATTTTATTTCATTCTAAATATAAGGTTTGATGCAGCAGGGGAGGAGAGCTCTACTTAGCCCACACAGCGCACGTTTGGGATTGTTCCAGATGGAGTGTCCCATGGATTTCCTCCACAATGACTGCCAGCAGGGTCTGCCAAAGTTCCTTCTTCTGGAAACTGTTTATTGCACCATTTGTAAGCATTAGCTGCACACGTGTTGATTTATTAGCAAGACGTTATTGTAGACCAAGAATCGGGGTCTTAAATTAGGCTGACCTGACCTTATGGGAAATTGAAGGGAAAAAAATAATTTCCACCATCCTGTAAATAGGTACTCAGAAGCATGCTTAAAAATGTATTGCCAAAATGATATTTTAGTAAAGTTTCAAAGGAATGCCTTTTTTTTTTCCCTTCTCATTTCTTGATTAAAATATTGAAATGCTAATGTAGTAAAGAGCTAAGTTTTTATTAAACCTAATGCTATATTCATTTGGCCAATTCAGGAACTAAATTAAATCATTTGATAAAAATTCAAACGTACAAATTGAGTTAGTGCTAAGATATATCTGAATCCTCTAAAAAGCCTATGTGAGGTTTACACAATCCACAGAAAATACAAGGGTCAATTTAAGAAGAAATTCTGTTGCTAGGAGACAAGAACTGCAAGAAACCTTAATAATGTTTTCTCATTTTAAATAGTAAATGGGTTAAGAAATACTAACCACGGATTACCAAGAAATAAACTCAGGTAAGACAGTGGGTGTATTTGTGTGAACGTACAGAAAATTCAATGCAAACAAAACATTTGGATCAATCTCCCTTTTATACTCACAGAAAATGCATATGTAAGTAAATAAAGAGTAGATAGTAGGTCCACACCCATGCATTGAATCTATATTTTGGTTTACATTATGCCTGACATTAGCACTGAAAAAATATTATGGAAATTCAAGTGCCTCTGCTACACTCTGTTGGCTACAGTTTCATATAAATTATGATAAAAAACTGAGAAGAAAACAAATGTGATATTACCTATTATGAATATGGAAATGTAGAACTAAATTTTAACTATCAAAATTAGAGATTCATAAAAACAGTTAATTTTCTACACAGTATGCAACATTTCACTGGAAATCAGAAATACAACTGGAAGGAGAAAATGGAGGAGGTAATGTTAAATCACCTTAGAAAAATGTTATTGTTTCATGCCTTTATACTGTTTTGCTCCCATTTTGCTTCCTTTAAACCCATCCAAAACTCTTCCAAAAAGCATTAGATTTTTAATACAGGTTCTTCTCAAACCTTTTTATTTTCCCACTGTCTCTAAAATTTTTGTCTGCTCTAGAAGTGTACCTCAGATTAACTTTAGTAATTCATCTTTTCAAACCACCCTTCTCGATACTAGGTCTTATCTTAGCTCTCTTTCTTCCATTTTTCTTCTAACATTTGAGTTTGCTTTGGTTTCCAAGAGGCAAATAGAGAAAATTTGCCTAAATGAAACTTTGGAAAACTATGGGGCCAAAGTCTAAAACCTTTCATTCTGTCTATGGAAAACTTTTAACAGTGAACTGAAAAAAAAAATACATCACAAAAAAGCCCCTTACTTTTTTACTCTGGCTGACAGATATCTGTGCATATTTTTCCCAATAAATAATTAGTTTGTGGGGCTAAAGGAGTTACACAATAGTCTGAATATATGGCATGGTCCTATCTCTGTGATTTCAGGTGTTTTTTTTAAAAATCTTTTGGTAACTGGTATTTAATTAATTTTTCAAAAATTATCAAGAGTTGTATCAGTTATATACAATAGCACAGAGCTCCAGCTGTAGAGAAGGGAACTTTCAGTCCCAGAACTGATTCGGGTAACAAAGTTTGGGATTAAATGCCTGGATCAAAAAAGACAGAGAAGATTTGAACTTGGCTCTTCCACTTCCCTGAAGAATATTTTATAAATCAGATTTTAAGTATTCAGTAGCAGCTCCTTCTGAGGAGTTTGTTGTTTTTTTGTTCCTGTGGGGAAACCTGTAAGAGTATCCAGCATATCCTTGAGCATTTTGATGAGGAGGGGTGGAGAAGAGATGTTTGGTGCAGTTGAGGGAATTTCTCACTTTCATCGCAGTTTGAGAAGGCTCCAAATACTTCCCAGGATCCTGAGCCTAAAGGAGAGGTGAGAATGTGGTGAGAGGAGATGAAAGGCAATATAAAACCACTCACCTGTGCTTCTTCTGTTGGAATCTGGGCACAGTGCAAGGTGCATCTTAAATTTAAACTCACTCAGGCCTTCAAAGTGGAAGTCCTCTTCCACTCCAACAATCTGAACAAAAGGATTGTTGATTTTTCTTTTCGTTTAAAGCTTCATTTTACGTTCAAAAGGGAGGACGTGGTAAATGGTTGCCCCACAAATGCAAACTATACAACCTTTGTAAATTATTCCTCTTTGAATTCTGAGATTCTCTTTTTTACCTTTATTGTAGATACACAGATTCATCATCATGGCCCAGGTAGTATCATTTCCCCTCAGGCGAGCTCTACTACAGAGGTTGTGGATACTTCTACTTCTCTGATCTTGCCATTGATTCCTGCAATGATGGCTTTTATTAATATTTATGTCCTGTCCAGTGAGACAATTTGTTTTTGTTTTTTTTTAAGAAAGATGGTCATGGTGAATAATCATTATTCATTGGTGCAGTAATTCCCACCCCTGGTCTCTGAAGTTCAAGAGAAAAATGGAAGGTTGAGCAGCAGAGGTGGTGTTACCCTGAGGCAGTTTATTGGCTTAAAAGATATACACAGTTCCCATTTAAAGGAGAACTTATTCCTGTGAAATCTAATTTTACTAATATATCTGATGTCAGACCGCAGGTATTTGGTCTGTTTGCATTTATAGCCTTCTTCTGACAACCTCATGTGACTCCCCAGTGAGAAAAGCTTAGGCTGTAAGTGTAAAACCAGCAACGCTCCAAAGCAATTGATTCATAATTTGCACAAGAGTTTATTTTGTTTTGGTCTTACCTATTCAAATAAACGTTGGTTTCCCCAGTTCACTGCTGCACCTGACATTAGTCCTGCATTGCTAAATGTGAGAAGGGCTCTCAGTGATGTCCATACCATGTACTTAAGCAGTAAATTTAAAAAGAAATATAGGTTTTCTTTTTTTAATTAACAGAGAGTGAAGAGAACAGTATTTACTGACTTGGTCATGTGTGTTGTGATTATAGGAGTATACTATTTTAAATACTATTTACACTGAAAAAAGCAAGCAGTAGGATTTGACTGCAAACTGGCATTTTGAGAAATTGTCTGTTTGTAAATGATGACACAATCTTTTTCTTGTGGATTATGATGGTATCACAGGAGCTAAAACCTCCAGAAAGCTGCTCGTGAGGATGAAGCAAAAAAAAAAAGACAGTTTGCATGTCAGACTTTCTAAATCCATCTTGTGAACAAGTGCAGTCTATATGATTTTTTAAATGCAATTCTTTCTAATTAATGCAAGTGGTGGGTAGGTCAGGCTTTGTATGAAAATAAAGAAGAATGAGTTAAAGAAGAAAAATCAAATGCTGCTTTATACAAGGGTCGATGAAACTGAAACAGAACACAATTCAAATTGAAAAAAAATCCATCGTGAAAAACATTTAATTAGTCTGTCAAATTTGCTGCAGTGAAAGTTTATTACAGAAGCTTAGGGTGGTTCTCATGAAAACAACTTTTACATAGATACAGAAAACATATATGCTAAAAATGATTGAAGGAGGGTAATTTCAATTGTCTAAGAAGAGAGTGAATAAATAAAAGCCAGAAAGAAGGTTTCCCTTTCAATTTTTGTCCACTACAGGATTTTGGGCAACATTTTATTGTTAAAAAAAAGTAAATATAAAAAAATCAACTATAAGCTACTCTTATCACCTGAGGAGTTTAAGTACCTTTTTAAAAAAATCTACTTAGTTAAATCAGTTTAGTCACAGCAAAATTATGTGCACAGCAAGAAGAGCAAAATTTGCACCTAAATTATCAAACTGAATCTCTTAAAATTACATTATTTCTATAGAACTGGCTAAAAATAATATCTTTTGCCTTAGACTAATTGAGTACTTGGAATAAGGCATTAATTTTTTTCCAGGTAAATATATATTTAAGAATCAAAATGCAATTGAAAAGGTTTTTAACATCTCGAAGTTAGATCTTGAGTCTATCCTACTATTTTATGGTTTCGCTGTCTCCCTTTTCCCAGAAAATCAAAAGACAGTAGCGATAATTTTATGAGGCTCTAGAAAAATGTGAACATCTCTTCCTTCTGCAAAACCCAGGACAGATATAACTAAAATAATATTTGAATATGAAGCTGGATTCTAACTTGCACTCTGGTTTGCTGTGGCAGGATAGTGAAGCACTGATCTAAGTGGTCTGTTCATTCAAAGATTTAAAACTGAATACTTACAGAGTCATATTTTCTATTGTTTATCAATATTTTGGTTTTGCGCTTTGCACAGAATGGAAAAGGGAATGTCTGTGTAGTTCTGGTGAATAAATGGAGGTCATGGATTTTCAGGCAACGCAGCTCAGCTGACACAGTGAGTAGAACTGGAAATCTTGCAGCACCAACTTTGGTACACATGGCTTGATGGAAGCATTGGCTTGGACTTGAACTCAGTTTTGAGTAATTCCCACGTATTCATAGAATGCCTGGAAAATGTGACTGAATAATATTTTTGGTTTGGGGGTGTTGTGTGAAACATTCAGGTTTTTATTCTTTTGGACTACTGTTGTTACTGAAAAAGTTCCTTATTCAAAGATTGAAGTCAATGGAAAAATGGTCACCAACAATGCCATAACTCAGATTTGATTGTAATTATGATATTCTGCAGGCGAGCTGGTCTAGAAATTAAGACCACTATACATGGCACAGGTAAGGTTCTCTCTGCTAAAATTCCTGTCTGACTTTGCCCAAGGACTTCTTTTTACATCTGCAAGGTTTGCAAAAGACTCTAATTTTTAAAAAAAACAACAAACCCTATGCATACACAATATCAGTAATGGAAGAGGAAGCCATATGGATTCTATTTTAACAAAACTTTCTTTCTCAACATGCAGATCATGTTTGTAAAACATATTCACCATTCAGCTTTCAAGGCTATTCCATAAACAGAGAAATGTGTACTTTATTAGAGTGCCCTTGGCTGTAATCCTAAAGCTAAGTAGGTAAACCAATTCTTTTGGTTATGTTTTGTTTTTTTTTCCAAATTTGTGCTTTATTTGCTGAAAGCAATTGAATATTGTATTACTGCAAAGGTAGTTCAATTTTTATAGGTTTAATAAGAAGCAGCAATTTTTCATTTGTGTTAGAGAAGATAGGATTTTTCCTCAAATCTGTTTAGATTGTTGTAGGAAGCAGATTCCCTGCTAGTGCAGTATTTTGTCAAGTAGCCACAGAAAGTTGGCTTTAATCTAAAAGAATATTCTAAATAAACCCCTAGTAGCTCTGGGACTTTTCTTTCCTAACACCTGGGTGCCAAGTGAAGCCATGGGGAAGCAACACTGGCAAAGGCATTCTTAGTTTGAGGTCTTTTCTGATATATGGGTCTGGGAAAGAGAATGTAGGATGTTTTCATGACCATTAAAAACAAAACCCTCCTCAGGTTACTGGGCTCACAAAAAGAGCTCACAGTCCCCCCTTAAGTTCAAGAAGGGCATGTCTGTGTTACTGACCAATGCAGATCTGTTTGGCACATCAGATTTGTTCAGGATATTTGGGCAAGCATATTAATAAAATTACATTGAATGAGTGTATCGTGGCTAAACTCTACATGCATGCTGAAACAATCTATTTTTCCTTCTGAATGTCATCCTGAATAAGCGCTAAACTTTATCAATGTTTAAAATAAGTTATTTTCTACAAACTCCTCTTGCAAGTCTCTAACAGAGAATGGAAAAGAATGTTCAGTGCTGCCTTTTCAGTCATTTTTTACTTTGACTAATGACTGCCTATCCGATCTGAGAAAAACAGATGTAACTTGTGTAACATGTTGCAGACTTTACCGCTTTATTGTGATAACTTTGAAAACTTAACTAAAAAAGGCCATTTCTGTAGGGCAGAGATACTACAAGGTGAAATCAATCTTGCTGCTGATGAAAGGAATTGCATGCCACACAGTTTGCACTTTAAATTATTTAGAGTGTTAAGGCTTCCTTGCTATCAGACGCAATTGATTTGAGAGTTGGTTCACTAAAGACCAGCAACGTGCTATGTAAAATTTGTGGTGTATTCTGTGTTGGCAGCTCACTGTGCTTCCAGGCTAAGGAAATTGCTTAGAATTTCTTTAAATCATAAAGGTGTTCTAAGCAAAGTCATTGTGAGAGGAAGAACAGCAGAAACAAAATGGTCAGTAGTTTTCCATGAAATGCTTGAAATGAGGATTCAGTCTACTCAGTAGATTTCATGCTCCCAACTATCCTTCAAACCACTGGCAAATTTTGTCCCAGAGTAGCTCCCAAATCCAGAAAGAGTTAGGCTATCATCAAATGAGGCAGCAAATTTCTCTCTGGCTTGTCCCCTCAATCCAGGTGACTGGAACACTCACCATGCAATAAGTTATAACTCATTTAAATTATTCCCAGCCCATGAAATAATTTGCCACATTTTCTTTCTCACACCCCAGTAGGCTAGATGGAAAAAAACTCTAATGCTTGGGAATCTAAAATGGTGAAGGAGTTTTTCAGTTAAAAGGACATAGTAAAGCCGAACTCATCACTCCAACCTTTTGCTGATGAAAGGTTTCCCACCATGTATCTGAACCAAATGAAATGGAACTGAGGCTGAAGACCCCTGCTTTAATTACATCTGCAGTATCAATCTCTATCCATCTTGCCATCCAAGAAGTCCTAGAACAACATATATTCTGTAACTTCTCAGTAACCGAAGTATAAACCATTTATATGCTTCCCTATGCTTGTGGAGCTTCTGGCATGTATTTGACCCATCAAACCCAGCTGGATACATTTTTACACAAGAATAAATAATTTGAGTGCAAATAATTGAAATCTAGTATAATATCTTCTGACTGTATGCCCATCAGCTGAACCATGCTGCTTGAAGACCTCAGGCGTCTATGCAGGGGAAAAAAAAAACAAAACCTCTTTATCATTTTTATTGAGAGGTTTTTCATTAGGTTGATCATCAACAATCATCTGTTGAGTACAGGTTGAGTCTATCAGTATTGGCCAACACTATGAAGACAATAAATTATCAGTAAAACAACTACTCATGATTAGTCTGCAATAAATGTGCGTTTAGGGAAGAAGACAGAACAGTGACTACATCAAGTACAGCAGGTCAGACCTATGCATGAGCTTAATGAAAGATAGTGAAGCATGTCATGTCTGAATGGAGACTTCAAATAAATAATTTACTTACTTGTCCATTCTGTCTCATTAAATCTTCCTTCTTGTCTTTCCCCTGTGACAATTTTATTACTTCCACAATTTATTGTTTTTATCTGTCACTCGACACAACTGGCTTTCATTACTTTGACTGTTCAGATGAAGCAAATGCATTGTGGTTTTTTTTGACAATCAGCTGAACCATGGGGTTACTGATGCGGCCATCAGGTTTTTTAGTTCCTGCTTGCTCTAAGCAAGGTAAATTAACAGTATATTTAAGATAAAACTAGCTTTTTTTTTTGCTTTTTTTTTTTTCTTTTTATAATCAATTAGAGGTAGGAAGCAGCAGTTGAAAAATGAATGGCTGGCTGATAAGACCTGTGCTTTGTTCAGTCAGGGCCATTTTGGAATATTGAGCTCTTGGAGGTCTGCTATAGCCATGGTGCACTGAACCTCAACAGAAAATATTTCCCAGCTCCCAGGACAGTGTAAAGTGACTCTACTTCCCTTTTTCCTTCTCATGTGCACAGATATCCGCATCCACACCCATACATACTCCAGTTACAACCAGAAACTGGAAAGGTGCTGTCTGAATTAAAACATTTTCTGAGACTTTTTATCATGGACTGATATGCTGAAACCTAATTTAGTCATTCATCTCCGGATATCAGAAGCCAATCAAGACTTTTTATTTATGAAGTTTATTAATTAACAACAAAATATTATTTGAATGCTGTGTTATTTTTAAGGAATCTCATTTGAGTATATTTCTTGTCTTCATATCCATGACTTCAGGAGAGAACTAACTTTAAGGTAAATTTATTGCATATTACACCAAGCTCAAAACCTTTGTTTTAAGCTCTAATCTTCTCATTGTTAAAATGAAAAAAAAATTCAGCTTTGGACACCTCTGCATCTTTCCCCCCCACTCTAATGTTTCTGAAACCACTAGGATCAGTCCAGTAAGAATCAAGTTTAAATGCAATCAAAATTAAAAGGGCTACAATGATACAAATCCATTTAACCACCCTTGTTTTCATTCTATTACAGATCCTTTATCAGTGACACTTCTCTTCCCTACCAAAGAAAAGAATCACTGAGAGGTAATAATTTTCTAAATTTATGATCGATTTTTTTTTTTTTTAAATCCAGATTGGTTTCTTTTTTTGTGCNTCAGTCCAGTAAGAATCAAGTTTAAATGCAATCAAAATTAAAAGGGCTACAATGATACAAATCCATTTAACCACCCTTGTTTTCATTCTATTACAGATCCTTTATCAGTGACACTTCTCTTCCCTACCAAAGAAAAGAATCACTGAGAGGTAATAATTTTCTAAATTTATGATCAATTTTTTTTTTTTTTTTTAAATCCAGATTGGTTTCTTATTTTGTGGCTGGAAAAACAGTTGTATTTGGTTAATTGAGAAGATGATGGCAAGGGGACAGGCAAGAGCGGCAGGGAATGAGATCTTCTTGCACGACTCCTGTTACGACTCGGTGATCATTTCAGACAACTCAACACTAATGCTATTTCAGGCAAAGGTGGAATATGGATGCAAAAGCCTAAATCCTAAATTACCATTGAAAAAGAGATAAGAAAAAGAACAGAGAATTTTATTTATTTTTTTTTTTAAAGCATGATCATGTTTTCCTTTCTTCTGCATGATTTGAATATGCCTTGATATTCTGGGCTTTAGTTATTAACACTACACCTCCTTTCATGAATTGTTCTGTATCTCAGGGACTGGAACTCCATAATGTTTCCACAGTGAACATATTAGCGGCACTGCTTCCACTTGATTTTGTTGGGAAAATAATAGAATCACTAGGCCATGGCTTTTGAAATAAGCCTTACAGCAGGTATCAATTAATTTGCTTTTTTTCCTGCTTGTGAGGCAATCATTCCTTCATAGGTAATTTCAGCAGAAAGACTGACCTCTGCAGCTCTCCACTGTAGCATGAACAAGATCGTGGAAATTATCTGGATGAAAAGTACCACTTAAAATGTGCAGGATAAAAATAATAATGAAAAAAAAAAATTAAAAATGTAGTAATTATTCTTAAATCAATGTTGCTCTTTAATCAGGTTCATAGCTTGGCTCTGGAATGAGTCATTGTGTCAGGCCTCTGTCTTGGGGAAACAACAGATTGTACCTCAGCATGCAAGACCAGAGACGGTTTGGTACTTTTTTGATAAGAGCCAAAATAATTTTGGGAAAAATGGAGACTTTTTTCTAAATAATGGTCCAAAGGGACCCTAAGTTCCAGCATGGAAGAGGTTGGTGTCTGCATGTTCCTTGAGCCTGACTTCTGATATGTATGAAATCAAAACAAATGTCGCATTGAATTCTTGAAGACACGTTTTCCTTCCGTGTTGTATGAGCCCTGGTGCCAGGTAGGTGACATGGGAGGACAAATCTTAGGGATCCTCCTTCCCTAACATGGGCTAGAGGTGGCACGGAGCCCATGCATTCCCAACATCCAGTGGCTTTAGGGAGCTCAGAGGAAATTTTCTCCTCAGTGGATCATACACTTCAGTGCTGGAGATTTTTTTCAGTTGCTAACACACATTTTTCAGTGATGCCTACCTTTTCCCCAGAAAATACCTGCTATGTCTGCCATTACGAGTCTCACACTACCTCACACTATTCAGTTAACTATGGTCCATGTTTTACCTTTGTTTTCTTCTAGGGCAGGCATTTTCTAACAAAGTCTATGGCAAGTGTTCAAATGTTCTGAATGTGTAAAGGTATTCAGCTTCATAGTGGTTAAGAACAGAAAAGAACACAAAGGAACAAGAGGTGACCTGGACTATTTTTCTCTTATTCTTGTATGCTTAGGCCATTGAACATCATCTTTATCTGAAATCCAATAGAATATGTTTTATTAAATCATACATTTCAGGAATGTCCTTTCTGATTATGTCACTGTTGAAAGATGAAGGCTCCAGACCTTTCACTTGTTAGTCACTAGCACTGTTATTTATTTTAGTTCATAATTTATAAATTGCGAACATTAAAAAGCTCATTAATATCCATCAGTTTTGTCTCTGTGTGTGCATGTGTGCAGACACTTACACAATAATGTTACATTCTTTTTTCTCAAAAATTATACAGACTGAGGCCTTTCAGTCACCCACTAAACAGGCTTTATTCCCCAGGCCCTGCATTGTTCTTATGGTTATTACTCAATAGTCACTATTTATGAGGATCAAAGAGTGGTGTGTACTGTTACATCATCTGTCTTACTGATGCCACACACTGAGGTAAAATTATTCCTCCATCCCTCTCATTACTGGGTTTGTATATCCATCCATCTCTGGCCCTTTGTGCAGCCTTATTCCGCTGGGGACTCGTGTTAGTTACTGCCTCCCCTCGCAGCCCTTAAATCCTGTCCAGAGTAATTGCTTCCCAGGACAGCATCCATCTCTGCACGAAGCTACATCTCATACACCTGTCATATCCTCTCAATTATTTCCAATTTACCTTTGTTACAGACAGCTTTCACTGGTTATTAATCTCATTCGGCCTGATCACCAAAGGAAGAAAAAGATATCAGATCCACAAAGCTCTGCTCAAAATGTGGAATGGGAATGGAGGTTTTTTTGGTTTCTTCATTTAAAAGCTTTTTGCATGATCTGTCAGTCAATTCATAAATCTTTAACATGGCTTTTAATGCTGTTTTAATCCATTTGGTACTGCTAAATGGAGCATCAAGTGATATTGAGATTATGCCTTTTTGCCATGCTGGCTTCCACAGAATTGGAAATATTTCAAAATTTCATCTATACAAGTGATATGGTTCACAAGGGCCTCAGAATTAAATGAAAGGAGAAGGGGTTAAACAAAGAGAAAGGAAAGTGAGTGAGAAGAAGAAGTGGAGGGACAGAAAACAGAATAATTCTTAATGTAAACTTTGAAAAAAATCTCAACATAACAAAAAATCTTCTCAAGTTCATGTCTGGAATTTATCAGACTTTTCAAATATCACTGTTTTCTTTCATAGTAACAAAATCATCCTTCTTTCCTCCTTTGAGTAACATTAAAGACATTGTTCTAGTTTTCAGAAATGTCTCTTAATATTTCCAAGAGGTAAACAGCTGTCTTATATAGGACATTTACATCTTTGGAGATAATTACTTTTATACCAGCTGATTAGATGTTTGTGAATACAAAATAGTTTTTTTCCCCCCTTATATATTTAACATTCACTTAGTTTTATAATAAGCTGAAAAACATTAAATCACTATCAGCGGTGAAAAATACAGAAAATATATAACTCTCATCCTTAAGTCCCCCTTGCTCTGCCAGTGGCGTATTTTCTGTGCTTTTGACTTTCCTTAGCTTAGTTTGATACTTCATAGACAAAAATCAATATAAATAAAATGTTAGGTCCTGCTTTCTTTTTTTTCATGTTACTTTTTATTTATGAGTTCTGTGGTGGAATGAAGATGGAATTTTAGTCTTGGCTATCATATTTTTCTTTGAATTGTGGCTTAATTGGTATCTAATTTTGTCCTTTTAAAGAACTTCTAATTTTCAGTCTCATTTTTCTTAGTTACTCAGTCCTACACTAGTGAGTCTCAGTAGCATCTCCAGAGTCTTGCAGAGGGAAAATACATATTTCTTTGGGTAAATCCCTATCAGAAGTTGTTTTCAAATGATTTTGTCTCTGGAGTCATTACTTTGCACTGGTAACCTCCAAACTACAATCACAAAAGTTAGCATTTATTTTTCATTATTTAATGACTAAGAATAAAATCCTTGATATTTTAAATGCAAATTTAATCAGTGCACAAACTAAAACAGATTTCTGTTTTCTTGGATTAAATTCAGTTTCTTTTTGGTTGTATACCATATATGAAGTCTGGAAAATGGTTTGTTTTTCTTTTTTTGCTTTGAGATTTGCACATTGTTTCAATTTATCAACAATTTCATATGAAATAAAATGTTCTTAAAGCCTATTAATATTTCTAATCACTAACCTCAGAAGAAAGACTCAGAATCCCTAAATACCTGAAGGTCTGGAGGCACTAAGAAGATTTAAAATTGTCATTGATTGTCAGTCCCTGAAAGTCAATTGCTTTGTCTTTGAATCTATTTTAGCTTGCATTCACTTTACATGTTCTGCTAGCCAAGACAAAAAAAATACAAACCAAATTGAAAAAAAAAAAGATTCAGCAAAATTTCCAACAAAGCACTTTGTCAAATTATGGACTTTATTCTGCAAAAGTTTAAGTTACTGAGAATTCTTTCGTTTGTAAGAGAATAAAAACACAAGTCTTCTGATATGTTTGAAATACAGAATATAGAGGACTTTCTGAATATGGTTGAGAGGCAAAAACCCTGTGAACCTCTGAGTCACCGCAGGGATCAGCTGAATGCACAAATGGGCAGCGATTGGGAGGAAGAAGAAATCGTATTCTCCTTCCTGAAACAGAGCAGCTGTGTGTGAGTTAAGGGTTGTGTGTATTACAGCCAAGCAGTGATGGTCTTAATGTTATTTGATTCTTGAGTGATTTCAAAGGTCAGCAGCTCTCATCACCTTTTTATTTGATAAATTGATAAACAATAGACCAACAATTGACAAAGACAGAAACATATAACTCTAAAAATACAATGAAAGGATTTCTGGAGGTCGCCTGGTTCCAGCTCTCACTCAGGGCAGGGCTGGCTTTGAATTTAGGAGCAAGTCTCGAATCATACCAGGTTGCTCAGTCATAGGCAGTTAAGCACTGAGTTTTCCCCAAGATGGAGGTTCCATAACCATCCTGGCTGACCTGCCTAGGAGAAAAACATTCTTAAGCAAGAGAGTCATGAAGGACCAATTGGTCATAAAATGGAAAACAGGAGTTCCTTATCTGGAAAGAGCTGCTGCAGTTTTATGATAAATGGCACAGACTGCACTAAAAATGGTCACAGCTCCTGGTTCCCATAAGGACAGTGTTGTGAGAAGTCACAGTTTTATAGGGTCCATTGACATTTTCTAAAACATGAGCTCAGTACCAGAGAGGAGGTGAGGGGAGAAGCTGTGTCTTCCCCATTTAATGTTCTGGAGGCCAATATTTTAATCTGTGTCCTCCACATGTGGGCTATCCTAGAAGATTTTGTTCATGCAGTGGTTTGGGAATCCTGAATAAAACCTCTTCTGCTTTTAGCATGCGGGAATGTATCTGGACCTCCCACATTTTCCAAAATCTCCATCTGAAGTAAAGAATGCTGCTGTAGAGTAGGGACATCTGCCCCTAGGTCCCTCCGTTGCTCAGGCAAGGATCCTTCCACACCTGAATACCAGGCAGAGAATCCCTGCCTTAGTATCCTGGGTTAAGGACAGAAAAAAAAAAATCATTGAGGGTGAGATTCATTTTGCCTTTCTCCATAAGCACTCAAAGAGAATGAACCGATTAGGTTTTTTATTTTTTATTCATGGGTTCAATGGATAGAAATTCCAATAAGGGAGCCTTTTCATCTGCCTTTTTATTCTGAACTAAAAAAGGAATCTTGGTAATTAGATTAAATGGAATGGGTAATTTTTAGATGAACTTTCTCATAGAGATTAAGGGTTAGAAACATGATGGTATTTAAACTTTCAGGTCCTTTTTTAGGCAACTGTCTCACATTGATTTTACCAACTGCCAGCAGCCTGAGTAATTTCTGAGATTTGGATCTAATTACAGTGTAAAGATCATATGTGAAGTCTGTGGCTGGCCTTACTGAAGTAAATCTTTCAAGAAATATTGCATCCTCACTTGGATAATATCAATAATATTTTCTACATCTGCTTCATTACTGAGATATAATAGTGGGAGAATGCACTTAGAGCTTGCACTTTATGGGAACATTTATAAATAAATTTTGAAGATATAAATGATACATTTTCAAACTTTAAGTTGAGTAAATTATTGTACTTTCTATTTTATTGTTGATGGGGATCTTCCTATCCCTCTTTCAGTTACATTAAGAGAAACTATAAAAAAATTAATTGAAGGTAATAGGTGGATGCAAAAAGCATGAGCTATTATGTGTTACATTAGTTATTAACTCAGGAAAGCACTTAGACACATTTAGTTGACTTGACACACTTTTAGTCAGGTTTGATCGTGTTCTTTTAAATCCATTTTACCAAATTAACACACTAATAAAAATATTGCATGTATTGTTTCCACATGTCCTGCCTAATTTTAAAATTATTTATTTTGAATATTAATTTAAAGCTGCCTTTTGTGACGAGAATAAAATAATCTACCTCAATTATCAAATCATAATGAGCTTCAAAGGCAATCTTGCTTTAGGAAGTGCTCTCCCCTACTGCTTCTTCTTTATTTTAGAAAAGCTGAGGAAAGTCCTTGAATGAATGTGATTGTGTGAATGCAAAAATGTTAATAATTCCTTATTAAATCTACATCTTTACAAGAAGAATAATTTTTTCTATAGACTAAGTAGTATTTTGACTCTTGTTAAAAAAGAAGGCATTATTTCTTAAACATAGTTTTATAAAATGAGATAGAAGGCTAATACTCTCTAAACTCAATGGAGAGACACGTTACATACTATACTAGTTAAATAGCCAAATTTAATTCATAACAATAATTGTTATTTAACAGTAATAACCTTGGCACTCTCTTTGCCTTTTTCAATGTCATGCAAATGAAGTTTTTTAAAAATCAACCATCCAGCTTTGGTGATTTTTCTCTTCTAAGGCATCCAGGAATATTTTGTGTTTGGAAGCTGTTTGGTTTTTCCGTGCTTTTGTACAAGGAAATTTGTGGCTCATGATAGAAATACATTTATTGGTTATGCTGTAGTGGCAGATGAAGACTTTTCTTCCTACTAAGTGATTCTGACTTTTGAGACTTGAAGAAAAAAATGCCTGGAGATGCTCAGTTTCTTCCCATTCTTCTGACACAGGTCTCCCCAAATGAGACTCCACAAGACTTTTATCCTTTATCCTTTTATCCTTTTATTCCTTCTGGAACCAGCTTCCTAGGCCAATTGGCCTTCAAATGGGAAGGAAAATCCTGTAGTGACAAAGATCAGAGGAAGCATCTGAGGAGGGATGAATGAAACTGAATAACACCTTGAGTGCTGAAGAAAAGCAAAAATGCCCCAGGACCTCCAGGTATAACATTTCCAGGGCCTGAAAGATAACAGCAAGTTCTAGAATTGATTTGAAAGTTTGCTGACTCAGATGTTAACTTAATTTTTGAACAGCTCAGGAAGAACCACTTCAATTTAGATGAGCAGAGAAAAATCAAGCACATTTGTTTACTTTCAATCTGAAAATAAATCTCTCTGATTTCATTCTCTGTGAAATTTAAATTCCACCTTTCACCACACTAATAAGACTGCCATATGCACATGTTTTATTAATCATAAAAGCTTATTTAATTTGTATGGCTTTATTTACTTTCTGAATGAATGGTATGGTGGATATCTAAAGAGCAGATAGCTGATATTATCATCTCTATTATTGCTTAACGCTTCCAGTGCCACAGAACCTCAAAGCCTCCAGAAACATCTGATGTCCCTGGTGCTGAGCTCATTAATACACACAGAGAAGAGGGAAAACAGAAGTCTGCACACAAAGACAAAACTTTTTGATGCGTGCTTTGATGTCCCCAGTCCTGAGGTAATAATGGCAAATTCAGATTCTGGGCTTGCACAGGAATCAGTGGAAGGGTATTTCTGATTTGGGAGTGTCCTGTTCCACACCCACAGTGATACTGAGCTGTTGTCTCTTAAATACCCTCACTAAATTATTAATAAGACCTAAGTCACATTGTCCAGTTAGAGCCTTCTCTGTGGAACACAGATTCAAATTATTTTCTCTTTAGCTGACCCTATTTTACTATCAGGTGGTTTTAAATGAGAAGCATTTAATATGAGTTTATAGCATGATTTCTATAACATAATTATAGGAAACACATTTTTCAGAAAACCTTTAGAACAGTCTGTTTTCTGACATGATTAGCCAAATGGTTTAATATACAGCGGGTCCAAAAAAAAGGACAAATTCACTTTGCACAGGAATACAACAGGGAAGTTAGAAGAATACAATATATGTTATAAGTCCAGTAACTGAAAATTGGATTGTCTGCCTAGTTAATTACTGCTGAACTTCAATAAAATAGATATTAGACCTGTAAGGGACATCCTACTCTAATAAAGGGAAAACATAAGTTCATTTCAAGCTGTTTCTGGTTCAGCTGCTTTAGTCAATATGGGAAGACAGAAGTCTTGGAAATCCTACCCACTTAACCCAACAAAGTTTCTCTAACTTAATAATTAGGGTCGTTGGGTTTCTTTTTCCTTTTATTCATGGAAAAATAAAAGCACTTTTAAAAAACACCAAAACTAGCCTCTTGCCATAAACTTATATACAAAGAGCTAAAAGGTATCTCATAAAATCATCAAAGTTTGAATAATACATTATTTAGAATAAAACAGGTTTTGCCCCCTAGAAAAAGCCTAGAAATCTGCTTAGCTTTGATTAATTTTTTTAAACATTATTAAGTTCAATTAACAAATTGGATTAAACTTGATTAAATACAGCTCCCTTTGGCTTCACTGTATTTTGAATTAGCTTCTGAGTGAGTTGCAAGACTAATCTAAATTATACTTACTGCATGAATTCCTGGCTCTGCTGAAGTCAGTGGTAAAACTCACATGGACTACATTCAGGCCAGAATATTATTGAAATTGTCTCATCAAAGTAGTGCTCAGCTCAAAGGCTTCTTTGCAGCAGTAACCTAAGTCCTGATATCACCTGGGGGTTCAAACTGCTTGAATGAGTTTTAATTTTTGTCTCTGCAACTCAAACAACAAAGTAAGGACTAAGCAGGGCTGGAGGCGTCTTGCGGAAAGAAAACTGTAAGTCTAAAGTTTTTGGGGTTTTCTCCTTGGTTCCAGATTTTCTGTGCAGTTTGATTTCCCTAAATACTTTCTTTGCAGTCCTGAGCTTTACGAAATCCAGGTGGTTTGCTAAAAGTCAAAACTGTAAGGTCAACAGACCACCAGCATTTTAACCTTGTTATTTGCCTCTCATTGCTGTGATATTTAACATGTCAGCCTAGATTTTGCACTAGCCTCAGCATTTATCAGGAGATAACTGGACTCAAATACATAAATAATTCTCTTTGGCCAAGTGCAAGGCAACTTTGCTCGTGGTCGTTGTGCTGTTCTGGATTTGTGGCTATGAGAGTGTTGATAACACACCAATATTTTGGCTGCTGTTTAAAAATGTTTGCACCACATTAAGGGTTTCTTAGTTGAGATTTGTCTGTATCCAGAGAAGTCATGAAGTTCCATTTCACTCCTGTGGTTTGTGTTCTAGAGCTTTTGTGGGTTTTGGCTTTTTGTTTCTTTGGGTTTTTTGTTTGGAGGTTTTCGGGTTTTTTTGAGTTGTGTGGGGTTCTTTGTTTTTGAGTGTTTCTTTATTGTGTTTTGGTTTTGTTGTTTTGGGTTTTTTTAATGACTGTTTGTTTCAAAATGGACTAAAATGAATATTATTTTGATAATAATTAACCTGACTGATTAAATCGAAAGTTGGTTTCTGTGAATTCCTCTTAGGAAATAAAAAACACAGGTATTTGGAATATAAATAAATAAATATCCTCACCGATAGGAAAGCTAGTTAAACAGCATTTTTTGAACATGGTATAAATTGTATTTCAGGATTTCACTTAAAAATACACCTAGAAACCACTTGGGTTGTTTTGCATTGTTCAACAGCTGTATATTCAGCTGAATAATGTATTGCAGGTGTTAATTGAATAATATATAGCCAGGTCTGAACGTGATCAGCAATGTATGTCAACAACCTAAAGTGGCTGCAGCTGATGATGCTACTGGGTTGGAGTTCCCAAAATTAAGAAAAGGGCAGCTGGGTGTGCTAGATTGAAGTAATTTACAGAAATTTAATGATCAGGTGAGTAGAACCCCAGATTTATTAGTGCTGCTGCTCATGGCACTCAATATGAGAAAAATACATATTGGTCTAAAAGCCACATTGAGATGAGGTATTCAAAAACTGATACTTTTGGCTGTTAGATGGAAAAAAATCTACAAATTTAAAACTGGATGTGTAACTATTCATTTGAAAAAGTCTTGTGGTTTTTTCTGTCTAAATAATTTTATCTTAGCAACTTATTTTGAAAGCATTTTGACTACTGTTGCTTTCTTCTTGTCCACCAAACTGGTGTAAATTTTCAGATATTTAAACAGCTTTTTTTTTAATGGGCTCAAACTAAAACACTATTTTTCATTTTCTCACAATTCTCTTAACTCAGCATAAAACTTATAAGTTATTTTTATTGACAATAGAGCACATATTTGACAAAATTATTATTCAACCCCCAAACTGTTATGTCCTAAACTTAATTCCACTGTCAAGCTCTTCTAGCATTACGAGGATTTACCTTTTTTTCATACATTCTAATTCATACCGTGTTGAACAATTGCACTACCTTAAATACAAGGACTAATTAGTTTTTTCCCTTGTCTGGCTGTTTTTTCAGATGTTTCTGTGGAAAAGGGGTGTATGTCTCTTAAGTTCTCATTGCCAGATGTCTAATTCTTGTGCCTGGGTCCTTTAGAAATTGGTGTTGTTTAAAGTCTGTGCAGCTGGAATTGATTATTTTAAAGGGGACCTGAAGTGCTGGGGAAATTATCTTTACCCTCAGAAGTTGATTTGAACCTTAGACAGGAACTGCTGATTTCTGCACATATTAAATTGAATTTTCCAGTTTGTTAATGGGCAAGCAAACCAATTCTATGCTGCTTCCTCATTTGAAACACTTCTTGAAGTCGCTTCTGCTGAAGGAAATAATTCAGATTCCTGATTGATTCTGGACATATCTATGCCACAGATTTGCACTGGTGCAGAAGTGCTGCCTTTGCTGTATTAAATGCCTTCTTTGGTAATTAAATCTAGATGTGGTATACCTGAGTAGCAAAACTCCCTGGTGTAGTTTATTCAACATTTTTCCTTTCCAGCCAAATAATTAGTTTGCAAATTTACCATTTCACGAGCATAATATCATGTAAATTGAATCTTTTTCAGTGGGGCTTGATTTATTTTCTCATGATAGATTGAGGGGGGGGAAGCCAGCCAACATGTAGTGCAAATCTGACCTCTCAGTGACTTCCTTTTGGCTACAAACAGAAGATTCTATCTCATCTTCTCAGATTTAGTTTAATGGCTTCTACTTGTGACTAAATGTTAATCTTAGGTTAAGCTCCTCGGGGAGCTTGATCTTGTGTGGAAAGCTTCTGAAGATGATCTTATTTAAGTGGAACCACAAAAAGTGTGTAGTAATTACCAGGAAATACTTTACAATTGCTGCACTGGGGTCTGCATGATATCAACCCTCTGCTGTGAGTGGAAAGTTGTGACTGTGGAAAAGAGATGTAACTGCCGAAAAAAAACACCTGTGATACAGAGAAGACTTTCAGGGCGAGGGAAGATTCCCTGAGCTTCTTAACAATCTCCCAAAGAGGCATTCACCTCTTCCTAAAATTTTTGCAAAACAATCAAATGTTTGAATTCCTTTCCTCTACTCACCTCTGTCAAGCACTTTAATAATTTAAGGAAGAATCTCAGTGGAACAGGTGAATTAGACTCTTGGGAATTGGAGGTTGGTTTTTTTTTTTTCTCTTGTCGTTATGAAATGTGATTTGTGAATAGCAGGTTCTGAAATTGTTGTTTTCTAAAATTAAATAAAATTATTATATTACTTCAACTCATTCTTTGCTTAAGCTGAGACTAGTAAGTTCCAGCAGCCTTGATACCCTTTGAAGTGTGCCCCCAAAAAGACAAGACTCTTAAATTTAAAAATCAATAGCTTCAGTGCTTCCCAGACAGAAACATGTAAAAGCCATCCTTTCTGACAGATGTTTGGATTTTAGTCTGATGAATTGCTTTTCAGCATGAACGGAAAAAAAAATCCAATGCTTTTATTCTCCTACAGAGTAACATAGCAATAAGAAAAATTCATGTCTCACTTATTTCATCTTTTCTGGCTAAAGTGTCAGAATTTCACGCCAGAGTATGGAAGTCAGAGTATTTGTTCTCCTAGTGAAGTGTATATATATATACAAAGCTCAGTGATTTTTGGGAAGCACTTTTGAATTACAGGGGGTTTTAAGGAACTTATTCCATCATTTCTGATTCCTTGTATCTTTTTATTAACATCTAAAACCACTTAGTATAGCTTATAAATTAGGAGGGGAAATTCTGCTAGAATAGCAAAGCACCAGTGACGTTGGCCAGGTACAGAGACTGTTGCAGGTGCCATTGCAGGTGTTGCCTCTATAGGTCAGCAGGTGAATTTTAAGCATTAATCCTCTCATAATAGGTACACGGCAGCAAGGGGAGCATTTAAAGGTCATTCAATATCTGTCTTCAGAAGTGAATTGGAGAGTTAACCACTTCTGTCTCAGTGAATTCAAATAACACCAGGCCCTGAGCACAAAAGGTAGAAATAACAGCCCTGACTGGGTCTCATCTGCAAGGAGCTGGGCGGCTCTTGGCATCATTTATTTGACTCCACTTAAATTCAAACTGGCAGTACAGTAACTGCAGGATGGACTCCACAGGCAGGCTTTCCCAGCCATTGCTGATACCATAGGAATAGTAATGATGATCCTGAGTAAAATCTCAATTAGTGAACTATGCAACATCTTTCTGTTGATATATGCAATATATCAGAGCACTGCAGAAGGAGTAGGAAGATCTGTGTGCATAAATTTGTCTTGTTTACTTTCACATGTTAATGCTGATTATCAAGCTACTGCAGAGACCAAAGAAACAGCAAATAAATAAGTTGTATAATCCTGTGTACAGTTTAACAAGGCAAAAAATCCCAGCAAAAACCACAACCAAAAAAACCAAACCATCTAAAAAATATCCCAGCAGGTACTGACCTTGAGCCACAAGATCCCACTGAATATATCCAAGCTTAACTTTAACTCAAATATATGTTTTAAACCAAGCATAATGTTATTTTGATCAAATATAGCTTTCACTTTTACTGAAAAATCAGACACTAATTTTGTCATATCATGAAGAGTCTCTTCTCTGTGTGGCAGGTCATCTGGATGATCCCCTTTGGAACCAAATAGAAGAAGGAACAAGACAGGAGTCCTCAAGTTGCAGTCAACAGAATTTTATGTAACTGATAAACCAGTGTGTACCACTGAATGATAGTTCTATCCCTGCAATTTAGGGTCCTGGGAAAATTAAAGAAATTAAGAAATCTAGTTACTAAGAAATTAAGACATCTAGTTGTTTGTTTGTATAGTTTTTTTTGTTTGTCTCCTTTTTCTTTTTTCTCTAGACATGGATAAAGTCAGCAGTTAGGGAAGCCAGGAGGGGAATATTTCTGGTAGAATTGGTTTTTTTAAAGAACTTGCTTCCTTTAAGTAGTTTTATTACATGGAAATAATTTTATGATACTCACCTGAAACATGGTTTCTTTAGGCTGGTGTATGCAATGTCAGATTCTGCTTCCATCAGTTTCAATAAGTTTCAAGCTTCAATGCCTTAGACTATCACCAAAGTCTGTGCTGAGATTTAGATGAGGTGGAAATTAAAGCCACATATAGACACTGTGTTGGAGCTTCTGTCAAACAAAACTATAGCTTGTTAAGCTTGAAATATTAAGAAATTGTTAAGAAATTAAGTTAAGAAATGTTGATGTACAGAAAGTCTGGTTCTGAGGTGGTGGCATGACTGTTAAGAAACCTTAAACTCTGATAGAACATTATACAATAGGAAAACACCTCTGGATATTTCCTTCAGAAAATGTCTATTTCAAAGTCTGGGTGTATGACTAATGTTACATTTTTTAATATAGTTTGCTATGAAAAAACTTCCCAGATCTTAAATCTCACTTATTAAATTTTTTGCAGTTTTTTATGGGTGGGATACCAAAGGAATTAGGCATAATTTGATTTAAATCTATGTTTGGAGATTAATATTTGAGAATGGGAATTCTTTGTTTAATTTACAAACAAATGTACAGTTTTAGTTTAAGATTTGAAATGTCATGATCTCGGCTTTCTAATAAGGTCAGGAGTTGATTAAATTTGTATGATCCTTAAGAAATTAGAAATCTGATCACAGTCCAAGAGCCAAAAAAAGAGATATTTTCCCAATGGGGAATTTGGGCATTTCATTTCTAACAACCCTCAATATTAAAACTTCATTGTATAAACATAAGATATTTTCCATTTCAATCTGAACATTTGTCTTGCTAATGACTTAAATGATATCCTAATTAGAGTTGAATAATCCACTGAGGTATGAGCAGACTTGAATATATGACTTATTTTCTAATCAAAACTCTTCACATTTTGTTCTTATAAAAGACTTGCTTCCCTTATGTTATCCTGCCTGTAAAAGGAAGCAAAATACCTATGAGAAAATGTTATTTGCATCACTTTATTTTTCTGATTTGGGATTTATTCACAGGTGATATGGAAATTTCAAAGGTGCTCCTCAAGTTGATCTCTGCAATGCTAAGGTACTAAGAAGTTTTTCTGATTCTCCAAAATACACTTTTGGCACACCTCTCTTAAATTATTAAAAAAACTCCATCTAGGCTGGAAAGTCTCAGTATCACAAAAATTTGACAGATTATGCAATGATTTACAGAAAAGGTGATTTAATGAAAAAGGGAACTGTGGCCCTCTAAGACATTGCTATAGCACCACGGTGACTGCTCAGCACAAAACCTGTACATTTTTAGAGATATTTTAATTAATGAGATGGTATGCAATGAATATTCCATGAAAAAGACGTAGCAGAAATTTAGGGGGTAATTTGCCTGAAAACACAGGGAAAAAAGGGTTCTAAACAGATTCATTTTTCATTATATGCTTTTAGCAAAATCCTTGCAAAGAGAAACAAAAAGGGCTACTTATCATACTGCAGGGTGCTTTATACTACTTCAGAAATTAAGTGAGGCTATTTTGTTTAAAAACTGAACTCAAATTTCTGCCTTCCTTCAGTGGGTGAGTAGCCATAAGAAAAAAACCTCAACACAATAATTAATTACAACCTTGCTACCAGATCATTTACCATGAGCTAGACTATGTGGTTTATGAAGTTGTACTGAAATCAAGAATTTATCAACAGCCAGGCTTTATTGTGAGTCAGGAGTAGAGTCCAGTTTCCAGTCTTTACTTCAGGAAAACCACATGGCTTGCCTTAGAAACTACCATTGCATCGACCACAATTTTATTATACAACATAATTAACTTTTCTAGACATAGTTATCATCATATATTAAGCTTATAGAAGTCAATAAAACAAGTATGTCTTTTTGGAAGTGTAAAGGTGTATTAAAAATTCATGCATCCATGGTGCTCAGATCACTTGGCAGCTCTGCAATTCCTGTGCAACTATTTTTGGTTTTGAATTTTGTTTCTCTCCACTCAAACATCTTCTCAAATTATGCTGATTCTGCAGGTCAAATTCTGCTCTTTGCTGCAAGGTTTCTAAATTGGAGCTGTCAAAACAGGGAAACGCAGTTGTCCTATTGTAGTCCCACTTTTCAGCTAAGAACTAAATAGACCTATTCTTACGCACCTAAGTAAGTACCATGGACTTGCAAAGGACTATTGTAACATTTTGTCATATCCATTATACAGAAATAATTTCATCTGATACTGTAATCTCCAAAATGGAAAACTGCGGCTCTCTAATAGCACACAGAAACATTACACAACAATTTTCGTACAGGAAATGAAAAGCAAAGTCTTATCCAGATAAAACTGCAGGGAAAATACAGATAGGCAGAAGAAAATTATCAGTCGTGATTGAATTTGGCAAGGACAGGGAGGATAAGTCTACCCTCGTGAAGAGTGCCATGGGGTCTTAATGATCAGTCACCAAGGGGCCTGAGTGGGCTGTATCACCCAATTACTGCACAGACAGGCTCGTTAATAGAAGATTACCGCAATCAAATATGCTTCTCTTTAATTTTACTAGCATATCTGCTCTCCTACCCTGAATTCATGTGCCCACAAGTCAAAAAAATTTTACTGGGAGGGGTGTTTGGGGGGAGAAGTATTCTTTTTCTTATCTTTCATGAATTAAATTTTGTGAATGTTAATTCTGTGCCTCTGACAGCAGTGCAAGAGGAAGGACACTTTTTTTTTTGGAGTTTATCACTCAATAGTGACTGTTTTCCCATAGAGCAAAAAAAAAAATCAATCTCTGCACAAAATTCCCCTGAAGACAGAAGAATTCATTGTGTGCCTTGCTGGTTAATATGTCTATTTGATGGGGGGAAAAAAAAATCAATACATTTTTCTTAAAAGGGGTTACTGCAAGAGGAGAAAGTAGTTTATCTCTTTCTGATTGATGAAACTGCATCAAAGTCAGTTATCCACCATTAAGTTCCATATTTATCCTCGTCACCCTTCAGACTGCTGGGGTTCAGTGTGCAGCCAGTACTTCCATTACAATATTAAGCCAAAGTTGAGAGCACTTGGAAAACTCAGAAGTTGAAAGTTTTATTAAAATAAATGTTTGAAAGGGAAGCATGGCAGATTTAAATAAATATAAAAAAATAAACAAAAAACAAATCAAAGAGTTCTGTGGACCAGAAAAGAAGTCAGAACTGCAGCAGGCTGAGGTTATTGTATTTCTCAGGAGATTATATATTAATGATTTTTTCTGACAGCCTACAATCCCAGGGTTGCTGTTCTTTTGAATCTCAAACTCACCATTGCCCCAGAGAGATCTCGTGTCCTCCATTCCTATTTTACTGGAGAAAACTATTCGGAATTTTAAAATGGAGGTTAAAAAAAAAAATTGCTTATACTGCCAGACTGCCATTGCTTTAGATTTAGGCTTCCTGCTCAAATATGCTGTCAGACTCAGTATACCAAATTTATTGTGGAAAATATAAATGTAGAAGAATTGACAAATATTGGTGAGACACAGGAACAGGCTGCCCAGAGATATTGTGGATGCCCTGGAAGTGTTCAAGGACAGGTTGGATGGGGCTTTGACCAATATGATCTAATGAAATGTGTGGCAGGGGTTTGGAACAAGATGATCTTTAGAGTCCATCCCAAGAAAAACCATTCCATGGCTCTTGGAACATATGACAGATAGTCATATTATATTCCCTCTTCAGGAAAATAGAAAGGACTTTGTCCTCCAGTTTAACCTGAATTTCAAGTAAGGTAAGGGAATTACTACCTGTCCTTATTGACCACTAGGAATATTCCCAGAATCACGGAATCATTAAGGCGCTGTTATTCCACCCAGTGCAGCCCCATCTCCTAAAAAGGTATGCAGGTACAAAAAGGTTGCACTAGGTCCAGGCTCCTCTTTTAAGTGTTACTATTATCTACAATCAGCCAGTTTGCCAAGGAAACACAAGAACAGATCATGGTCTGTGAGAATTTGGTTTATGCAATTTCAGACATTACATTATTCCCTTTACAGTAGTATGTGGTGAAGTTTCTACCCAGCCATGATTTTAGCAATATGTGTGTCACTGAAGACATTGAATGGCAGAGCAGTGCAGAGGAGTTTCCTTCCTCCCTACTCTCTGGTGTACTGTGAGTTTTGTGGTCTGAGTGCCAACACCAAATATCTTTTACCACAAAATAGAAATAAAAAGGGAAGAGGCAAAACGGGGAGATACACTGTGTTTGGCAAAGGGTAATGCACCCGTTCCTTGTCAGCTGGGAAATATTGCTGAGTTTTTAGAAGTTGATCCAATCCATTTAAAATCAATAGAAACTGCCCCAATCATTTTTATGTGCTTTGCATCAATGCTCTATAAATCATAATTTTTTCCATAGGCTAAACTTACCTACAACCAGACCTAGACAAAATCTATTTGCCTCTATCTCTATGAAGGGAAATCTGTGACTGGAAAATTTCCTGGAGCTGTCACCTTTCTTCCTTCCTTGGTGTTTCTTTGAGAGTTCAATAACATTCCCCTTTACCCAGAAGATTTTGCCCTAATTTTTTTCTTGCTTTTATGCTTCTGACATCATCTACCCAGAAAATCTTTAGTCTAAGTAGGACTATTACTTTACAAACCATCCACATTGGTTAGGATTGCTAATCCCCAGTTTAGTATGTCTTGATACCTCAGACCTGCAGATCAACCTTTGAATGAGCAAACTGAAGGCTTTTTGGAGGGAGTGTAAATTGCCCAAATTTAGGGGCAGCAAATTGTTGAAGACCTACTCCCACTTTTTTTTGAGGGATCTGCTATGCAACAATGGATCAGAAACTGTATCTTTTCTCCTTAGTTTGTGGCTTTAACTTTTTTCTTTTTCCCTCTGGCATCCAGCCTAATCCTTCTAATTCTTCAGTCAGACACAGAAAATGCCATAATTCACTGTTTTCCTTCCTTCATGCTGCGTAGCTTTGGTATTGTTGAGTGAAATTACATTGTAGAGTAATGTGGGATAGAGCATTATACAAGAAAGTGCTTTTTAAAAATAAGCCTTTGTACGGTACAAAGCAGTGCTACATGGCAAACAGCTCGTGGTAATGATGATGATAGGAATCAAAAACATAAAGGGGGAGGAGAGAAAAACAAGGTAAGCAAAAATTAGCTCACAGAGTTGAAAGCCTGCCTAGTCTAGTATGAGCCACCCAAATGTAAAATTACAACAGAAATTATCATTGTGAAGATTGTTTTTTAATTAGAAACAGACACATTAATTGTCATGATGTATCTGTTTATCTCTCAACAAAATAGGTAAAACATAAATTCTATTCATCTTTCTCATCTTAACTGATTTTTTTGTTTGCATGAATAATCCACCTCCTAATTAATTTTAGTTATGTTAATAAATAGCTATTAAGCTACAGTGAAGGTATTTGTCAGCCACAGCAGATATTTTATTTAGAGACTGTAATAACCCTAAGCATTGCCATTATTATCAATCTGAATAGATACAGATATGCAGAGAGACAAATGCAGCTTCTACAAAACCTTAAAGCCTGTAATTAGAGTTTACAAGCAACAGCCTGAGATGTTGGATATCCACAGCCCTCCAGTTAAGACAACCTCTCTGCCCAGCCAACAGAAAGTTACTTTTGTGATTAAGAGAGGATGACTTCTCACTGCACTCCAGTAAAACTGTCCAGTAGAAGAGGAAGGTAGAATGATTAGAAAACTGCCTTCAGAGGGACTGAAAACCTTACAGTAAGATCTACGCTCTTGAAAATTGGGATTCCAAGAGCAAATATTGTTCTCTGATGCTGTTTACTTTGTATTTATCCAATATTGTCCTTCCAGGAATGTGCTTCACATCTCCTAGTATTCAATAGGGTAACAGTCTCAGATGAGACTCTTCACACCCCCTACTCAGACTATCTTGCAAGATGACTGAGAGATGCAGAAGCAGATTCTTTTATCAAATGGCCATAGGACATATAAAGGAGCGGATTTCAGTCCTTGCTCCAGTTTACTTATGGGGTCAGGTTTTTTCCCCTTCCCCATATACTTAAGAAATTCTTTGACAAAAAAATAATCGCACTTTTCTGAACGAGTCAGAAAGAGGTGATTTGGGAGACGGTGACTCACACTCAGGAAAGCCAGCAGACAAAGATTTTGCCAGTGATAGGCAATGATTCCAACACCTCCTCCACAACACCATCAGAAAATGAGCGCAGGGAAGATCACACTCTACAGCTTAAGACACAGGATAGGTGTGAGACAGAATACCTTTTACCTAAAAGTGGGATGAGTGGAGATGTTCAATAGGAGGGAGGAAAGGTCAAGAAATCTGAGATGGAAGCCTTGATTGAAGGATGCAATGTGTAGGAAGTAAATGAGAGACGAGAAGGGTAGGGGGTGGCGAGAAGAGATAAAAAGTAATCATGCAGTAAAATAAATGCACACAAAAATCAGAGGTTATCTTGTATTCAGGACCATTCTGTTTTTGGGGACTGAGGTATTTAATAGAAAATGCAATTTGAGGTACAAATTCTCATTCATCCTTTTGAAATCTTCCTCTCTGTAGATATTGAATTCCTCTCACAATAACTGCCAGGCTTCTGTTCCTGCACAGGGAATTTGTATGAGAGCTTCATCTGTCAGCTGATATATTTGGAGATAGGATAAGGTCAGAGTAGGAAGAGAAAAGGTGGATTTCATATACTGAATAAGAAATGCAAACAAAGATTTAGAAACAACAAAATTACTTGAGAAGTTATTGCAGGCACATTTGGTAATGTGTATACATGCAAGGTAAATATTGCGTTATTATTAGAGTGAGAAAGTTCAGTGTGCCATTTGCAGCAGCAACTATTTCCAGAGACGATCAAAGGAATAAAACAATTAACACAAATTCTGAATGATTTGTTGAATTTTTCAGAGATGTAGTCTCACCAGTGAAATTCTCTTAGCCTAAGATGTAGAGGCTTCAAGTAGGAAATTGTATTTCCTGCACAGATATTTACAGAGCTATTGCATTGCTGATTTTTGCATGTTCCTTTCCCATCTTCCCATTTCCTTGCTTCCTCCCTCCCCTTATCTATATGTTTTGACTATGCTATAATATCAGTTTAATATAATATATGTTTGCATAATCTCCAGTTCATTAGCATCCTTCCCTAAATAAGGCCACTAATCTTCATTCTCAATAATTCCACGTGACAAAACCCTGCAGGTGTTACGCTGTGAAGGTGGCGGGCGCAGGGAGGGGAGTGGTGTGTGCATCCCAAATCACAGCACAGCAACTCTTTGCTGCAAAAGCTTCTCTGCCAGGATCAATGATGTTCCTGCACAGCCTCTTGTGAGTGTTCAGCAGCTGATGAATGTACACTGGGCCTCCTCCCAGCACCTCATAATTGATCTGGAGCAAACGTGCACAAAGATATCCCACTGCTTAACGAACTGAAGCCCTGCTGGTTGGTACAAGTATCACCACGCTAACCTTCCTTCTTGGCTGATTTTAATCTTCTGGCTCCATCACACAGTTAATTGTTTCTCATTTATCCATATTAGTGGAAGATCATATGAAATCCATGTAAATTAGGCTGTGAGAGCCTCATTTACGATGTGTACAGAAAAATTGCAGAGATTTTTTTCAATAGAAGAGGTTCTTAGCCAGCGGACTGGTTCTGATCAAGATCTCCTTGTGGCTAGTGGCTGGAAAGCTGCCCAGAGGAAAAGGACCTGCAGGTGCTGGTCAACAACAGCTGGACATGAGCCAGCTGTGCCCAGGTGGCCAAGAAGGCCAATGGCACCTGGCCTGTGTCAGCAATAGTGTGGCAGCAGGACCAGGGCAGGGATTGTCCCCCTGTGCTGGGCACTGGTGAGGCCACACCTCGAGTGCTGTGATCAGTTTTGGGCTTCTCACTACAAGGACACTGAGGGGCTGGAGGGAGTCCAGAGAAGGGAACGGAGCCAGGAAGGGTCAGGAGCAGAAGCCTGATGAGAAGTGGCTGAGGGAACTGGGGCTGTTTAGCCTGGGGAAAAGGAGCCTTGGAAGAAATCTGAAAGGAGCTTGTAGCCAAGTGGGGTTGGTATCTTACACTGTCCAGCAAACACCATGATGAGAGGACATGGCCTCAAGTTGCCCCAGAGGGAGTTTGGATTGGATATTAGGGAACATTTCATCACTGAGGAGGTGGTCAGGCATTAGAACAGGCTGCTGAGGGAAGTGGTGCACTCCCTGTCCCTGAGGGTGTCCAAAGACACGCACAGACGTGGGGACCTGGGGACATGGTGGTGGGGCTGGCACTGCTGAGTTAATGACTGGACGCCGTTCCAAACTCTGTGATCCATGGAACAGGTTCAAGGTGCTGCTGTGCTGCAGGTGTGCTGATAGCTCAGGGCACCAAGAAAATTTCCCTAGGATATTTGAGGATATGGACTGTAGCTTGCATTTACCTACTCCTTCCTCTTCAGAATTACAACTGTCTTGAAAAGCAATATTTTTCTGAGACTGAATCTGTTATCCTCGCCTGGAAAACCCTTTGGAATACAAAAAGGACGTTGTTCTCTGTGGTAAGTTTTATTTCAGAACCTCCTTCAACATTGCATGTAAACTTCTGGTCCTGTGGGGACCTGTGTAGTAACTGCAATTGAAAAAAAAATGCCCAAACCTAGACGGAACATTTAGAGTAAATGTTTTTATTTTAAAAAAAATGCCCAAACCTAGACGGAACATTTAGAGTAAATGTTTTTAATTTTTTCAGCATGATACCAGGCAATTTGGTTTAGATTTACTAGTGTAAATTTGTAAACAAGGTCACAATTCAATTTCCCTCTATGTTTGAGCTTTGGAGGGTAGGTATCTTGGGTTTTGTTTGGTTTTGTTGTTTTGGTTTTAGGTGGGGGATTTTGTTTCATTCATTTGGTTTTGTTTTCTTGAATACATCTGATACTCTGCCTCCCTTTGCCTTGTAATTTTCTTACTCTGAGTGGCCTTGTAACTTTCATACTCTGAGTTTGTGCAGCCTACTGGTGATGCATTAGTCCTAGGGTTTGAAATAATTTATTTTTTCCCACTTTTACTATAAACAGATTAAATATTTATACACAGATAGTGAGGAATCAATACCTTTGATCTTAGATCGTTCTCTTTTTTTAATGAGATGAACTTTGTGTGTTATGAAGCCATTTCATTTTTGCAAAGGAAGTGTAATGAACTATTACATAAAGGATTAGCATTTGACGCCTGCTTGGCAAAGCATGGTGATAAAGAATCAGCAGCCCTTTGCATTGTGGTGTGTAGAATCATGCAGTGCCTATTTTATAGTTGTCTAAAAGTTTAGACAACTTAGTTTCTGTTTTTCAGAACTGACTACTTCTGCATAATTTCTGCATTTAGGAAGTCAAGCTACGAATTCCTCTCCAAGAAGCCCAGCGTTGTGTGCATTAAATAGAACTATATCATTATTTCTTACATTGTCTTGCTTTTGGGATCATGGCCTCTCTGAACGCTAAGTGGGAGCCTATAACTTGTAGGAAAATTTCATCTTGAGGCATGGATACCATGGGATGTCAGCACCACCTCCACAGTGAGAATGTTTCGTGGAATGCTTTGGTCCAGAAGACTGTAAAAGCCAGGTAAAGTGAACCCACCACAAGATAGATGTCTCAGAAACATTTGTATGAAGCTCAGTTGCACGGAAATGCAGCTCTTTTTTGCTATTCCCTCTGTTACTGTGTTTCAGTGGTATCAAAGTGTCCAAATGACACGGGAATTATTTGCACATGGTCTGGGTTATTTGAGGGGGAAAGCAGGATTTCAGCATGAAATCTAGACGAGATAATTACTACATATGTGAAAATGTTAATACATAAGTTCTTTCAGATCCAGTGAATAGCTTCGTAAACTGCTCCTTTCTGTGTTATTTTTGCTGAGGAAATGTTACCTGTCTAGAGTTTATCTCCCTTTGTTCTTCCTTCGTTCAATATATGCTTTGTACTGACACGGAAAGACAGGACATAATGTACATAACAAAAATCTGCACAGCCTTAAGATCTTTAAAACATCCATGCTAGTGCAGGTAGCAAAAGAGCCTGATCTTCAGTGACTTTGTATCAAATAGAGGCTGGTCTCATACACAGTGAATATCAGATTCTGTATCATCAGTGGCAGGACAGAGTAGAAAGAAATGAAGGTAATCAAGCAAAACAGTGATCCCTTACATGCCCAGAACTCATAGTGAGAACACTACAAAAGCCTGGGAAAGTAGAAGGGAAGCAACCTAATGCTTTTGATCATTATTCTTATTTTAAATGCAGCATTTAACTAACTCAATACAGGATTTTTTAATTTTTTTAATGAAGTGTAAGATAAAGAGTTAAAGAAATACTGAAGAATTCAGACCCAGCCAGACTAGATTATTGTGTATATTTTGATGTATGTTTTAAAGTAGATATCCTCAGATTTTTGCGAACACATTAATTCTATTCTTCCTATGTCAAGTATAAGCTACTTTTTGGGCTGTGTCTCCCTCCAGAGGCATTTTTATGAGAATGTGTGCCCATTTTTTGATTTTATGAAGCTGAAGGAAAAATGGAAAATTACGCCTAGCTTACAGTGTAAGAGGTAATTGTTCATCCAGCATAATATTTTATTTTATTGAGCTCGCTCTCTGAAACAGGTTATTTTAGAGATCACAGTTACTGTCATGACACCTTGCTGGAACAGCAAATATCAATATCAATGATACTGAATATCAATATCGCAGAAATTTGCAGGTAGCAAAATTGCAGTTTAGCCATATGTTATTAAAATCAAAGTCACACTGGGGAGAAAGATTGTCCTTTAATGCAAGTCCCTTCCAGTTAAGTACTGCAGTGATTCTTGCTCCTGCTCTGCCAGACATATATTTCTGTGTACTGAATACAAACACAATCCACTACATCTTTAGGGTTTTTTATTCTTCTGAAGAAGGGTAGAAACCTTAGTTTCTTCCTAATCTGAAGGAAAGGACAAAAGGAAGAAATGAGGGCATAGACACTAACGTACAGCCTGGAGATGTATAACTAAACCTGATCTCATCCCTAGGGATTTTCAAGTACATGTACAAAATGCTTCCTCTAGCTTCCTGAGGATCTTTCCTTACTTTTTTACATCTCATTTAAAAGGCCATACTCTTGATTACTCCTGCCCTTCATAGAGAACCCACTTTGCTCAGTTTGCTTTTTCACTAACAAATCCTCCCACATTTTGAGGAAGATATTTTTCTCTTATATCTTAAATAGCTTTCTCTGGCTATTTTTGTATAGTTTATCTTCTTTGTGTTTCTGTGACAACATCATCTAAAATACTAAAACTAATTCTATGACTTTAGTTACTCCAGATCAAGAGGGAAAGAACCCAACAAAATTCAACAAATGAAAACCAGCCAACCAAAAGAAAAACCCCAAAACACACCCCACACTACCAAAAGTCTTTTGACTGAAGTGCCAATCTTTGTTTCACCCAGTGTGATCAACTGGCCTCCAAATCCCCTTCGAGGATTGTTTTCCTGTTCTGTGTCCAGGGTAGGGCTTCACAAAAGAAATATCCTGGAAATTCCTCATCTAATTTGAAGAAAGCTCAGACTGAGTGTGGGATGGGTTTAATTGTGTTTTTTGTGAGAGCTAGAAGCTGTGCATGAGCACACACCACCTGGAGGAATGCCCGAGTTCCCTCTGCAGCACAAACTCGCAGAGTGTCACCTTGTGTAAATTACATAATCTCTCTGTCTCTTCAGTTCTTGATTTTTAAATAGTCACAGCCTGGCAAAAGAGTGCTAAAGGGCATCCGTTAGTTCTGAAAGACCTATTTGATGTCTGAATTGGGTGCGCAGACTGATACAGACTACACTGGAGAAGAAAAAAAGGATCTGTTCAACAAGAAGAAGTCAGTCCATAACACACACCTCTGCTCCCAGAGCAATGGCACCACACAGCAAAAGAGATTGCAAAGAAAGGGCTAGAACAGGTTATCCTGTTAGAGATAAACAGTCTAGTGAGCCCTGCAGATAAATGGCACGGTTTCAAATAAGAAAGGAAGAAGATAAATGATGGTGCAATGTGCCTAAGTGGTTCAGACATAAACAAACACTAATTTGGGTTTGAATATGTTGCTGTTTCCAGGCCCCATGATGAGTGTTTTCTGCCACTGAGAATTCATCCTGTCTAGAACTATTGCACATCCTGTCCAGTGTTAATGTACTTCAATTATCTCCTGGAAGTACAAAGAGGTACATCTGTTTTATATTTATTTACATATTCACTCTCTAAAATGTCCACCTCTAACTATGGAAAAAAAAAAAAAGAAGCTGAGGTTTTAAATGTATCTCTTAATCTCTTAGACTCAGCAATTTACATATGTTAGTTTCCTTCAGCAAATGGTCAGAAAAATCATAGTTTTCAGCTGAAATTATATGTAACAGCTTAGGGCAACATGCTCCTGTGCACACAATGTTTGGGCATAGAAGGACTCACCAGCTGCATTATGGGCCTGTCTTGTTAAATATTTGCTGTCAGAGTCAGTGTTAGTAAACTGAAGTTTAAAAGGAAATCTCTGTTTTTCTAAATATTTTTTCAGCTCCTGGCTTAGTGACCTTCTTTTTGTCTTGTTTTTCGTGTTCTGCAGTCTCCTCTCCACAGCAATGTTTCCCTGCAGCAAACAGCTCATCACAGCTGTCACTCCAAGAACTTTTCCAAGTTGGGAAGTTTTGATGTCTCAGCAAATCAGACAGTATTTTCAATTTAGTACATGGCAGATTGCTTTTTAGAATGGAATGGAAGACTTGATAATGGAATATGGAGCCTTTCAGCTACTTAAATCTATTTCAGTGTGATAGTGATAGAAAACTCATTACCCCCTGTGTTGTGAATAAGTGCAGGTATTTGGAGAAAAGGTGGTCTCTGTTTTTCTCCCCACACCATACTCAGAAGCTCAAACAGGTTCACTAAATTCAGTTCTTTTAGAATTAGCCAGTACTTTGCTAATTTTGAAATATGTTAACTAAAGATTATATTTTTCCTACCCTTTCAGTTCAGGGACTCCTAAGTTTCTGGGAAATGAGAAATGTCGGTTCTGAGTTGGACCTAAGAAGCACAGATAATCACAGAATCATAAAGTGGTCTGGGTTTGAAGGGACCCAAAAGATCATCCCATTCCAAACCCCCTGCCATGGCACAGACATATTTCACCTGAGAACAGGTGGCTCAGAGCCCACCCAACCTGGCCTTGGGGTGGGGCACCCACAGCTTTTCTAGATAACGTGTTCCAGACCTTCATCACCCTCACAGTAAAAAAATTCTTCCCAATACCTACTCTAAACATACTCTCTTTCAGTTTAATATCATTTCCCCTTGTTCTATCATTACATGCTGTTGGTAAAAAGTGCCAAAAAAAAAAAAAAATCTGGAGATTTGTATGTGGCTGATCCCATTTCTGCATTATTTACTCCTAATTTTGTATTTACTTATGCAAACATAAGAATGATTAGTGGCAATATAAACTCTGCTATTAATGTTCAAAAATATCTCCAGTTGTTTCGCTGGATCCTCTTTTCTTACATTTTTACTAATGATAATTCTCTTTTTTTAATAGAAGTGTTTATTTACTTAATAGACCCACACGTCTTTACAGAAGTCATTCATGAAGTCAAGAATCTGTCTTTATGTACAGTGAATCATCAAAAATGGTTTTGTCACACACATTTTAAAAGACTGCATAAAACCATTTGCATAATACAGCCATAATAGAGCAACTGCACTGTGATCCATCACGTCAGCTCTCAAACTCTCTCTGCAGGGTTTATGCTCTTTTTGCTACAAAAAGGGAAAATTAATTTACTGCACTGATCTAATCTCCCTACATGGTGCTAAAATGTACAATGTTCACACTTTTTTTCCAAAGCTATGAAATGGAAAGTATGTTTATACTTCTTAAATTTTATTTGTTTTCATCTCAGAAGTGCTCTGTTTTGTACATCTGCTGAGACCATCTCTTCACATCTTAATTTTGTTCACAACATAGGGAGCTTTATGGACTTCACTGATTTTCCCCATCTTCATAGGAACAATGAAAACTCTTAGAAAGGCAAATCACCACATGTAGACCATGTTTCACTTGTCCACAGTCAAGGTCTGAATTCCATTTCATATTAAGGGACATTCAATTTCATGTCCATATTTACAGACTCTGAATGAAGCTTCAAAGGAAATTTTGTTGCAAAATCAGAAGGAAAAAAAAACTTGAGTGTGATTTCTTTCTTGCAACCCCTAGAAAAATGAGGCTAATTCTTGTGTCTCTCTACCTCTGGCTTAAGGATGATGGATATGTCTGTGGCCCTGCTTCCCAGCCTGAGTAATCCAACCCTTTTTCTATTACTGGGCACTTTAAGAAGATACACTCTGAGAAACAGCAGTGAGGAAAACAGTTTAACCCTACCTTATCACAGATCTAAAAAATATCATCACTAAACTCTCCTGGGAGTTTACAAAAATTGTCCATGTCCCTTGGAGGAAGAAAGTTTAATGAATGAATCTTCAAATTTTATCTCTAAAACTTACTGCACAACGCAGGGAGATGTGGAGTCTGGGCAAAGGAGTAGTCAGTGCTGTCTAGCCCTGAAACAGATATGAAGGGAAAACTGTTAACTAAGACCTGCAAAATATTTCCATTAGCTACCCCTCATTAGTCCTGTGACAGCCTTCTAGCACTGCACATTTGACATTCAAATTCTGTAGGTTTTGGATGATAGTAATCTGTTAATTGATAATTTAGCTCATCAGTTTTATAAATGCGGTTTATCCAAAAGTGTCATTTAAAGATGTGATGAAGTATATTATTTGAGTTTTAAATATCAGTGATGGCTGCAAGCTTGTCAGTCAGAAACCTGAAATGTTTAGAATGTTTAAAGATGCCCTGGACTTTCATTTTTTCAGTTATGTCTATATGTAACTGAATTATATGTAAGATCTAAGGGAGATTAAGAGACCTTTTGATCATTTAATCTGATGTCATGCGTACCACAGCCCTTTAAATCCTGCTCATGAAAACTCAGCGACTCTTTTCCCCTCAGTCTTCTCCAGCCACCTCAGCAACTCCACAGACACCTTCACCTGGGTGGAACTGGGTTCCAGATCTCATCATCAATAAAAACTAAATGCACTGCTTTTTTGTACAGGTATTTCATCTCCCAAGTCTCTTTTTTTAATGCCAAGTGCTTTGGTACGGGTTTCTTTTTTTTGTTTGTTTGTTTATTTGCTTGTTTGGGTTTTTTTGGTGTTTTTGGTTTTTCTTTTAGCTGCAAACATTCCTGATCAACCACAAGAAAAGAGTAAAATCAATTAATTGAAGGCTAGAAACATGAGATTTAAAATATTATCATACAGTACAGGTGGAAATGCTATTAAATACTGAAGATACTGCAGACAATGTGAGATAAAATTAGACCCAGAGGGTTCACAAGTCATAACCATGACCCTTCAATTTCAGCTTTTTAGGAAAACCGTAAGTATCTTCTTAAAGATCTTACTATTTTTTCCAGCACACTCTCTCCTTGTCTTTACCATCTCACTCCAATGGTGACTTGCAGCTAAGCTCTCAATCATTTCTCAATTTTCCTTTAAACTTGACGAACGGACTGGGCTCTGCAGGATCCTTTCAGCTCCCTTCAGCATATATCTTTTTTTTTTTCTTTCTTTCTTTCTCTTCATTTAAAGTTTAGATGTGATAAGTGGTTACATTGCTGTTGTGGCCAAAATTTATATGTATTCCTTTTGTTCTGAATCATGGTATAATGCCGAAGGCCTTGAAGAAACTGTAGCTATAGCAGAAAGAACTGTTCTTTTCAGATTATTTGATAGGCAAGGTTCCATTATATCATGCTGCAGTGCATCACTTACATTTCAGCTTTCAGTATTGTATTGATGAGTGTCCTGAATTGCATTGCTGTATTTTAAACACAGCTGAATGTCAAGCTAATTTCTATAAAAAAATACTGTAAAAGCGGATGTACCACATTTGAAGTACTCTAAATCTTTTGAATATCTGCTCTTGCAGTTTGCTCAGTACTTCTCACTCTTGGAAAGAAGAGGTCTGGAATATTTTAGGTTTGAAATAAAACCTACACAAATAAAAATTTATTATCTTGTGTTGAAAACACTGGATTGAAACACTGTGAGCTCTGTCCATTTCCCAAACAGATGTCATAGTGCACATACAGTAAATATCCATACGTTTCTGCTCTCAGTAGAGACTTCACCTATTTTTTTTTCCCCCATCCACATCTATCAATCTCATCTCTATGAATTCCAGAGGAAACACTTTTTTGATGTTTCTACTACCTGTGATGGAGATAGTGGAAATGCCCCAGAACCAGAGGTCTGCATGAGCTGTCCCTGGGGACGTGTCCAATGGGGAAATGTCCACCTAAGAGAAGCAGATCTCCTGAAGTATAGTACAGCTATTTTCCAAAGTTTATTCCCATAAAAACTGTCTTGAATAGCCTCAATCTAATAGAAATTACTTCCTTTGTAAGACTTTGCAGCCAAACTGTGTGACACAATACTTTGTGTTATGTTTGGAATTCGAATGCCTCGTTTTTGCTTTCAAATGAGAGAAATATAAGAAAGATTATTTCCCAAATAATTATTTACTGAGGCAAATGGAGAAATTGCTACTAAGGTGAACAACATCTGTAGCCACTTGCCAGAAGAAAAAATGGTATTTCCCCTCCTTTTGCATTTTAAAATACTGATGCAGCAGCAGACTTCCAACAGCTTCAAAAGCACAAAATTCAAGCATTAAAATGCTTTTGGAGTGCTGTACCGGTTTGTCCCACTCATCCAACTATGACCAGGCTCCTTCAATTTTTCTTTCTTAAAGTATATTTGCAAATAGGATTCCGAGAACTCCATTAGCTCTGAAGTGCTATTTAGAGCAGCGCACCAAGCACCGTGTCAGGGGTGAGAACGGGCACTCACAGACTCGAAACGTCATTTTTCTTATTTTGTTTCCCTCCTGCTACAACAGAGACACGGATCACTGCTCTGTGTGTGATGGCCCCAGCGTGCTCTCTGCCATGTAGCTACCATCATTCCCACCCTGGAAAATCACTGGAGCGTGCAGCTGGCCCACAGGAGTCGGGCAGGTGGCCTCTTATTAGTGTATTGCGTGGCTTTGCAGTTTTCCTACAGCTTGCTTATTGAGGCACCAGTCCTGCAAATATATCTCATATTTATCCCTTTAACCATCGGTCTAGCCAGCCCCTCTGAAAATTAACAGAATGCACTGATGTGACAGCATGCAGATCTTGTCACCCTCCTGAAGTGCACAGGAGTGGTGGCACATGTGCCTGGTATCTATTGCAAATAAGAAATGGAGAGAAGAAAAAGAACTTTGAAAGGGAAAAACAAGTAGGATGAGGAAAAAGAATCCTGCAAGGCTTTTGCCTTTGCTTTTCAAGAGGCGTCATATTTTAATTGTATTTGATCTCAATTTAACTGGAAGGAGATGAAGGCTTTAAAAACAATTGAAATTTTACAGAATTAGTCAGTTGGCATCTCTGATTATTGTTAAATAAAAGAGGGGCAGATCTGGCAATCTTTCTTTTATCTTAAAATTGAAATATGCATATATAGAGAGGAAAATACTTGTCTATATATATGCACAATACATATCTGTCTAAACACATAAATTTGCAAATTTGTGGGTTTTTGTTTAGTTTGTTTTAAGTCGCTCTTTTGGAAAGGAGGTTCCAAGTACGAGATACTGGTTAGAAAAATAGCACAGGTTAGTTTGCAGTAGACAGTTTATGGCTAGTTTTGTCTGTAGGAAATTTGTCTTAGAGTTACATAGAGGAGTCCAAAAATTAAGAAATGTAAGAAATTAAGCTAACAAGTAACGAGATGGACAGTCATGAGTTCATTGCTCAGACTTATTCCTTGGCCCTTTCTTTTAAACACTGTATATTTACTCTAGGTGTCCAAGAGATTTTAGATTGTTTATAACATTCAAATCTTAATACAAAACTGACATATGGCTGTGCTAACAACCATTTCTTTAAATATGTGTATTAATGCATTTGATTATTAAGGGAAAGTACAACATTTGCTGTTCAGAGTAGACTGAAAATTCATGAATCATCCCTAAATTGCCATCTATCCTCGAAAGAAGGTGTATCTGTATATTATCAGATGTGCCTCTCTTCTAATCCCACTTTGGGTTGAGGTTTGGTTACTCATCTTCATCACCTTCAATCTCTATCCCACTGCCTGATTTCTTGGGAGATGGACCTGTTGTTTCCTTCCAGACACACACACTTCAGCAGGTGCCTCTGGTGTGAGAGGGATGTGAACTCCACACGTTTCAGCGCATCCCAGGAGTCAAACTCATGCAGCCTGATGTGACCAGACACAAATGATGAATTAGGCCTCCAACAGAAGTAATTTGTCTCATTATTTCGTGTGTTCAGTTTGATGCTGGTTACGTTCAGTTACTTTTCTGGATATATCAGCTCAAAATTTATGTTCTAAAGCTCTAGCTGGGATAACTGGCCGTGTGCATGCACACAAACTGAATAATACCTAAATGTTTTGTCCTTGGCTTTAAAACAGGCATTTTTCTGCTGCTCTCTCTCACTTTCTTTCCATTATTTTTAATTCCCAAGGAATTTTGCCATCAGCTAACCTAAGCAAATGAAAATAAGCCCTATACAGCTTTTCCTGCAACCACTATAAATTATCTATTTCAATTACTTTTTTTCCCATTTTAGAAGAGCTTCAGTGTGAATGATGATAAATCATCATAAAATAATAATAAAAATATATGTATTTTAAAACACTTGGCTTATTGCTGCATTTCCTGGGCTTGAAACAGATGCTAAAATGAAGTCTGCTTAATGATGCATAAAGGTTGCTAGTGTGAATAATACCCTCAAGCAGTGACTTGTAACCCTACCAGGTATTTTCCAAAACAAGGAAGAAAACCATCCAATCTCGCAGAAATTTGAAAGTTTAAATTGATTGTTTGTTACCAGATCTTATGCTAAGAATACATCAGAAAATAAATATTTGCCAGTATTGCACAGGCTGTTGTTTTTGGACATACAATGAAAATATACTGTAAATATATAAAACTACAGTTCAGAGTAGTGATTATAGAACTTGCATGTACCACAAGATAAGAACATATGCAAGGCAGTAAGGGGCAGCAGCTTGTTATTCTATGGATAATATCCTTCTCTTTGCACCTTCTCAGCAAGAGAACCAAAGACTGTTTGGATTTTTAACTGTAGTAGGCGAAAAAAATCGATCTTGCATTGAGACAAATATAAATGTTTCATTGTGTTTCCTGTGCAGGCAGAACCTTTTTGTTCTTTTCAAAAGGGTAAGTTTTTGCATTGTCCAAGAAGATTTCTCCTGGTGTGTAGCAAACTGCCATACTATGTGACTTCATCCCTCTTAAATCATGAGGCATCAGAGAAACAAATTTAGCTTTTGCTCTGAAAAAAAGTCATCAGAGCAAAATACATAATGCATGTTGTGTGGTGTGATCATTCAGCTCTATGAGCTGTATAATTGTCCTTCCAGATTTAAGATTTCTCCCTTCAAAAACAAAGTAACCATTAATTTCTTTCTTTTTTATTTTTATGAGCCTTCTTTCTCACTATTAAATGAAAGTAAATAGAGTTCAGATATTTGAGTCTAAATCTTCAGCTAGGAATAAACATGCAAGAATACCTAGCCAATATCAACCAGCTGGTTTGATATTAGATCTATTAATCTGAACATGGTTGACTATTTCTCTATTGATCAATTCAGGAGAAATGTCAATAATGATTACTGATATTGGCTAGAAGTACTTCAGGGTTCTTATGGTTGAAGAGTTAAAACAAACTTTGCTCCAGCTTTTGATTTAAAAGAAAGTGAATCTCAACAGCCAAAGAATATTGCATTTGAGGGGAAAGAAAAATAAAAGTCATTATTATTGACCATCACTCCTCCAACACTCGAAAGTGTTGGATTTTAAATGTGTGTGTGCATGAAAAACAAATAAAGAGATTTTTACCTTCCCTTTTGCCTCCTTCACTCCTTCCTCCTCAGAAAGGTCGCTGTTTTTCTTGGGAAAAAACAGAGATTATTATTAGGGGCAGGCAAAGGGAAGAATGTTGGGTTGGGTTGACCTGGCTGGATGCCCTGGTTCCCACAAAAGCCACTCTGTCACTGCTCAGCTGGACAGGAGAGAGAAAATGCAATGAAAGATATCACTCAGCAATAACTGACACCAACAAAACAGACTCAGCTTGGGGTAAATAGTTTAATTGCCAATCAAACCAGAGTAGAGTAACGAGACATAAAACCAAATCATAAAACACTGTCTCCCCACCCTTCCCTTCACAGGCTCTGCTTCACTCCCCTCCTCTCATTCCCCCTTCCCCAAAGATGTAGAGTATCTCTTTAAGATATATTTCCTTTCCCAAACTCTGCCTAAAAACTCAAAGATTTATTTTTTTCTCAGGCAAAATCAAGATAACTGCCATTCCAGACTGTAACGATACTACTAGTGAGTATTTTAGAAAAAAATGTCTTTGCTTTCCATGCAAGCTGAAATCTCTGATTGGCCTTTCCATGCACATGGCGAGAAGCCACAACACAGACTCCTGTCGTTGTCCTGAGCTGTGAAAAGGAACAGGAAAAAGGAGGTGATGGTGTTTATGCACCTTTTATGAAATGTATAATACATATTTTATATGACTGATACACGTCTGATAATGGTTTGTTAACTTGTAGAAAAGAGGTTTGGATTTTCAGTAGGCAGTAATTTCAGCTTTGTTATGTAAGTTTTCAAAGTTATATACCATGGGCATGGAATTATATGATACACAAGTCTTTGGAAGTAAATTATTTTTTAGTTTTAGTTTCAGTACTGGTAAACAGAAGTGGAAAGACTGCTTGAATGTCATTGGTTTTGCTTTAGAGAACAAATAACTAAGAAACACTTGTTTAAGTGAGCATTAGGCTGTGACGGGTTTCAGTCTCCAAATGAGTTGCCAAGATTGTTATTTTCATGCTCTTGCAAGTCAGATGCGATACTGTGTCAGGGACAGGATTTTGCAAAGGTAAAACCAGACCTCAGCCAGAAGCAAAACAAAAACTAGATGTTTCAAAAACTAAACTTTGAAGAATTAAGAATGGCTTTACACATATTCAGCTTACTTGAAAAACATGGGTTTTTTATGACATATTTTAGCTTTCTCATGATGGTTTCACAGCCCAACCTCATGCCCTTTTTTTGAGTTCCCTTGACAGGAATTCACTAGGTGCAAGTGCCAGCAATTAACCTCCTATTTTTGTGAAGCTGGATACACAAAACTCAGGGGAGGTGCATAACTCAGCCTGGTTATGTAAATGAATTTTAATTTTAAAATAATCACGTTTTCATTATTTATCAAAATAATTTTTTTGGTGGTTATAATTGCTAAATAGAAGAGTGCAGCTTTCTTTTTTAACTGCAAATGTAAATATACCATTCTTTCTGTCTTGTAAAATAATGATTTTCAGTGGTTTTCCCCACTAGAATTGGGAACAAATATTTGGAAAGTATGGGAAGTTTCTTACAAATAGGATGGGTTTGCTTGTTTGTGGGTTTTGTTGTTTGTTGTGTTTTTTGGTTTTTTTTAATGGAAGAAACTTCCAAGTTATAACCACTGTATAAATATGTTAGGAAAGCTGTCCAGGACAGTTGGCAGTGAGGTACAAGTTGAGTGTCCCAGCTCCTCATGGTGTTTGTGTCACTCCCACTCCACACCTGCATAGTTCTTGCTCCTCCTGAGAATTAGATTTCCTCTAATTAAATTCCTCTCTTGCAGCGCAAGAGAAAAAACAGCCTTTGTATTTTATACAAAAAACTGATGTCACAATTTCCATGGTAATTCTGGGCTCTTTATTTACTGTGGGCAGGCCAAAGAGTGACTAAGAAATAATTAAAAATCAATATAACTAGGGACAATTTAGTCTCAAGACACACAGAGAGACTGAATATTGCATGTGGTTGTTGAATTGCTATGAAAAAAAGAGCATTATATCTGTATTTAATCATCTATTGAGATCCACTTCTACCTTCACGGTGATTTTCAGATCTGATTCAATTCTGAAGTCATAAACATATGTTCTTAGAAGGGAAACAACATTGCAGAAATCTTTTAATCTGTAGTCAAAGAAATAAATGAGAAATACTTGAGAAGGTAGAATGGCTGTCTTGAATCTTCAAGATTTTGTGGGTTTTTTTGCTTTGTTTGTTTGTTTGTTTGTTTTAAAGGCAAGCACAAAATCAAACCTCACACAGAACATTTTTACAATATCATTAATCTATATCAAAGACTTTGAAGAAAAGAGTTTCTGTTTGGTTAGCATTTTTAAGGACTGAAGTATTTACCATTGTTATATTTAACATCTGAACACGACTTGGAATACAGGAAGACCATTTGTTTCTTTGGTTTTTTTTTTCCTGAGAACTTCTCTTGGGACAAACTTGCTCCTAAACTTTGATTCATAAGGAGAAAACAAAAGCTTATTTCACAGGTTGCAAGAACCAAAACATGCTGAGGTGCAGCACAGCTCAGGTAAAAAATTTTTCAAAATCTGGGTTTTTTTGTTTGGTTTTTTTGTTGTTGCTAAAACAGCCCTTGGGTTTCTTGAAACATTTGTCTTGGGTGCTCAAAACGATAACGATGGGAGGTAATGGTGCACAATTCTCTGTGCCATGATCTTCCAGGCTGGAAAGAGAGGGAGCTTTTGATCCTAGAAAACTCTTTGGTTGATTCCAATGGGACAGGTCCCATCTTATGGTGGAGAGGAGCCAGGTCTGCAGACCCTAAAAGTAAAGACCTAAAAATGCTTAACAGAGCTTTTCAGCCCACACGTGGTGCAAACGCTGAGCGGGAAGGACCTGAGTTGAGACAGCTTTAGAAAATCCCATAAAATTAGTTAATACAAATATAATTATAAATCTAAAATGATTATGCAAAACCTTGTCCTCATTAGAAATATGGGTGTTTATTTATGAACTAAAATTCACATTTCTAATAACATATAGGATGCAGTAGAATCTTTTTCTTACCTCTCTCCATGTCTTATTCCTTTCCTTCAGTAAATTCCTCACTTTTTCTCTCCTTCATGTGACTCTACATTGCACAGAAAATGAAAAGTCCCTCGAATAAGAACCATGCACATGCCTCCCATCTTCCCCCTTCTGTGACTTTTCCATGTGTAAAAGCCACGTTGTGATTACAGGGTTATATTCAGTTTAACTCTGTTGAATTTGATTTTCAATTCTTGCCACCAGGATGGCAAGATTTATTAAAATAGCAGAAAATTCCCAAATTCACATTTAACTGTAGTTAATGTATTAGATTTTGGGTTGTTCAACCAAATTTCACGTTACTTGGAATTCTTTTGTAAGCTTATCAGACTACTAAGTGAGGAAAAATTCCAAAAGATCCCTCCCAGCAAAAGATATTTTTAATTATTTCTGAAGTAATGAGGACCAAGGAAAACTGTTGGCATACAAAACTGAAACGATTTAATTTCCCAACTTGTTCTTAGAACTACTAGAAATTCCCTCCTTTATGTGCTTCACATATGAGCAGTTGTCCCTACTGAATTTTTCCCCATGTTTGATGTGAATGAAGTAATGATTATAATGAAACACATATGGAGTGTGTCAGGAACAGAAGGAGCTGGCAAAAGGTAAACTCAGGCTTGGAAAAGAGTTTCAAATAGAATGGATAAGTTTTAAATTTTTTCTGGTTATGTTGCTGTGCAGTTCTCACCCAGACTAAACTGCACATAACTTAGTGGGAATCAGTAAAGACGAAAATTAAATGCAGGAAGAAAGAGAGCAGCACATATGTAATTCAGTCTCCAAAAGCTGTCTTACAGAGCAATCCAAACCCACATTGCTTGAGAAACCATTCCTGTAATTTTTCCATGCCAGTTACATTTTTCTTACCCCTTTTGTTTCTCTGATTGTTGTTGCAACAAATGCTCGACTTAAATAAATCTGATTTCAAGTACCTTTCATGAAGAAATATTGGTAAAATTGGTAATATTGGTAAAACCTTCTGCTTTACATGGCCCAGTTTAAAACTGATCCTTCATCCCGTTTTTTATTTGCATTTTTTTTTAACCTATATGCGTCATTTAGAGTATGGTTTCACATTACAGCCCTCAACACTTTGAACCACCCCTGGTGCTCCTTTGACTCTCAGCTGAACTGAGCCAGGGAGGTAAGCAAGCCAAAAATCAATTTTACATGACAGAAATGAGAAGTGCACTCTGCACCGATTCTCTGCTTCATATCATTCAGGGACAGCACTGGTGAAATGGAAATGGCAGAAATACCAGGACAAAAATGGAGTTTTTCAGTGACAACCAGGCATTAGACCATTTTAGCTTTAGCTGCAAAATATCAAGGCTTTGCTTTGTTGGTTGTCTTCATTAGACTTGTGGTGAAAAGGGTAAAACCTTGTGTCCTGGCTTTGGGGAAACAAACACCGCAGTCTTTTACAAGTTCCAAAATACAAAGGGATGCTTTTAAAAATATGCTTAAATAACAGCAGGCATTAATACTAATGTCAGTAGCAGAGCACATTATGTGAGTACATTTATGTGTTCGTTAGTAAGAACATATGAAAACCAGCAACTGAGCTTCCATTCCAAGCTTTTTTAAGAAATACTGCAATTTAAAGTGATGCATTGAGTACTTGCACCTTTCTGATAACAAAGTTTCTATTTGCTGCACTGTATTGGTCTGAAACATCATAATTTGTCAAAACACTGCATGATAGAAAAACAATTACAGAATCACAGAGATCGTTTATCAGCTTAAAAATTGCCTATGTTTCATCTTTTTATTTTTAGCCTGACCATTTTGTATTATTGCAATAAGAATAGAAATTACTTTCTGAATACTCTGACAATAAATTATTTCTTTTTTTCTGTTTTTCTAGTAATAACAAGTCAAAACATATCTAACCACAAATTGCTCCAGAAAACGGTATATAAAACATTTTGACAAAGCAAGCTGCAGAAAGGAGATACATATTCTAATAAACTGCTTAGATTATATTCATGATCCAAACATGTGAGTGTTTTCCAAAATAATGAGCCTTGGATGCTATCACTTTATTTCTACAGATATCTTTCATCTATATTCAGGTGTATTTCCTTTTATAAATTGCAGTTTGTTATCTACTTCCTACATTGTTTCCTCCTTCCTCATCTCTAAAATAAAAATATGCATACAGAATAAAACACAAGGGAGCCAAATAGGATTATTTTTTTCTTTTTTTATTCTTTTAGTGCTTTTCTCCCTTTCTGATCAATATTAACCTTAGTTCACCTTTGCATTCAGATTGATTATAGTGTGGCCCAGCTCACAGACTGAGTTTGATGGCTTTGTTTGTATTTACCTGCCAGTTCCAAACAGAGAAAACTGTCTCTGGTGACATAGCAGAGAAAATTATGGTTTTGAGCATCTTTATTGTAGAAGGTGTTCATCAGTTTCCCAAAGTATCAGAATTGGTGTACATCCAACTGGAAGAAAAGAGCCAATTTACAAAAATCTTGAGATCTTCTCCTTTCCTAATTATCTTAGTTAGCCTGAGTTTCAGCCATCTGTTGCATAGAACCTACAGGAAATTCTGACTTTTAGTAGTAGCCTTTTTGCCTGGTAGATTTTCTTACACAACAATTATTCTTCTGCTTTGGGATAATGCCTTCTTTCATTTGATAATTTAACTTTCACATCTATTGAGCATTAAGATGTTCAAACTAGAAATATACCTTTTTTAAGTACATGTGTTTTGGAAAAAAGGGAATTCTTTCTATATTTATAAATTACTTTTATTTTAATGAAGCATAAATAGTTCTTTAAGAATATCTAGTTAATTAGATAACCATTTATTAGTTAAAGTTTGGACATAATGATCTGAGAGGGTTTTTTCCAACCTAAATGATTCTGTGATTCTGCAAGGGCCTGAATATGAAAAATTGCAAACCTTGACTATAATGCATGCAATATTTCTATTAAATTAAATAGGCATAATCATGTGTACGTTATATGAATTTTTGTGCCCACATGAGAAGAGAGTTACTCAACCAGGAATGGCTTCTACATCAGGTGTGGTGTGACTCAGATTTTCAGAGCTGCTCCCTTTCAAATACCATAGCAAAATCCCTCTAATGTTTTTTTTTTTTTTTTTTAAAGTGCTCAGAAAGAGATGCTCATGTCCTAAGGACTGCAAATCCCAAATGTCAGTGGAAACGTGCTGTATTCATTAAAACACAGATCGTAACATTTTATCTCTGCCTTTTCCTTCCCCCTGGAATTTTCCAGGTGAAATCCAAAATCTACTCCAATGCCCTGGTGAGATGAATGCCTGTAAAACAGCTATTGGTTTAACATCACATGCCATTAAGATTGGGTAAATTAAAATTTCTTACTAGAGGATCCTTAAAAAAAAAAAAAATCACAATTTGTGACATTAACCCATCACTGTGTTTGTATTGTTGAAGTTAATTTGACGATATTCTTCCAAATTTGGGTCAGATCTCACCCTTAGTCTCTGACAGTAACACAAGGATCCTTAGAACAGTGGCTCTGTAGGTTTTGTTCTGCTTCCCTCTTGCAGCTGCACTCTGCTGTATTTTAGCAAAAAGCTCTAGATTTTAGCATCCCCTGAATTCCTCTGATGGGAGGGAGGATGTGTCTTTCCCAAATCTGCATGTCCTTTGTTCTAGGGCTGATGCCACTTCAGTCCTTTCACTGTGCCTCTTTCTACTCCTGTCTTCCCATATTTCACTTTTTAATTATAAACAGGGGAATTTCTGGATAGAAATGTCTTTGTTCTGCAAACCTTCCTGAAAAAGAACAACCAATCGCTCAGCAATTATGTGGAAAGTAAGAAAACATCATTGTAACTTTTTTTACAAGTTTCTGCTCAAATTTTTCCGTGTCCAAACTTTACTATGGCAAAAATTCCATTGTCTGCAGAAAATGTTGTGTCTTTTTTTATGATTTTATTATTTAGTTCAGCAACTGATTGTGTGTTTACAACATCTCCAGTTACTGTTTGGATCTGATTCTCCTCTTTTTGTTGAAAGACAGGAATTTTAGGAAGGTTGCTTTTGGCTTACGGTGGGGCAACTAAGAAGACAATCAAAGTGAAATAGTTCAGCAAAATTTACTGTTTGAGGCAAATCAGTCTTTTTTTTCAGTCAGACATCTTCTTCTGAAGTGTCTGTTATATCTGTGTCTTCAGCAGAAAGCGTGAGCTAAAAATTGTCAAATTGTCTAAGTTGCACAGTTTCTAAAGTGCCAAACTCTGCAGTATCTTACCCTTTTTTAAAACTTTCAGGAGAAGTTTTGACAAGTGATTAAACTGATGTAGACTTCAGAACACTCAAAGCCTGAGACATGAAATAACTAAAACTGAAGGTTTGAAAATAGCGATAAATTTCAATGTTTTTTCACTTCCTAGTTTAAAGCAGACATATCACAAAATACTTAAGTCCTGGCAGTTTTTCTCAGGGATGTTTGGAGTGGTGTGGATAAAAGCCTACCATTTAAAACTCTTTATCTGGAACATCAAAACAAACCCCAAAGCTTTTCCTTCTGAAGGTGTGCTGGTTTAATGGTAACTTCTTTCTGGATTTCACTCAGTAGAAGGGAGATGTGGATAATAAACAACAGAAAAGGCACGTGCTTATGTTTTGGGGTTCTTTGTGTGCACAAATGTGAAAAAACAGCTCTGTGAGAGAAAGAAGTGTGATCCATTAGCATGGAGGAGAAACATTAAGAGGAGAAACAAGGGCTGAGTGGTTGATGGTCATTCACCAGGACAAAGCAAGCAGCTTTTGTTTTCTAAATTATAAACGTTTTTATAGCTACAGTAAGCTGTAAGCAGAAAGAATAAAAAACTACCTTAAAGTTTTTAAAATGTAGAAGAAAAATAATCACCATTCTTTTTGTTTCCCCCTGATTTTCACATGAGAGATTTAACAGCAGTATATTTCCCAGCAGGACAGCTGGAAACAGCTTCGCTACCCAGAGAACACTTGTGAGCAGCGAAGCCAAAAGATTTCACCACCTCACTTTTTAACAGTTTATTAGGATTAAATGTTCAGTCACTTGCTTGAAGGTGGTTATGAGATGGACTGGGGTAGGCTATGATGCATGCAGGCAATTTTCTCTTACCTAATGTCAGCAGTAGCTGTGATGAACCTTAAAAACATTCATACTAAAAAGTATATTTGGGTTTGTACTCATTAAGTCTCACATTATAATTTCATTTTCATAAGAAATGAAATCTTGAGGAAGAGGAGGAATATTAGCTGGAGGGTTTGCTTAGCTGAGCTCTGGAAAATTAAAGAAAAGCTAATTTCTTCCAAAAGAAATAGTCTAAGGCATATCACACAAAGTACAATTACTTATATGCTCCTTCAGAAAGAAAGGTTATTTTTCAGTTCACACCATGAATTAGATATTTTCGAATCACCCTTGTTAACTAAAAGCATTTGACAAGGAAACACAGAGTCTGCTGTGCTACCTCTGAGACAGAGGTTCCTCTGAAGTTCAGTTTGAGGCTTGTATAAATTAGTGTAATAGCAAGTATCGCACTCCTTAAAATCTCTGTAGACCTGGCCCTGGATGTTTCATTCCATTTGAGCACGGCTGTGCGCTTCAAAAAAGACAAATTCTGTCACGCGATGCACTGTGCCACTTACATCATCATCCCAACCCTGCGGTGTCAGAGCAAATTCCTCCAAACTGATTTGTGTCCACGGGTTGCATGCTGGGTTTACAAAACTTGATCTGTAAATCAAGTCAATCAGGTCTCTGAACTTGATGTCTGGCGTGTTTTATATTCTTTCTGCTTCAAAATTCACATTCTCACAGCTATTCTGATCATTGCATTTGTCTCTTTTTCTTTCTTTCTTTTTTTTTTTTTTCTCCTCTAAGCGTATTCAGTAAATTGTAGGAGTATTCTGACAGCTTTTTTATTCCCCTGAAGTCTTCATATTACCTGATAAACGTTTTGGGTTTGTGCTAGCTTAAGTTATCACTAGATATTATCTAATTTTCCATTGCTGCAAAATGTAAACACTTTATATTATATTAAACTCATGCCAGAAGAATAATACATGAAAATTCCACACAATTTTTCCTAAGGAAGTTGTACAGCTGATTTAAATTTTCATTAACCAAGTAGATTAAATGCTACAATTCCACTTCCACTTTATTTTCTTGCAGTAGGAGAATTCAAGTTTTCCACAATATCTGCAGCAGCCAGAAATGGATAGGATTCAAGAAAAAGACTTCTTATCAACATCAGGCACTCTGCTCCAGGAGTAAATTTTGGCATAATAAAGCACAGATCTGGTTGTACCAAACATTGTTTAAATTAAATCAGCTTCAGTTTGTGTCAATGTGCTGATCTCATCTGCTCAATAATTTCAAATCTAAATGCAGAATTCTGAAAGCAATTCCAGAAGATTTCAGCTATGATCTGGCCAGATCCAACACAATCTTTATAACATTTCCACAGGGCCTTACTTTTTAGAGATATTTACTATTTTAAAGTAAAAAAAAAAATTTAAAAAAAAAAACATTTTGTTTTGAGGGTGCTGAAGGAGACTGATTGTAATTATGTATAATTGGAACATTCAGAGGATGGCAGTACCTGGCTGGACAAGTTATCCATGCATGTGATGTTGATTAAGCATCAACAAAATTCCAGGGTCCATTTCCTATAATTCTTTGGCACCAAAAATGATTCTTGAAATATGATCGAAATAAAGTTTTGAATAAATTGAAGGATGCAATGGGTTTCTTTTTGATCAAACTTACACTATTTTTTCTTTTTTTTTTTTTTTTTAACATAGGAACAGAAAGACGCACAGAACGACTTTTGATCTCTAAGGGAAGTTTTATTAACAGGTACAAGATCAGGCAGACACTGCTGGGCATGGAAGATTGAAATAAAAAGTTTAATATTTTGTTTCTTTCTTATGCATTGTTCCACTGTTTCTTTGGAAAATACTTTTGTTGGGTTTTTTTTTCATTTTGGCAGGACTTCTGTTTGTGTTGTGGGTTTTTTTCCCTGGTGAGGTTTCCCAGCTGAGACGAGCTGATCTAACTGTTTTACTGACACTGACAGCGACCATTTCACCCCCTGCTCTCATCCCCAGTGTTAAACTGGTTCTAGTTATTACCTGATCCCTATGTGAGCTGGTACTGCAGAAAATTTGCTTTTTCTTTTTCTTGTTTGGTTTTTTTATGTTTTTATTTCCTCTTGGATAGCTTAATTTTTCACCATTTTAATGAGCTAGAGGACAAGAATGCAATCTGGGCTTGCAATAGAGAAGTGCCTAATGGTTTTCTGTTTGTAATGATCCAAAATTTACTGACTTTCTCGCTTATTAAAGATCCAACAGACTGAAATTACCTCATATTATGTTGCCTCCTGCCCCACAAAAACAACCCCCTTCCCCTCAGCCTCCTGGAACTATAAAATACTTTATTTCTACTCAGAAGAAACACTTTATCTCGAATTTTGTGTTCTGAAAGAAACGATAAACTGCGTGCTATGTGCCTGAACTCTATGACTCCTAATGAGATTTCTAGTTCTGCTGTGTCTTGTTCACACACCTTTCTTTTTTCTGTCATCACGGATTGCCTCATGAATTTTAGCTTTTTGGGCAGTGAGAGAGACATGAGAGCATTAAGGGAAGTGTGTTTACAGGTTTTATGATGCAGTAACAAAGGAGTCAATAATTCGCCCAAACCACAAAGCCCCATGTCCAATAACTGTAGCTCTCAAGAACAGCGATAGTGGAAAGGAATGTATTTCAGCCTCTAAAAGAAAAATTGTTCAGTCCACGTGTCCAATAATAGTTTAGAAGGATTCTGAATAATAAATGTGAACTGCATACATAGCCCTGGAAGGTGTATTCAAGATAAGGATTGCTTAGTGGTGAAAGGTGTAAAAATAATGCAGACAAAAGTGGGCAGTGATTTATTAACAGGACAAAGTCTTACATTTCTCCTAGATCATTGAATATGGACTAGTGTACCAGATAGGGCACGAATATAAATATGAACATAAATATAAATATATAATACTTATATATATACATAATTTCATTTTTATTGTTAATTTTAAAAATTTTTTGTTTATATATAAATAAGAACTTATATATATGTGTGTGTGTATATATATGTGTGTATGTATACATGTACATATATCTGTATATATGTGTGCGCATATATATGTGTATATATATGTATATATATGTATATATGAGATGAAGCAGTACACCAATGAGGGAGTCAAAAATGTGTCCTGCAGGTTTATTTGGTCGCACCGTTCATAAATTCATTGAATAGGACATGAAATTCTCCTACCACATTTACAGAGGGAGTCCATTGTCTTGAACGGTGTTTCCCTGAACCTGTCTGTCAGACGTGATAGTGGGCCTTACCTTTCTTCTTGACCTGGCACTAAAAAAATGGTCACTCTCTCGCGCTGTGAAGAAGAACCAGCTTTTCTTAGAAAAGAGATCAAAGAATTCTTCTCAAAATGGCACCAGGGAAGCTGCCAGGGAGAGCTCCTCCAACACCCCTCCATCATTAAGACGCCTTGAGCTCCTGGAGCAGGAAATATCACACCTGTGAAAATATTTTTAGGCAGCCCAACAAGTGTTAGAGCCATTTTGAACGGCTGCCTGTTCTGAGATTGGGAAGAAATCAGATTGAAGCCCCAGGAACGGCAAATCCTGAAGTCAGGAGCAATTTTGGGGGTGATTTAAGACCTCACAAAAAGGGTGAACGCTAAGAAAAGTTGGCAGCTGCGCTCCACACTAGAATACACAAAACTTTGAAGCTCTCAGTGTGAATACCTAAGCAGCTTTGGCTGTTGTGCAGCGGGATCTCAGCAGTAATTTTCCGAGGCACCAAAGGTATCAATGTGTCGCACAAAAACAACACCTCCAGTCTCCTGAGGATCCAAAGAGCGGCATCTGCTCGGCCGTTTGTTACATGTGCCACAGTGCCTGTGCCTCCAGGCAGGAGGTTCACAGCTGCTTTGTCATATTAGGAAATTTAAATTAGTTTTGCCGAGGCACGAGGATGGTTTGGTTTTGTTTGTCCTTTATATCATGCGTTTTGAATTCAAGATCCTTGCCTCTTTGTGTGGAGAGACAAATTACAGATGTTTGCACCCTGCAGAAAAAGTGGGGATTCTGAGGTGAGGTGGTTAAAGGTGGAAGGCGTGTCTGGAATAGACTTTGCTTTTTAATCATAAATATATTAAAATATAAATGGAATGAAGTATAAAGGACTCCAGGAACTCTGAGTTTGACCAAAAAGGAGGGTTCTTGTGCTAACATGTCTCAGAATAAATACGAACTCAGAAATCCTACTTTCAAAAGCAAATGTATTAAAAAGTGTTAAAAAAATTTAAAAGTCTATTTCTTTATTTGTTATTCCTTTCGTTTACCTCTAGTTAGGCAAAAGATCCAGTTTGTTGCTCTCTGAGACAAATAAAAAATCACCAACTGTGTCACAAAAAGAGTTGCACATATTCACGACTCAAGAAGTTACTCCTTTTGCAATTTCTGTGCCTGTAGACTGTGAATATATTCTGAAAGCCAAACACCTCAGTGCCTCTGACAGGATGTTCCTGGTCAATGGTCTTAATTTCTAGTCAAACAAAGGATGAGAGAACTCCACCCAGTGAAAAGGAAGCAATACAACCTCCCCTTGGAATGATACAGTTTTGCATCTCATGGGGGAGCAATCTCCTCTGTTAATCTCCTCCGTTTCCAAAAATCTCCATTCATTATGCAACTGGGCTAGAAGTTAAACCTGCACTCCTGGACTCAGATCATCCTGCTGATTCTCACCCTCCTGCATGATTTTCCTCACGAATGGGATTAGCTGTGCCTTCAGACCTTCGAGAAACTCAGGGCCACAGACAAGCAGGTGTTTTGCACATCCCCAGGTGTAACGTTCTGCTTTGACAACAGCAGCAAAAACTTTGTGCCTATTTCTTAACTCTTCATACTTTGCTGATAATGGGACTCGAATATATATTCCTTGACACATTCATCATCATGATTATGACTGAGCACTGTGTATAAATCAGCTTTGTTGTCAGAGAAAAGCTGTTACAGAAGTGGCAGCTGTGGCCTGCAGACACCTCTGCATTTTTATGTGGATGTGGGAGTTTACTCAAATTTCCTCTGAAGTTAAAGACTTCTGGATTAAAGTTTTCGTTGCTCTGCACATCTTCCCTCCCAAGGAGTTCTCCAGCATCAGGGCTGCCATGAGATTTGAAGGCTTTTAGTTTTCACCACAGGTGTGTGAATATTCAGGCAGACAGCCTCACTGGTTTGCAGCGCAGCACCACAGTGGCTTTTGAGGCAGCTGCAGCATGTTAAAGTCATAAAAAATGCTTTCATTGTCTTATTGAGAAATTTCTGAACAGGATGCCAGTTTATTTCTTAAGGCTACAGAAAAACCTCAGGACACGGAGAAAAACTCCAGACTGCATGTTCAGCTATTTGCTGTGTGTGGATGCAACGCTCGATAACCAGCCACAGAGGGCAGATAAATTATAAAAGCCTTTCCCTGGAACATTTATTTTCCGATGTAGACAGCACAAACTGAAAGGGAAAAATAAATCCCTAATTTTTTATATTTGCACCGTAGCTTCCAAGCGTGATTGTGAAACACTGCCAGCAGTTTGGAAACAATTTGAGCGGGACTGGAGAGAAACAAAGTGAGGCAGCGATACTCGGCAGAGTGACAGCAGAGGGCACCAGTGGCCTGCGCTGGAGGAAAACGACCTTTTTTTTCCCTTGTAAATTGCTCAATAAATCCTTGTTTGCTCTTACCAGCTTAATGCAACAAAGCCGCAGCAATATGTCAATTTTAACAGATTCTTAGGGCTGACTCTTTTGGGTGTTCCAGATATGTGCTTGTGACGGAAATGCAGCTTCCACCATCTGATGCCAGACAGAAGCAAGAAAAATGTCTAAACTGTTGTTTATCAAAATTTATGGCTCGCACATTTGCTGAAGGCAATCTAATCATAAAGGCTTGTTGCTTGGGAATTTTTAGCCTTTCACCTTCCAAGAAAAGTATTTATTCCACATATAAAATATACAACACCCATATATCAGTAATCTAAAAGTTTTTTAAAGAGTTGGCAAATTGTGATTTTTTTGACAGTTATTTTCATCCAAACTAACAAAAACAGAAGAGAAAAATTAGGCTGCTGAAATCTATGCATAAGTTCCTGGCATGTCCATAAACTGAAGGTGACATGTTTACAAAAGTTAAGTTCCACACAGATTATTCATTGCATTTATTTTGTATTAATATGCCTGTTTGAATAGAAAGCACCTACCACAAGTTTTTAATCCTTCTGTGGAGACCTGCGGTGTCCCTGAGACTTTCAATTCCTGCCAGGTACAAGGGGGGAATATTTTTAATTGTACCATGTAAATATTATATTGTATGCTTTTATGGTATTGAATATTATATTCTATGTTTTTGTGATATTGATTATTAATTTTAGGTTTTTTTGGGGTTTTTTTTACATACTTGGAAATTATTGTATTGTGTGTGTATATGGATAATGGTTCTTATGGACAACAGTAGGGACAAATTCATTGCAAATAATTTTGGTGCAGGTTACTGTTTGGACATGTTCAGATAATACTGAAATCACCAACCACTGCAAGGCCAGGGATTGAAAGAGTAATAAGTAAACCCATTGGTTATTCACTTGGCTTAATATTATGTTTATTATTACATTTTCATATTTGTTTATTGAAAATAGCCATGTGAAGATAATGACTTGAAGACCAGTCTTCATTTCCTGGCACTCTCAAGCACCGAGTCTCCAAGGATTTTGAAGCTGGCGTGCTCTAAATTTGTAATAAAATACCCTTTTAATTGGTAAGCACAGAAAATATTACTTTTATAAATATTTGATGAACGGAGATGTTTTATCTATTCATTAGACTCCAGAGTAATATATGTTCATTAGCAGAAGATGAATAACAGCATTTAATATTCTTTGTTTACAACTGAAGGTCACATGGAAGAATATATTAATATGGAAGTTGTGACCTTCACATTTTGTCAGTTTTAACAAGAATGGGCTTGTTTCCCTTTATATGGTCAGATCTGTGTTTGATTTTCAGCTTTAATTAACACAATTAAATTCAGTCTCTGTGACAGGCAAAATGCACTGTGATTGACAAGACTGGTGTGGTTACTTAGAGATCTTGGTCAAAAATAGAAAAAAAAATCATTTTAAAGAAGACAAATATTTGTTCACATGCCAGAGAATAAAATTATCAATTACTATTGGGTAAAAAACTCTATTATCAGAAATAATCAGAATAGTTATCAGAAATAACATCAGATTAGTTTTCTTTTCAAATACATACCTTTTCAGATATATTTCTTTTCAAATATGACAGTCATGCAAAGTCAAGGGTACAGTTTAGGTCTCTTGCTCTGCATTTCTCAGGAGTCATGGACACACTCCAAGCTCTCAAAGCTGTTAGATAGCACAACTCTGTTTAAAATTGCATGACTGGTAAGTGTATTACACTTACAGCTTTCAGGCATGATTTCACAGAACAGAAAGCAGGGAGGAACAAAGAAAGACTAGGCCAAGAAGAAATGGTGCTTAGAGCTCATCAGAAGCTGATTTTGTCAGCTTGACTTTCGCAGGGAGCTGTGATTTCCAGAAAAACATAATTTTCTTGAAGAATTTATTCTGTAGTTTGCTTTGGGAACTGGGGTTCTGTCGTACTACAGCCTAGAAAAGATCAATGGAATCACTGGGTTCATTTTACACAAAAATCTCTATTTTTCTTATTGATTTTTAAATGAAGAGAAAGTAAAAATACCAGTTGCCTCCAGAATGCACACTTAAATGGCTGATCAACAACAACTGGAGGAAAGTCTTTCCAATAAGATGTTTAACTCTGTGGGAGGCAGAGCTGTGGCCTACTTGCTGCATGTAATATATTTTGTTAATAATACAAAGATCTCACCAACGAGAGGTTCTGCTTTTCTTCACTAGTTAGGCTGTGCTGTTATTTTCCCTATTTCCATAAAGTATGGCCTAAAGAGAATTCCTGTGTCATAAATGGGTCAGACTACATGATGGATTTAAAGGAATCCTCCCCCCAGCAAAGAAACCCCAGAGTTCCTTTAGCATGAGAGGACACGGCCTCAAGTTGTGCCAGTGGAGGTTTAGATTGGATATTAGGAGAAATTTCGTGGTCAGGCACTAGAACAGGCTGCCCAAGAAATGGTGGAGCCACCATCCCCGGAGGAATTTGAAAGATGTGTGGATGTGGTGCTCAGGGACACGGTTTAGTGGTGGCCTTGGCAGTGCTGGGGTCACAGTTGGACTCAATGACCTTAAAGGTCTCTTCCACCCTCGATAATTCTGTGATTATCTGGTGTCACGTATAATCTATAAATATCAGCTTCTCCCACCCCACTCCCCATCTCTGGTGGCACACCATCATCCTTCCTATGCCAATGCAGAGCTGGAAAAACACCTCAGATCTTCATCCCAATGATAAACTTGATTTCCCTCCTCGATTTAGTGCCATACTCTAAATGCAAGGATTGAATGTTGACTTCTTTGCACTACCATAGCCCATCCTCATGTCACAACAATAAGGTGCTGCTCCCAGAGAAAATAACAGCAATAAAGCCTGGGATCCTTGTGCTTCTGCCATCAATATTTCTGTAGTAAGGCTTGAACTCTGCCTTGTCTTCCTGGGTTTGATTTACATTTCATTAAGTCTATTTTCTTCTGTGAAAAAGCACTTTCTTCTTATTTGCATAGACATACACATTGCATAAATAGCAATGACTATGAAGGAATCATCCTAATGGGGGCACCCAAGAATTATGCATATTCAAAGCAAGAAATGAATAGATAAGGTGTATTATATCTCTTGACGGGGAAACTTGCCAAAATGTTTGCTGAAAAACTTGAGTTTGTCAGTCTGTGCTCCTCGTGAAGGTCACCATGACAAATGGCACCCAAGATGCTGAGGGAGGAATGCCATTACACAAGGAAAAACCTGCTTTTTTGGGAATAGTGCTGACACAGTAATTAATCTCTTCCTCCCTTTTCTGAGGTAATTGTATTTCCTCACCCGTAGGAAGGAGACAATGGTGTGTTCTAATGTCGTGCTCTGCTCCCCTTGGGTCCGATGCCTGTCCCAGAAACACCAGGGTTTGGTGGCATCTGTGTCCCCACCTCTGCAAGAAACAGGGGAAGCCCTGACAGCAAACCACCTCTCTCCTTCCCTCCCAGCATCATGGAGTTGTTTGGCAGGTGTTGCCCAAATGCTTTTTCATTCTGATTAAGAAAAGTCTTTTTGCAGAATTAAAAAGCCATGTAAACCTTGTCCTGTGGTAACACAGCCAAAAAAGAGAAGGGTTTAATGGAGTTTCTTCAGGACAGCAGTGCTTGATTGAGGTGAAGATGGCAGGCAATGGTGAATTCTGTCATTCTTTTATTAGAAGACTCAGTTTTCTTTTTATTCCCTTTTTATTTATTAATGAAGGACACAGGCCTTCACTGGCACATGTGTGAAAACCCATAATTTCTAGAGCATTTACAGCAAATTGGGGATTAAATTCTTTGCACAGGAAAATCCCGCTGCATTATTAGAAGATGAGGATGTATTCCCCAGTGGGCAGATATTCAGAATACGTCCTATAAGAACTGAGCATGCCCATGTGTCCCAGGTGAGGGAAAGTTCAGTAGAGACAACCAAACTATACAATCTTAGAATGCTTTGGGTTAGGAGAGATCATAAGTATCATCTCATTCCAACTTCTCTGCTATCTTGAAATTGGCATTAAAATTAATTAATATTGCTTAAATTTATTAATGGACTTCTCTAAATTGCTTCATGGAAGAGTTAACAGACACCTTAGCTAATGTAAATTAACAAAAATTCAATGTTTCTATTACAAACCAGTGGTCAACATTCATTGCATTTTTTCATTCTTTCTTTTCTTCTATTCAGACTTGATTTGTTTGCCAAAATTAAGCCTAAATATGTACTTTTAGACTATAGACAATAACACATACGGTGATAAGGAGAGAAGAATGGCTGTTGCACTGGCTTTTGTTAAAGAGTAGATGGATTTTCTAAAAAGGGAAAGGACTTTCCCAGAGATCTGTAGGGAAAGTTGGTAAGTCTAATCAGCAATACAGAATATCTTATTCTTGGTGTTGGGAGAGTTTACAAGAATGAAAACAAGTTTCTGGGAGAAACAGAAGAAATAAATCACCAAAGCTGACAAATTGATACCACCTAGTTCACTTTTATTATCTTTAAAAATGATTCCGCAAGCACAAAAGCTTCTACAAAGTGCATCAATTAATGAAAAATTATACACTGGAATTATTATTTCTTATTGGAAAAGAAACTTCCTTTATGTTTTGGTTGCAAGAAGAACCGTGGCCTAAGCATTTGTTTGTGTGAGAATGTACTAGTTTTTGCATTAGAGTATGGGATACATCTGTTAGATTCAGCCAGACAAAGCCTATGAAAGAACCTAAATAAAAAAACATTTACAATGACCAAGACTTAAAAGTCATCCTAGTACATACGTGACCTTCAGAGGAAAATGAGACCACCCTAAAATGGCTACGAGTTTCAGCTTGATGTGGACAACGGACCCAGAAAATCATGGTGTTGACACCATAAAATTTTGTATTTTTGTCACTGTTTTAAACAGATGTCTGAAATGCAAATCTGTTGACACACTGACAATATCCTTTTAACATTGAGTAAAAAGAGAAGATGTTAGAGATTTCTAAGGGATCTCTAAGGAAGGATGTTCAATTATTACTGGCAGCAGTTTTGACCACATAGTCAAAATCTAAAAATAATGAAAGCTTAAATAAATATCAAGTTGACAAGTTAACTTGAAAAAAAAAACCAAACCAAAAACAAAACAGCAACAGAAAAAAACCCTCTGAAGATTAGTTTGCATTCAGAGCAAAATAATTCTATTGCATGAGGCATTTAGTTCAAAACATTATTTGTCATTTTAAAAGACTTCTGAAAATGTTCTTTGCTTGTATTCATTTGCTTGTATTCATTTATACTCCCACTTAGATCTGTCTTGTGTTTAGATTCTCTCTATAGAATCTATTTATGCTTCATGCATTTAATAAACAGGGTATATAATAATGTTAAAAGTGGGGAAAAAAAGAAAAGTTCTTTATGTCCTTTGGCCACAGAAAAAATATCAGCTGAGATAGAGAACCAAGAGGAGTTAAAGAAAAAAAATATATATTTACAGTGATAGTCATCAGAACTTCACCCTAAAGATGAGAAGCAAAGCCAGTATATGAAAAACCTCAGTCACCACTCCAGAATATTCAGGGAATCAATTTAAATTTTTTTTTAATCTTTTTTCTTCCTTCCTCATTACTGGCAGGTTGGACAGTAAAGTCTCCCTAAGTATGACATAGGTCGGTTATTTTAATTGCTCACTGAATAAATGCTTCATTTTTTACAATATAGATTAATACCAGTCTTGGGCTATTGGCTCAGCTTTGAGACACTGCCACTCTATCAGCAATAATATAAAAATAAAAGTCTTATTTTCAACTATTGCCAAATATTCCCAACTCTCATGCATTTCCATCATGTGGAGAGGACACAAGAAAGAGCAAATGGTTTCTGGTGAGGAATTTTTGGCTGATCTTCCTGGAGGCACAGGAAGTGGGCCTTGTTTGGGTCCAGCAGAGGCAGTTTTTTAATAAATGCCAAGCTTGTAGCATGTAAAGGAATAAGAGGCAAATTAGGACATGATTAGACACTGTATAAATCCATGGTGTCCTGCATTTTGGCCATTCTGCACAGTTCTGATTTCCCCGTTCAGAGCTGCTTCAAAAAAAGGGCAAAAGGGAACGTCAGAGATAGGGAGCAGCTTCCCCAGGAGGGCTCACTGCTTTGACTAGGATGTTGTTGGCTGGAAAAAAAGAAAATGGTGCAAAATGTGATTAAAAGTCCATATAAATCAAATGAAAGGATATATTTGACATCTTGGTTTATAAAACCATGAGAGGGATGGTGAAGGTAATTTTTTCTCACCTAGCATGAGAAGTCAGGAGGATAGAGAGCATTTTTTATTCATATTCTCAGAAATAGCAAATAATATGGAACAAATGTTGTGTGATAACACCAGAAATACTCTCATCCATAGCTCTGTATATGGCTGGTCTGAAATACAGTATAGAACATGAGCTTCCAGTGTACAAGGAAAGGGAAAAGTACCACAAACCTAGGACTGTAAAATACTGCTATTTTAGAACATTTCAGGAATTACCATTCTTGAATATGTATAAAATTAAACAAGTTTTGAAGGCATATCAGTCAGTAATGAAAAGGAACAACAGACTGGAAAAAAAAAATTAAACTAAATTTTCATTTAACATATTTTTTAATTTAAAAGTATATGACAAGATTCATTAACAATTCTCTCTGAGAAAAGAGAAATGCTTAAAAAAATTAAAGGGTATAAAAATTATCCTTGTGTGAAATTTCAGATTAATTTTAACAGTGTCTGAAGTCTTTTAAGATGCATAAGAATATTCAATAATTATGTGTAAGTCAATTTATCAAAGTCATTTGCTTTGCTGGAATGCAGGTTTTAATATGCAAATGTAAAGTAAAATCACTACTACAGCTGCATATAAATACTATAGCTCACTTCCCTCAAGTTAATTTCTATGTTTTCAATAGAGAAATAAGGCTGCATTTTATTTCATACAGTTAATTTCATTATGGATATTATTCAGCTATACATCCTAAAAGACAGTCTGATTTGGTTTCACTGGAATATTTCAAATTATTTTTGAACTATAAAGTTCTAGTATCCACCAGAACAATGTTTTAGCTCCATGCTAATATTCAATATTATGCTCACAAATTGAATTAGCTGAGGAGCTGCAACTGCCATAGTGAAGATCCTTGGTATGAAATGTACAGCTTAGTGCAGATTTTATGCTCTCAAATGGAGGTGCTGTGGCTTTATTTAGCAATTCTACTATTTACAATATGTACTTTAAACTGACATATCACAGGCAATTCTGCTGGAGCAGCTTTAGTAGAAGAAACTGCTGTATCTCTTTTGAAAGTATGAAAAGTATTAGTATTGGAAAAAAAATTATTAAGAGAGCCTGAAATTCAGTGTTGAAAGGGAACTTTTTACTTCTGAGCTAAACTCCTGTGAAAGGAAATATTCAGTTTGGGTCAGATGGACTTAGATTCAGTCTTCAAGATAGTGAATAACAATTCAAAATGCTGCTTTTGAATAAGACTCTCGTATATCACAGAATAAGGGCTGATGTTTTATTAATTCTAGAGAGCAGCCTGTTTCTGGTGAAATTCCCCCGAAACCTTAATTCAATGCAGGTTGTGCTTCCAGAAACCCTTTACAGCAATGCTGTCTTGAACTAACACAAGTATGCTTATTTTTCTATTTATGGGAAAGTGAAAAAACCCAAGAGAACCCCCCAACTTTGGGGCAATTATTTAATGAGAGAAAAATCCCACAGGAATTATGTAGGCATGTTTGGTAAGTGAAAGGAAGAAGATGATAAAATTTGGTTTGTTGTTTTTTATTTTATTAATACTGAACTGGTTGTCAACATCTGTCTTGAGCCTCAAGTTGCCCAAGACAGGGAAGGTCACCATCCTCCCTCAGAACCTGAGAAACCACCTGTTTTAAATTCCTGGGTATAACCCTTAATTGGAAAGAAAAAGAAAAAGAAAAAGAAAAAGAAAAAGAAAAAGAAAAAGAAAAAGAAAAAGAAAAAGAAAAAGAAAAAGAAAAAGAAAAAGAAAAAGAAAAACGAAAAACGAAAAAGAAAAAAATAAAAGAAAAAATTCTGACAAGAAGAAACAAAACTTGGCCATGGTAGCACTAACTCAGAACATCTGTTCTGCTAAATGTATCATCAAAATCCCTTCATTCTCTCTCCACGAGCAGCCAGTCCCTGTCCTCTGTAGCCGGCTTTCTGCAGGAATGACAATGGAAAGCACCTTTTTCTGCCTTGCTGAGCCCTCCAAAAGAGTTCCAAAGACTCCAAGATCAAGACATTCAAGTTTTTGTGCGGCGTGATTTTCAGCTGTGACCCCCCAGCTGTTCAGCTTTTGCTCAGCAACCTCCATCCCTGCCAGCACAGGAATTCCTCATTTCTCTAGGAGAAGACATGCACGGGGTGTGCACGGGGGACTCTAACTTCAGATGCAATTTCTGGTCCACTGTGGTCAGACCAGAGGAGTGCTTCTCAAATCCACCTAGTCTTGATTGCCTCCAAGAAGACAAGCAGGTGCACTGCATGAAGATACAGAAAGATCGTGAAGATGATCTTTGAGGACTCGATGATTTTTGAGCAGTCCTGAGAATCCAGAGAGGTACCGTCTGATTGGGAGCTGGTTCACGTCATCCCAAAGAAGGAGGAACCCAGAAACCACAGGCCTGTCAGTCTCACTTAAGTTTATCTGCTTAAATCAGGATTTAAACATTTAACATAACAATAAGAAGAAAATAAAAAACCACAAGCAAGTAAAAATAATAAAGAAGATGCAAAAGATGCAGGCTAAGTTTCATTAACCTTTCACTAGTAGTAATCATTACTGAAAGGAGTAATTCTGAATTTTTATTTCTATCTATTTATTTATTTCTGGGCTAGTTTGAACTTGTATGCACTTTACCCCATGTCCACACTGACCCTTCTGCTGAAACACGAAGCAGGGGATAAAAAGGTCATAAGAGCAAGTGGCAGCAGCTAAATGTGTTAGGAGCCGTTTCTCTTGGGTTTCAACCCTCTTGTTTACCGTAAAGGAAATTAGCCTTAATAGAGTGCTGCTAGTCATAAAAATATAAATAATAAAAAAAAAAATCTCTCAGAACTGTGTGCTTTATATAAATTCAAAATGACTTGATTTCCCCCATGGCTGTTTTAATATTTAACTTTAGTCAAATGTTTAAAATATACTTCTGTTTCACTAAACTGACATCAGTACTGAGCCAATTACAGAGCTGCTGACCTCTTCATGTCTTATTTTAGGTATCCTTTATTTCAAAAGTCTTTAATCTGTAAGCTAGTTTATATAGTTATAAACACTTTCTGTTAATTTTCCTTTCCCTTGTGTGTGGAATAGGAAGAACATGTAATTTGTGGACAACTTAGGCAATTTCAAGACATCAACACTTCCACAATTATTTATTGATTGAAAACTTACTAAATACTTATTAAACTGCTTATAAAACAGAATTCCATTGTGTGCAGTTCAGTGTCAGTAATGCTTCAGTTCTTTTTGCTTGTTTGTTTGGGTTTTTTTATTTTTTTCTGTTACAATTAATGTCTAAGTTGCAGAAGCTGAAGATATAATCAGGTCAACGTTTACATTACCTCTACAGTCACCTGTCATATATCCATACAAATCAGCAAATAGAAGTTAATCCTCCAGTTCTGTTGGGAATTAATGAACAGAGTTATTTATATCCATGGGAAATAAATCCCTACCGATAAGTGAGATCTAAAAAAAAAGAGTAGTCATTAAATGGAGATGTGATAATGGAGCATTATTTGAGTTCCTGTTTCTCATGATAAATGTAGCATGGGCAACACCGGGAAAACAAATGATGTTTTCAACTGTGAGATGTTACCGTATGAAATACATAAAAGAATAATCAAAATCAACTGACTCCTAGGCTTAATTCCCTTCGGCAAAGAGAACTCAAAATAAGGCAAGAATATCTGTTTTCTGTATACTCACACACAAGCTCAAACTGGGTATTATGTAATAGAAAAATTTATAATCTAATGGTCAGATAATTACTTTTAACTGGGCTAATACTGAAATTTGTTATTCCCAAAACTTTCAATGTAGACTTGAACATCCATTTCATAAGTTAAGAATTCACCAGCATTATTTATTCCATCATATAACCTAAATAGTTAATTTCAACTGTAATAAATTAAAGCTATATTTCATTTTGGATTTTGAGCATGTGTTACTCTTGCAACAAATGAATAATTTCTCAATTAATTTTTAATATATCAGATAGTAATACTATGTGATTATGGTTTCTTAGTAATAATTTTCATCTTAAAAGGTAATTTGCCATTTTAGTTTTTCTTTATTGGGATATGCTTGCCAGTTTGAATTATCTACAAGTGACATGAAAAGTTGTAAAACTGATTAAAACCACTGGTGTCTTCATCTTTTTGATTTTTTAATGCAATTTACTTTTCTTCATTTTTATATGATAATGATTTGTTACAAGTGTAATGAAGCAGAATGCCCATTGCACTCTCTTTAATTCATATTATTTATTTTGTTGAATTTTGCATGGGTAACTTCATTTTTATAGAAAGGAATACAAAGTATTTCTGTTTTATCTTTCTGCAGAAAATACTGGAAGACCAAAACACTGGAATACAGATTCTGTAAAACAGGGCACATCAAAATAGAAATAGGCTTACCATGTTCTGGGGTTGATTTCATAAAAATCTGTATGACAAAAAAAAAAAAAGTCTGTTTTTATTTTCACTTCATTTAATTCCAGAAGTACAGGGAACTGCAGCTTAAATTTTATGGTTTTCACCTGAGATTCTCTCCCGTAATGTAAGTTCAGTTGCCATTTAAAAGTTCTTCAGTAAATTCCACGGAGATTTAAGTGCAGGACGTTCTGTCCTTTCACTAGAATACTTTATTCAAAGTTGGTATATAAAATATTCCTGCATGCAAAGATCTAAATTTTCTTTTGTGTGCTTTAATAGTCTTTTTATTTTAATCTGTTGTGGTTCCTCCTATCAACAGCTGATCACTTTGTCACAGCTCTTCTTTGATACCCATTTCTCACTTGGTTGAAATTACTTCAAAAAACAAAAACAAAACTGCAGGAAACATACCATAATCATAGTTTAGAGTTAATCAAACATTTTTACATAAGGTTTGAGTGTCCTTCAACACCCACAATATCTATTAGCAACTGAGGATGAAAGAAAGTGCACGGAATAATCTGATTTTTTTCTAATGTTAACTTTTTTGCTTTCATACAGTGTCATTGTTCATGAATCTATGACAATAAAATCAAGAGCAGCTTAAATGCTTTTTGGGTTTTAGGAAACTTTTTTTTTTCATTATTTTTGATACTGCAAATAAAATTTAGTATTTCTTAGGTCAAAAGTAATCAATGCTTAATTCAATTTTTATGATAATCACAGTGTTTTGGGTTTTTTTTCTCTTGGTAGAATTGGAAGCAAAATGTAATTTGAGAAAGGGAAAGTTGTGATGTTTGTTGGTTTGGAGTTTTTGAAAGTGCCCAGAGCATGACATTCCCTTTGTCTCTTGTTCAAATGCCCTGGAAGTTTCTATATTGAGCCATCACTCACACAGGTTGTGATTTATTTTTTTTTTCAGTTGGACTTGGTGCCACCTGAGATATGCTGGGGGCAGGAAGGTGAGGAGTCAGTAAGGAACACAGAATATATTCCTTGGTCCAATCTACCAACAATACAATACCCTAGGTGATGTCTGCTGGCATCACAGGTAAGAGAAAATCCCTAAATCTTCACTGAGTAATGAGAAAATAGAGAGTGCCCATAAAATGGTTGGCTGCAAACTCAAGTTTCACTGAAAGGATTCACAAAATAAAGTGATTCAAGCTAGCTGGACAAAACCCACAGAATCAAGAAGAAATATTTATTTCCCTAGTGCGCATTTGAAAGACAGCATAAATTTAAAATATACAAATATTTTCCAAGCAGACCTTAGGTTTTTCTTTGTTTATTGGGTTTTATGCTTTTCATGCATCTGCTTTTTGCCATTTTTTTTTTCACTACATTGGCTTATGGAAGACTTCAGGGTTCTGCTGTGCTAAAGCAAAGTCCAGAAGGAGAAAGAGCCCTGTTCTGCACAAGGGTTAAATAATTCCTGCCCCAGGGTGCTCCCAGAGGAAGACTGGGGTGTGCAGTAGGAGGAAAGTAGCAGAAGTTACTTTGATGCAGTGGAGACAAAGTTGAGACAGTGATAGAACCAAGAAAGTGAAGCAGAATTCTTGCTTTTCAATGTTTTTATGCTGAATTTTCTATGTGAGTAATTGGCACAACAATGTGTAGCCATACCAACAGCACTTCAAGCTCTTTGTCTGAAAATCAGAATCTGAGAAGTGCTGCCGGATGAATTCAGCCTTTCTTCTTTTCTTACCATATAAGCAGACAGCTCAGCTCTCTGATAAAAATATTCACAATTAGATGTTTAAAACAGACTGAAAATTGCTTGATGAATGTAATAAAGTTTTCTTGGAATGCTTGTGAATAAACTAATTTGCTTGAGTATTCATGTAAAGCAATTATACGAAGAAAACCACCACAGAATGATTATTTTATTGATATGGAAATCTGTGAAAAATCCTATTGGAAGATCACTTTATTGTTTTTATATTTTGCTTGCCTGCAGGTTTATCGAAGCAGTTTCTTTTTTAAAGTGATTTCTGGCATATTCAGTATTTTAAAATAGTTGGTTGTAAAAAGATAAGAGTTGTAACTCTTTGATTATAAACATCATCAGTGTCACAGCAGACAGCAGAGCTTTCCTCATTGCATCAGCTGAGAATTAAATGCACACACGAGCCCTTGTCTTTCTTGGGTGAGGAGAGCAAAAACCCAAAGTGAGGAACTGCTGTGCAGTTTAGCTGCAGGAATCTCGGTTTGCATTGCTGGATCTACTTCCTCTGTAACATTCTTGGGAGGCTTGAACATTCTGACATTTTTTATATAAAAAACCCAAAACAAAAACAAAGTAAGATTTAATTTCCTGCTGCACTGAGGCCTTGAATTGCCTTTATTTCTGTGGTGCCTAAAAGTCTCCTTCAGATTTGCTGTTTGTCATTCGGGTAAATTTAATTTGACTTGTTTCTCTAGATTATATATTTCTCAAAATCCAGTTTTGATTTTTAAAAATTATTATTAATATTTAACTTGTTTTTTTAATATGACAACAGATTCAATGGCTCTTACAGTCCAGCCCAGGTGTTTAATTAAATTAAATATAAAGGTGGAAAATAAAATTTTCTAGCTATATCGCATTTAATAACTTCCTGCCTGATAAATTATTATCTTGTTTTCCCTGAAATAAAAAGTGTCTCTGCTGTCTGCAGTACATATGACCTGTCACCAAAAGTATAACCAGAGCACACGCCCTTTGTGCCTCCACAAGGGCAATGCTCCTGGGACCACTTTTTCTTTTTTGTTAGTGAGCACGACGAAAATACTGCTAATTATTGCTGACCCAGTCTGTGACACCGTGAATTCAATCATACAATTTGAAGCATAAACTGAGCAACAAGCTAATCCCTTGCTGTATCATTAGACATCTCTCACCCCCCTCCTCGGGACACTGGGGGAGAGGATTAAAGCCGTGACACATTTGGAAGGGTCTGGAATGACCTGTGAACCTTGTAGTTAATCTCTGATGCCTGAGGAGCAATGGAAAACCTCTCTTAATTGGGATTTTTTAGCTGATTTCATTTGTGCTAACACACTGCATACAAAATTTTCTGGTTTTTGACGCAGAAGGAAAAGGTTTATGAGGAAAGAGACAGATAAGACAATGTTCCAAAACCAAAGGGTCAAATAATTGTGACTTTGGTTGCCCAGGCAAGCAGTGGGTGTCATCAATAGTAAATGATGCTAATCATTATTTTTCTTTGTCAGAAGACTGCATATTGGATTTTTCATTGGTCTTTCCACAGCTATTGTATAAACAATACAAAGCACTCTTTTTTTTTTACCCCCTGATTTTAAAAAGGATCTGCTAATTAGATAATTTGTGTCATTAGGGCAAGTCTGGGGATTTTTCATCCCTTAAGGAAAAAAGCCACGACTCTTTTGCAATCTCTGCATCCTTGGAGTCTATTGACAAGGTTATTCCTTATCAATTTAGCAGCTTTCCAAATGCTTATAGCTGGGTTTGTATTTAAAAAAAAAAAAATTACCATTCAATTCTAACCTTCTTCTGTCTTCATGCTGTTGCAAAACAACAGGAATTGATCAGCAACTCCTGTATGAAAATTCAAAGCTTACTCTGGTTTCCTTTGAAAGGTATTTTGAGCCCTGGCTGATGTTTGGTAGGACTCTTTCTGATCAGACTGCTTAATTTCAGTAGGGAAATCTGTTGACAGATGCCAACAGAAGGTGAAAAAGCTGGAATTTTACTCCAAGCAAAAAATAGCTCCATATGGCTTCATTTTCCCTGGACAATTTATACTGTAGCATGAATGATCTCGCTCTAACTTCCTGATAAAGTTGGTAAGCTCAAGCCTTAAACACATAGTGGATTCTTTTTTCTTGTTAATTTAATTTTTTTTTTAATATTTAGGGAAAGTCTGTTTGCCCAGGTGCACTTTGCATTCAGTTAGGGAGTTTGGGTCAAAAGTGCCAAGAAATACACGTGAAGACAGGCAAAAGCACAAAAAGCACATGTTTACTATATGTAAAATTGACATTTCTAGTCAAAATTCAGACGTGTGTAAATATGTAGAATAGGATATTCTGTAAATATTCATATTTACAGAATATGTAGAATAGAATCATAGAACAGCTTGGGTTGGAAGGGACGTTAAAGATCACCTCATTCCAACCCCCTGCCATGGTCAAGGACACCTTCTGCTATCCCAGGTTGCTCAGCCTGGCCTTGAACAATTCCAGGGATGGGACATCCACAATTTCTCTGGGCAACCTCTGCCAGAGCCTCACCAGCTTCCATAACATCCTTGGGCTAGGTCATGTGTGCGTTTGAGTAAAGTGAAAAATGTCTCATTAAGCAAATTTTTTTTTTTTTCCACATCTTACAACAGATTTTCCCTCCAGTTTGGGTGTCCAACATGAAACACACCAGCTTTGATTTTTGGAAGTGTCAGGAATATATAGCTTGTCTTAATTTTACAGTTGAAAAGGGTGCTCTCAAAAACCTGTGAAAGTCAGAATATGGATGACAGTTTCAAGAATACAGTAGAAGCTTAGTCAGTGTTGGTGATTTCAGATTGTACTGCAGTCACAGTAAAATTGTGGCTTGAACTCAGATTTCTGAGGTGAATTTTGAATATTCCCTCTACAAGAATTTGGAAAGAGACTATTAAAAATGTTGAGTATTGATGACTATTTAAATAAATGATTCAAATTACTTCAGGTCTTATTTGGTCAAGTAATCCACAAAGAGAATTTTTTTAAATTACCTTTATTTTACATAAATGTTTTTGACAATGAGGTCTTATTAACATATAATTAAAAGAAATGCCAAACTTATATTTTATTTATTGCACTTTAATACACAAAATTTGTGCAGTTTAGTTCTCATTCTGACTGATTTTGCCCTAAGATGGAGGCCTAACCTCTTCCTGCTTCCTCTCTCCTCTTTTACTTCAGAAACTGCGTGCACTGTCTTCAACAATTTTCTGCTGATCTAAAAATCTCACAGCTTTAGCAGGTACATGAAATCTTAATCAAATGGTTAATCAAGACTGGTCTGCACAATGTCTAACAAATTCTTATCAATATTCTGTTTCTTTTTGCATGAAATAATAATAGAGTTCAGCAAGGGCTCGATGGAACCTTCTGAAGATACCAGTTCTACTACCACCATGAGTGTTTATTAAAAAAAAAACAACAAACTATAAATTAAAAGAATCATGATATTGATTATATTCATAATAAACTTTTTATCACTAGAAATATTCTCCCCTGCTGTCTCATTCCTCTGCAGCTCTTTGTGCATTCTCCAGCATCACTCTTGGTTCAAAACTAGGGCTTATTGACTTTATGGTAACAAATTAAATGAGTGACTTTCTGTGTCATACAGCTACAAAAAGGAAAATCAATTCTCCTTCACACTCCTTAGGAGATTTTAGTGTGGACATGTCTTCTAGCCCCTTGAAATACGTTCTTGGACAGCTGGGTTTGTGTTTGCCTAAGAATATCAATTTATTTTTTATGCTGGTTATTTCAGATCCCACTACGGTGTTTCTCAAGCAAATTTATTAAGAGGGCATTAAAGCACTGTCTCATCTCAAGGCCGTTATTGAACAAAGGGTTCTAATAGTCAAACCTCCCCAGTTACAGCAAAAGTAGATAAAATAGTTCTTCCATTTAGGAAATTATTTTTTTTAAATATGAGTTAGACAAAGTGTCATCCACATGCTCATATTTTTGATTTTTTTTTACAGCTTGATCACTCACTTATATTGTTTTTTGATTGATCTGTTATTTACTGGCAGCTGAAGTACGTTTTCAGGTCTTTTGCTTAGGTTTAATCTTGTGATGGAAATAATACGTTGGAAAATAAAAATCATTGCTCTTTCAAGAACAGCTTTAACCTTTTTAGCTTTAAATAAGTTTTGTTATTATTTCAATTTATAATAAATTTAAGTGGGTTTTTCATGAAGACACTCTACTGAAATTAATGTGTATAATAAGACATTATCTCGAAGCACAACAATTTAAATATGCTGCATTCAATATATGAGAAAAAAATGCATTAAAAAATTCCATTACTCTCCCTTACAAATAAAGACATCAATACAAGTATGATGAATATAAATATGCATGATGCTAGAAAAAATTCACAAAAAGAAAAATCTGATAATGAAGGCAGATTTTCTTCCTAAACCAGATGAAGTTGTAGTTCCTTGATCTTATAAATAACTAATAAATAAACAATTGCATTTAAAGTTTTCCACATTGGCTACACAATCTGAAAATAATTACCTATTCTGTTCTGGGCTTGAATAGAATTGGAATACATCTTACATTAATTTGTTTTCTTTCATTTTATTATACTTTCTATAACTCTGGTGTTCAGTAAAATTACTGTTCACTTGCTATGGAAAGAGTAAACGTTTGTTTATTTTCCTCTTACTTATTGATAAACAGCCCTTTTTTTTTTAATGCAGCTGCTCCCTTCATGTTGGAATCTGAGCACAGGTACTGATAACCCCAAACCTGTAACTAAACCAGTCCTAGCACAGAGCTGCCACAAGGGTGTCCTAAATATTTTTCTGATAGTGGCATGCCTGCAATGATATTTATATTCTTTTCACAATTAAAAAAAAAAAAAATGGAGAAGAGAAGAGAAGAGAAGAGAAGAGAAGAGAAGAGAAGAGAAGAGAAGAGAAGAGAAGAGAAGAGAAGAGAAGAGAAGAGAAGAGAAGAGAAGAGAAGAGAAGAGAAGAGAAGAGAAGAGAAGAGAAGAGAAGAGAAGAGAAGAGAAGAGAAGAGAAGAGAAGAGAAGAGAAGAGAAGAGAAGAGAAGAGAAGAGAAGAGAAGAGAAGAGAAGAGAAGAGAAGAGAAGAGAAGAGAAGAGAAGAGAAGAGAAGAGAAGAGAAGAGAAGAGAAGAGAAGAGAAGAGAAGAGAAGAGAAGAGAAGAGAAGAGAAGAGAAGAGAAGAGAAGAGAAGAGAAGAGAAGAGAAGAGAAGAGAAGAGAAGAGAAGAGAAGAGAAGAGAAGAGAAGAGAAGAGAAGAGAAGAGAAGAGAAGAGAAGAGAAGAGAAGAGAAGAGAAGAGAAGAGAAGAGAAGAGAAGAGAAGAGAAGAGAAGAGAAGAGAAGAGAAGAGAAGAGAAGAGAAGAGAAGAGAAGAGAAGAGAAGAGAAGAGAAGAGAAGAGAAGAGAAGAGAAGAGAAGAGAAGAGAAGAGAAGAGAAGAGAAGAGAAGAGAAGAGAAGAGAAGAGAAGAGAAGAGAAGAGAAGAGAAATGTTTATTTGGAATATTTATTTGTTCTGCTGTCACAACTTTTTCTGGTTATTTATTCTGTAGCTTGTGAAACTGAAGAAAACAGATTTATCCTAGGCAGCTTTTGCAGCATCTTTTAAACCACCTGGCGATTTGAAGATTCTTCAGCCCAAATGAACTCTAAGTGTGGGTTTTGCAGCTGTGGGATGAGTGGTAACACCTGGTTGCATGGAATTAATGTTTACTTTCTATACAACCATTGGAGAGAGGTGAAATCTAATTATCTTAGTTGGTTTCAATTGTTCTGTCTCCCTTAACCCCATAAAGCTCCTCTCTACACTTTGTACAAATAACGTGAATATCTTTTGTCCCTTTTGATGGGGAACAGGAGTACCAATTTCTCAGCAGAAACCAGTCATTCTGTAGACTCTGTAAGATTTTCTCCAAGCTCTTTACAACATATAAACAAACATACAAAAAATTGCAATATTAAATTCTAGTGTGTTAAGGAATTTTTGCTTTCTTATCTTTCTGATCCTTAGCATTAAAGTCCTGGGTAACACCACTATTTGCAGGTTTATTGCAAATGGCAAAGGAGAGTTGTACACAAGTCCTTTATATTTTCTCTGTTCTTCTTTACTATTTTTCTCTAGTTTGCTTTTCCCTGTGCCCTTTATTAACGCTGACAATGAAAGGAGGCAGAATTTTGTGATTAGTTTTTGTAATCCAGCACAGTTCAATCATGGGATTTGTTGCATACCTGTGGTAGCCTGGGACTTCAAAGAAGCAAATAAATCTAAGTTCTTACTGCACTTGAACAAGGTGAGATTTTCTTTAATTAGACAGAAGTGACCGTGAATGGAAAAATATTTTTTGATTTATACAAACTTAACACATGAGGTGTACTCAGTGTGTCACTAAATGTTGAGGTTTTTTTTTTAATCTGAGGCCAAGGATTTTTCACCTTTATTACTTAATCTTTATCAGCTTTGGAGGTGAGCACTGAAGAAATGTGATACAGTAAAAAAAACAGGGTAGGTGAGATACAGGCAAATTTGCAATTTTTATAATTCTGATGGCTGCTGAAGCTTGAAAGGTGGACCTTGACTTTTCGTCCCTCTGACAATATCCAGGGAGCATCTCAGCACAAATTCTACCATAACACAAGACTAGGTAAATCTGAACTGATGAGAAAATTTTACTTTATTTAACAGAGAGCAATTTCACCAGGTAAACTTATTTTGAAGAGCTTAGATGCTTTTTGAAATTGCTTGGTGAGTTGTGTGACAATTTACATGTCTATTTGCCACTCATGTTTATGATCTTGCATTCAAAAATAAAGTCAGGTTTCGCCTCCTGCCCCATGAAAATGAAAATTTAGTTTTTCTTATAAATATTTTCACCAGTCCTGTTGTTTGAGATTCAGATAATTTATTGTTTGTGATTATTGTCTATGAATAACACTACCCATCCAGGTGACTGAGGACTGAGCCAAGGATTCCTCATAGAAAATTCACCTCTACAAGCCCATGTCAACTTTCTGAAACAAAGGTACATATTTGTTCATTTTTTCTTCATACCCTATATCAAAACTAATTCCTGAAATGCCAAGTTTGTCTTTTTCCTTTCACTTTCCCTGCTCCCCAAGCCTCTTTCAATTGTTCTATATATTTATTCTGGGTTTTTTTAATAAATCTTGATACACCTTAAATACTGGGAGATAAATACTAAAATATAGCCGTGTACAGACAACCCACTTCAGGAAAAAGTGAAAAATTAGATAGGGAAAAGGGTGCAAATTAGCAAAAATTAAGTTCTCTACAAATTGCAGTGAGATTGAAGAGCTGTGAAATGGAGGTGACTGTGCTGATGTTCCTGGCCCCTGTTCCATGGGAAAAAGAGGAATATTTCCGAGGGTCTTTGCTGCTGGGGCTAAAAGGGCAGCTTCAGGTTCTGCTCACATGGGCTGCAAGAATTCTGCTTCCTGAAGTGAAATTATTGCTATAACTCGGTGTTTCTGAGCTACCATTCCGATTCTCTTCTGTAGTAATCTCACCATCTTTGATGGGGATGTTAAGCAGGTTTGTTGTTTTTTTGTTTTTTTTAACAGAAATAGAAAATAACTCAAATGTAATACCTTTAAATAAAGTTTAAACACTTTAAAGGTATCTAATACTTCACTTATTCATTTNTTTTTTTGTTTTTTTTTAAACAGAAATAGAAAATAACTCAAATGTAATACCTTTAAATAAAGTTTAAACACTTTAAAGGTATCTAACACTTCACTTATTAATTTTATTTCAAAATGTATATCTGAATATATATATATATATATCTTGCAGCTTACACATGTACTTTAGTATGAATGCAGGTTACATCATTTAATGCTGCAATTGAATTTTTAAACCGCACAGAATTGAGCTTTGGATTCAGTAGTCAGATCTGAGAAAATCTTGAACAGCATTAAAAAACCAGATAAATTCCAATAAAATAACAGTTTTGATTAGGCATTGGAAACAAGTTTTTTAAATTTGGGAAAACCCCAAACCAGCAACATAGGTTTATGCTTTTCACAACACATTGTTCCTAAACTGTCATTTAAAATAATTTAAAAGTCTCAAATGATCATTGGCACTTGAAGGGGATTGCAAAGGCCAGTGGTTTCTTCCTATATGACTGGTATGAGTGAATAATACTTTGTTTTGGGGAAAGTATTAAATTTCTGTGTAATTTTTTTATTGCAATTTCTTTTAAGACAAATACACACCTGACACTTGGAACTTTTAGTGTTACTTTCAATTAATAGGTGGCCATATCTCGATGGTGTTGTGGAAAGTTAAATTTTCTTCTTTCCAGCGGATGACAAAGGAAAGGTTTCTGTTAATATTTCAACAGTTTCAGATGAGGTAACTTCACATTGGGGCTCTTATGATTCATTTATTAGAAGAATATATTTGAGATGCAAACTATAAAAAACAGAATACTTTTTTCTTTTTTTTTTTCTCTTTTTGCCTTATTTTACCTAAATCCCTTGGGTTTTTTACCAAATTTCCTAATAATTAAAAATAATCAGTAATTAATAAGATCCTGCTGTTCAACAGGCTATCATTTTCTATGAAGTAGTACTGGAAACCAATTATTTCTATTTTCACTAGGAGATGGAGGGGAACCTAACAAAACCTGTATTGCATTTAAAAAATACACAATTACCTTCTGTGTTTTGGTTTTGGTTTTGTTGTTTTTGGTTTTGGTTTTGGGTTTTTTTGTGGTTGTTTATATTTTTAATATTAAGACCTTTGAAGAAATATATTTGAAANAATTCCTTGGTTTTAGCTCACTTTTGAATTACTATAGGGGTCCAAAGCACTATGAGATGCTTCAATTAAATTTGTAAGATGAGACTGAAATCTCCTCATGCTGTTTCCAGGTTATTCAGATGTAAGGCTTTTATTCAGGCCGCTTCCACAACATAAAAGTACCAACTGCTTTTCCTTGAGCAACGACTTTCATATGGAGTTAGACAATCTTTGCAGAAATTCATGTGGAAAGAGCAGCAGAACTACCTTTGGCGTGGAAAGGACAGCATAAATGGCTCCATTAAGCCCAGCTTTACTGTTAATTCAGATTTGAAACATGGAGCTAAGTCTGACTCGTTAATTTAAACCTCTGCCAATAAAACAATGTCCTTACCTTGGCCTGAGGCAGGTAGGAAGGATTTTCAGGCCCCAGCCAGTTCTGCAGTTGGGAGTTCCTGCTGCTACACACAGAGCTCCCTGGGGAGGGCTGTGAAGAGCACAGGGTGTTTTTATGGGATTATCCATCTGCGGGATGAGGCACTGTTAAACACCTGGAGCTTTCTTGCTGAAAGCACTAAGAGCATGCAGTGACCATGATGGATCAACTTCGTACAGGAAAGTTTAGTCACAACAGCTGTAATTAATACCCAGTTCCTGATGCATTTAAGAGCCTTGCTTTTAAAATATATAGCTAAGAGGTAATTTGAGAATTTGTGGTTAAGGTTTTCTTCAGTTTGTCTTTAGACTTTAGTGTCCTTTTTTGTCATTCTTTCAATAGTTATCAGCTTTTATTTTCTCATATAATAGCTATAGTAGCTATAATTCTTTTCTTGCTAGCTTTCTTCCTATATATTTAAAAAACAAGAGGATTAAAACAGAGGTTGCTTTCCCGTGGATAGCAGCAGGAGCAATCCTATATCATCATTACATGTGGATTCCCTTTGCATGTTCTTAAAGCTTTCTCTGGCACTGCAGTCATGCATTTCCTAGACAGATCCAGCCTTCCATGTTTGCCACAAACAAGGCAATTAAAATGTACTTAAGAACAACTGGGATAGGCTCGCAGAGTCTGGAGCATTTGTGGCCTAGAAATCAGAGAAATGAGTTATTAATGAAATGAATCATTAGATAATAGTCTCCCATGAATTTTAAATGGAGTTTTCTGAAGTTCTCATGGGTAATAGGATGTGAAGTGACTTGTATTGACTTATAAAGAAAAATGCTAGGTGCTTTAGCAGAGAATTAGCTTAATAAGAGAATTAATTTTCTAAATACACCTCTCCAGAGTTAGTTTGCAATACCATTCCAGTGTAATTTCTGTTCTCACAGTTGACGTTGCTCTACAGAGCTGGCACTCCTACCATCGTGACGCTCTTATCACCAAATTGCAGCCTGAGTAGTGGTGCTGCAATTCACCAAAGTAAATTTTCCCTCAGCTTTTAAGAGCGGACCAAGCATTGCTCATCTCTGTTCAATTACAGCAATTACTGAAACAAGTGGGCTGACTGCTGAGGCTTCTGATTTCACCTTCACATAAGCAAAGTCTCACAGTCTCAAACTCAAGTGAAAAGAGTCAGGATGTGGCCCAGAAGATCTGTCCTCAGGAGAAAAATAAGCAGGATTTAACTCTTGTATAAAATTCATCTTCACTTCCAATTGATGTTTGTTGGTAAAATTCATATTTCATATGATGCAACAATTTCAGAATGCTATAGGTAACAAACTTCAACACCTGATGAAAGTTTATTGGCAGCAAGTCAAAATTTAGTTGATAGGGTTAAAGAACTGTACTTACAGAGATGTTTTAGAGGAAGGAAGGAAGGAAGGCTGAATGTATCCTTTCTCTATTCTGAAAACTTAGGCTTTAATTTTTTGGTAGCATATGCTTCTTTCAATTCTGCTGAATTTTGACATCATATTGTGCAGAATTTCCCAGGAACATTTTTCCTACTCCTTTCTAAGAGCGTGCTCATAGCATAGAACTGTCTAATGAATAAAGTTTTTTAACAGGAAATGTCCATGCTCTGATTTTCTTTTCTGTTCAATTTTTTTCTCATAGGACTCAAATTTTGAGGCAAAGTTTTGTTCTCTATGGCTGATAAGGCAGTGTATATTAAATGAATAAACCTATAAAGTCTTTATCTGGAGAACTGCATTGTTCTAACCTGTAAAAGCTCCTTTATATTTCAGTTCCCTAACAGCTTTGGTTTCTACAGTGTCTTTCATAATGGAGATGAATGATTGACTTAAAAAGACTAAATGAATGATTTGTTGATGGAAAAAATTTATTTTGAGGATTTATGGAATATAATTGGATTTTATATTTAAGCTACATCTTAGGAGAATAAATGTAGTTTGTGATCACAGGTAATTACAGAAACCAGCAGAACACCAGAAAGTGCCTTTTGCCCTCTCAGCTCTGGGAATCAAAATTTCCAACTCAAGGCAATGTACAAAAAATGGTTTTGCTGATGAATTTGAACAGAACTAGAGCAGAGTCCTGCAGCCAGTTAGGTTAATAAGAAAAAATGTTATTACCTTTTTCCCCAAGGATGCCATTAATTTAACACTGGCAAGCTATCATTAGTGCTGTGTGAAATGACTAATTCTCCCTCAGGAGCTGCTCACATTCGAGGCAAGGGGTTTTCCTTAAGTGTTCACAAGCCTGTGTGAATCACGGGTTAGATTCTCACTGCAAGTGCTAGGGGAAAGTTGCATGAGGATTGCTGCTTTTGCTTTCAGCGTTGTGCCCTTTAAAACATCTCAGAATTAAACCTTCAAGACTAACTTGAAAGAAAGAATCAAGCACCTTTACATCTCTCAAAATGCTGCTCTTTCTTGCTCAGCTCGTACTTGTGTAACATTACCTCTTAGAAGACCCTATCTCTCTCTTGAGAACACTTTTTTGTTTTGAAAAAACAAACTAAACAATGAATAAAACAAAAAACCCCAAAACCCAATATTTTTTGACTTTTTTTTTTCCTAAAGACTAAGCTTCTATTTTTCAGCTTTATTACACTGCTGGTTTTCCCCTTATTGTCTATGACATGCACACATGTAAAACTATTTTCTGAAAGATTCAGCACAATAGAAATTCAATTCTACAACTCAATGAGGAGACTAATGCCACTGGAGAAATCCAGAAAGGATTCAAGATATTTATTTGCAGAGGAAGGTCAAAGAATCCAACACTAATGGCCATACCCCAAATTTTCTTAAAAGAAAAAAAAAGGAGAAAAAAGAAAAACAAACAAAAAAAAAAAAAAAAGAAAAAAAAAGAAAATAAAGAAAAAATAAAGAAAAAAAAAGAAAAAAGCCCTAAGCTGCATAATTCAACTTGCATATCAGCAGCAAATAGCTGGAGGAGGAGAAGAAAGGAATAAAGGAGCCTGTGGTCTAAAATTAATTCAAATACCTGAAATAATCTATTATTTACTCTTTACCCATTGTAAACAACCTGGTTTGTTGTAGTTAAGATGGTAATTATATGGCCTGTTATCCACAAAGTGGCTGAGGGAGAAAAAGAGAAGTATTTTTGGGGGGAAAGGGGAGTTGATTTTTGGTGTGGGGTTTGTTGTTGGTTTGGCTTGGGGTTTGTTTTTTTTTTTTTTTGGTTTTTTTTTAAATTTTCTTAGTATTTTGCTTTTTTGAGATGCTTTTGCAGTGCTGTTCTGTTTTATTCTGCCTGCAGGCAGTGCCAAGGTCATGCCACAACCATCTCGGGGCAGCGTGTCAGATATTAGTAGGAATGGCTTTGCCTTCCCCTGATATTTTTCTACGTCACTCAGCAGGAAAACCAGCCACTGTGCTCTCAGTCTTGAAATTATCTGACACTATTTTGTAGGAACAGATTGACAAAAAGCACGTCACAGTATCTGAAGACTTCCAGTAGCCCTGATGTTGTGTTCCCAGCCCAAAATTCTGCATTGTGCTCCAGTCCTGTTTAATGCCTTGTAGAGTTTCGGTGTGCATAGGTGGCACTGTGAACCAAATATTAAGAGAAATCTAGATTACATCCAACCCCTCTGGAAAGAACAAGAGTAACACTTTCAGTGAGAAACTGCCCGCAGCAGAACAATTGGGGAAATAAAGCAAAACACAGCTAGAGGCAGTGGGAGTTTTGGAGTGGTTTCTGTAGAGCCAGGACATAGCTGTGATCATCATAAAAAGTTTAGACATTCTTTAATTCCCCCCTAACGCATGCTGAAGGCAGCAACACTTCCTGAAAGGGCTAGTGGTAGAAATTATTATTGATTTAACTGGCACAAGTTGATTTTTTAATGCAATATTCCAAAATTATCACTAATGACAATATTCACCAACTTTAAAAAAAAAAAAACAAAAAAAAAAACTTCATCCCTAAAGTATTCCTTTGGGCTTCAGGTTAACACTGAAAATGTTCTTTACAGAGCCTTTTAGATTTTCTGACTTCTGGTAGCATTTGACATTTACATGGCATTTCAGTTCTTCTGTCCATACAGTTGTGTTGCTTCTATGAAGGTGTAACTTCAAAACATTTGCATTTTTTAAGCTATTTTTTGTAATCAAAAATAACAAGGGTAGCTACAGGAATAGGACATTAGCAGTAATTACATTATTAATTTAAAGAGATTTTTTTCTCACTCCTGCTAAGTTCATATAATTATAAAGTAACTTCCTAGTGTTAAATAGAATGAGAAAGAAATCATGTGCATAAATCGGAATAATTGTAAGTGCATCTTTAATCCATTGAATTATGTCTTCAAAGGACTGTTTATTAAATAGTCATCTTTGATTTTTTGGAGGGAAAATAAAAAAGAAAACTCTCACTCTCTCATTAATCTCTTTCTTTCTCTCTTCTGTTTTATCCCAAATCCAGTGCCACATGCTTATAGAGTAGGTCATGGAATAACAAATAAATTTCCATGCCCAATGTGCAATTTACTACTAAAACTGTGATTTTTGGATGGACCCTCTCCATCTTTTGTCATTCCTTTCAACCACTAGCATTTAGAAATCTTGGGTGCTCCCTTCCCTTTAAGGGTGGGATGTCACAAACAGAAATATCTTTGTCTTTAATTGTGAACACACATGACAGCGAATATTTAGTTGTAAGAGCTGGGAAAAGCACAAAGTTTTGGTTTTTTAAAAAAAATCTAATTTCTATGAAATTACATGAAGATAAAATACTTCACATAACTCTGTCCCCATCTATCTTTAAGTATGCTTAAAGTTCATTAAAACAACTGCAAAACTAAACTAGAACTATTCAATGATAACTTTGAATAATTAAAATTGTGTACATTCTGAGTTTCAGGTTTTCAGCACCAAGCGACAGATTGTAATTTCTCGTGAAAAATTTATCTTACATCTAACAGCAGTGCTGGACTATTTAACATGGATAAGATATCCCCAAGAAAGTGGCAAAATGGAGTCTAACAATGTTCCAGAAATTCTGGATATGAGATTAGGAATCCCGCAAAATCTGGTGAAGAGCTTCTATAAATCTCTTGTATGCATAATATACTTTATCTCTGCTAGTAGAAACCAGGAGCCAAGACCTGAAAAGTAATAATAGGATGACATCATAAATTCAATCAAGAAAGGAGATAACACTATAACAAGCTGCTGATGGAGCCAAAATAGAGTTTTACTTGAGCTTTGTGCTAACATTTATTCATAAACAGAGCGAAATGCCCACCTGTAGAATCCTCCATCTCACATAAACTCCTTCCCCATAGAGGATGCACAGCAAAACACTTGAGTATTTTAATAATCTGTATCATTAAATAGAAACAAAGGAAGCTGTAGCCATTTCTTAGAGCTTCAGCTTGTTGCATGTGTGGGAAATGTTGGTCTTTCCCTGCTGAAGTGTATAAAAGCAAGTAACTGGTACGTCGAGGCTGTGCTAGCTGTGTGGATTTACCACCCAGCACGCAGCTCAGCACAGACATGATGCAAATATCGACTCTGGGGGTGGACTGGCTTCTCGCATATCAGGCAAGACAGCCCATATTGGGGACAACAAACCTGGGTTGTGCTTTTGCCAGGATGACAGAGGTAGAATTTTTTGTACTCTCCAATACAAACCACAAGAAGAAAACACAGATATTATTTAAACTAATTCATGTCAAGAGGGATCCCCTCTCACACCCATCCCTCCCACCAAATTTCTCAAAGGAAACAGGTTCTGATTGCAAGTTTGCTTTGAATAATTTCACATTAAAGTCTTTTGGATATTGTTATTCAAGTCAGCCCTTCTGTTGCTTGCATTTCTTTCTGTAGGGTGACAGCTGCTTCTTGAAATTGTGTGATTTTTTTTTTTCCTGAAAAAAATCCAGGATGAAACAGCAAACCTTTTAATTAAAGCCCTGTTTAGCATAGTGAAAGAGAATTGGCACATGTGAGAGCTGATTACCTGGGGGACTGAGGGCTCAAAAAGCTGCAAGGAAACACGCTTGAAGAGACTGGAGATCACTTGCTCTTTCCTCTGGAAGTGCAGAAAGCTGACAGGAATGGGAGTTCCCCATTTGGGAGAGCCGACACACAACCCTGGAGGGGGTTTCCTGTGCCAACATTGCTTTCTGCTGTGTTGCGATATTTCCTACATTATTGATAAGCAGACTTCAACCAACATGGAGAATTTGGTTATGTTAAGAGGTATTGTTACTAGAGGACCCTATAATCTACCTCAGCATGTATTTAAAATAACTCTGTAATTACAGTCAATGAGAGAGATTGCTAAACATCTTTGTTCTGAAAAACCTCGATCATTTGTCTTGAAAATACAAATTGACTCCCAGGTCAATTTGTTCAATACTGTATTGAAATGTAAGCACATCTGGGGATCAAAATGAAAGGCTTACGCTTCTTTGTTTAAAACAATTCCTCAGAAACCAACAAAAGACTTGCCCAGTCAAGTCATAGATCAGTAATGACATCTCTTTCTGTATTTTTCGCATCATGTATCTGTTGCCTGTAGTAGTTAATCTGATTCATTATCTTGCTACATCTGAACCTCACGGATTTTGTGTACCAAGATAACACTGGAATTCTAGTAAAGATCTTTTTTTCCTGAGGGAGGATGATGATGTGGGTAACTGTGCATTAAAAAAGTTTATCATAAGCAGACTAACTCCTGTGAAATATTACTGAGAGCATACTGACCAAATTGCGTTTTGTATAGGTAATACCTTATGAAAACCTTGGCTCTAATGTGATCAGGTAAATTCCCCTATAGCCTGCCAATTTCCAGTCACAGGCAATCAAAGTGAACTGCTTGGTTCAGAGACAAACACCGCAGACCCAAAAATATTTTGTCTTCATTTAAGCCTTAATCCATTTAAATGGAATCTGCACTGTAATAGTAGTGTTAAATCACAGAAGCAGGACCGGTGTTAACAACAGGACATTATCTTTTATTGAGGGCAAGCAGCAGGGTTGCTGCTAATGAGGACATCACCAATTTATCAGCTAAAGGTCAATCTAAAAGGATTCCTGCCCTCTGCCTGTCCCCCGCCCCAATGTTTTTTCCACTGTGCTCTTCTGTCTGGACCCCGAATCATTTTTAATACCCATACTGTGCTATGACAGGAAACATCTTAATGCAAAGTCTACATAATGTTTGCAAGAAGTATGGATTTGCTTAACTGCAAAATTTGGTGGTATGAATTTCTTGGTGACTGGTAGGCTTTACTGGAATAAAACTTGGAAAAGGATTCAGTACCCTTCATGTATTATGTAGCTATCAAAGACAAGAGTTTCTTAATTCAATACTGAAAACTGCAGGTGCCTATCTTCAAAAGGCTTCTTGAATGCAAAAATATGAAATAAGAAAGACATAATTCATTGCTTACACTGTAGTTTAAAGATTAGATCAATTAAATCACAACCTATTCCAGAGTAAAATCAAATTTAGATTTTATCATAAGAATTTAATTACTTTTCTCCTTCTCAAGCTTGTGTTGAATATTGGCTAAAACATGGCACTCAGAAAGATATTTTCTGTTTCTTTAGCTGTCAAACTCACATGGTCCTTTTGCACAGGAGCTGTCTGGTGTGGTGTGGCTCTGTACTTGCCAAGGAATGAGACCTCGAGAATCAACTAAAAGGAGCAGCCTTTTTTCCTGCACCTCACTGGAAAGATGCTGCTCTGTTGGAAGCTTGTATCAGCTACTTACCTACAATTTCATTATCTCTTCACACGGGGCATTGGTGATATTTTTCCAATTCCTAATTTTGTAATTTGTTATAATGCATTAAAAACCCAAGTCTTCATCTTAATTCTTGTATTACTTTTTTTTTTTTCTTTGTCATTTCACCTTATATGGATTAGTACCTTAGGGACAGCAATTTAAAAATAAGTTTGAGAAGAAGATTGCAAATTATTAGAATAGACTAGAATCATAGAACCAATAATGTTGGAAAAGATATCCAAATTCATTGAGTTCTTTGACTGAACACCAGCACATCAACTACATCATAGCACTAAGTGCCATTTCCAGTCATTTCTTGCACACTTCCAGGGATGGTGACTCCACTGCTTCCCTGAGCAGCCCATTCCAATGCTTAACCACCCTTTCAGTGAAGAAATTCTTCCCGATGTGCCACCTCAACCTCCCAAGGTGCAGCTTGAGGCCGTTTCCTCTCATCCTATTTCTGATTACCTGGGAGAAGAGACCAATCTCACCTGGCTAACGTCTCCTTTCACGTAGCTGTAGAGAGCAATAGAAGCCTCCTTTTCCATGACAATGTTTTTACCATTCCCGTTTTAAAACAGTGTTTGGTCTAAACGGACATTTTCAATGAAAACCGTAAGTTTAGCATTTATGCATGGAAAATCCAAAATGCGGGCAATCCACTTTTTAGGACTGTAATTTTAAAGTAAGGCCACACTTCCATGCAGACTTGCACTGTTCTAGCACTATAGTCACTGTGATTGTACCCAGGAGTGCCTCTTGGGGACAGCACACCCGCCATGCCAGATTGAATCTGAGTTACCAGTCTCAAAGGAAACAAGAAAACAATAGTGATCATCATGATAAACGCTAGTCTCAGCATGTGTTGTTAAATTATTAGGTTTTTTAACTAATTTACTTAGTGGATACTCCTAAACAGGTTAAAAATGGATGATTTATTGATTTTGTTTAATCTTGTGAGGAATCAATTTAACCTAGGCTGATGTTTCAGGTTTAAAACAATTTAAGTGACTACACAGGAGTTTCGTACCACTTTAACTAAATTAATCTTGAACCAATTTAATTTGGGCTGGTATAATGTTGGACAGGAAACACTGAATAAAATGTTTAAATGTAAGAATAAAGTGGTTCTAATCCCAAATTAATGATCAGACTCTGCCTCCAGTTACTTGTCATGCTCCATTAAAATTAGTAGGATTGTGCTACATCTGGGAAAACAACCTTCAGCCAAAGCTTTGCCTTATTGAAAAGCACTGCTCTTTTTGAGGTGTGACTTCATCCAGATAACAAGTGATGAGTGAATGCTTTATTTTTTTACCTGTAAATAGATATTCAATTTAACGCTCCCAGACTTCGAGGTGGGTATGAGTAAATTCTACACAAAGGCCAGCAGCAAAAGTGCTGCTTGATAAATCTTAACGATAATAAAGATCAATAGACATGAGTATATTTATTGCTATTTGTAAACAAAAAATATAAAATGCTATCTCAACTGCTGTAAAAAGCGTTGATGAGGCCCATTTAATTCATAGATATTGCTGATATTTTAATTCAGTGGTAGCACTGGGATGAGAGAAACATATATCTCTGAATTTACATCTACAGCAGAATGAGAGCTACTGGAAATATGGCTTAAGAGCAAGTTTGCTGCTTATTTACAATATCAGAATCCCACTTTCACTTGATTAATAAAGTCTCCATTTAAAAATTCAGTCCTGTAGTTTATAGTTTGTCACAAATGCCAGAAAAATAATATCGCAGATAAAACTGTGTGCCACTGTCCCTATAGGCACAATGTTACAGAATAAATATGAGTGTAGCAGGCCTGATTTTAACTGAACACTTTTAGAAAATTTACTGTGGCAGGTCTAGTTGGGCATATTTCTCCTCTGAACCACCCAAAAATTGAAAAGGGAAAAAAAAAACCAGAATGAGAAGGATGTGTTCATTTTTTAGACTCCTTTTCAGCTCTGTCCCAAAAATGTATTTTCTTTGTTCAGAAACACCTGGAATTACTTGAAATCACATCATTACATCAGTCATATTTTTTCCGATATATTTCCATACCTTGAAACCAAGTATCATGCATCTTCTCAAACTGAAGAAATGGAGAACAACTTAAATCTTATCTTTCAAAAATGAAGGTCCAGTGAGAGGAAGAAAAATTTGTTGAAGTGTTAGCAAGTAGTACAAACTTTTCAAGTTGTTTTAGTGGCACCCAAATGTTAAAGCATATGGGCAAATTGCCACTGTCAAAAACACACATTCTGCTTTCTTAAAATTAATTTAAAGCACATATTTTATGGGCCAGAATGTCTAATTGATGCTCTATTGGCTTCTTTCCACGTTCTAAAATTTACTTTGTTCCAGATCTCCACTCCTCCTGCAGATGGTCAAGCCTCAAAAGAGCTTCATTTGGCCAACAGGTGGCTTCCCAATCACAATTTGTTTTCCCTTGCCTGAAGTGGCATGAAATTCTGAAATTCCACTCTGAAATGAATTCTTATTGACCACCATGTAAACATATTTCACTTACTTTACTGGTTTTTGGGGGTTTTTTTTTTTTTGGTACATCACACAGTAAGCTGATGCATCTGAGATTTGCCATGGGGAAAATTTGTGTAGCTATTGATGATACAAACTGAGTGCAAAATTACTTATGCAGGTTCCAGCTGGCATAAGCGAGGACAGGAAGTTCAGCAGAGAATCAAACTCCTGGTTTGAGGCTGTGGGACTGGGCTGAGTTACCAGGTGTCTGCCTGGCTCTTTCATGAATAACAGAAGGCATTTTAAACCCCTTTTCTCGCAGCCAGACAAGCTTGGTTCACAGAAGGTGATTTCCAGTACTTAAAGTCCTTAGTGTAAGATTTTTGCAAACATCCACAGCTTCCTCAGGGACCTTATGCATGTCACATTCAGCACCAGTAAAAACAGCTTTTTTGGTTTATTGCATTTGATCTCCCACTATTTTATAGCTCTGTTTGTTGTGCTGATAGCTATAGCTCACAGTTTGTCAGATTTACACCCTTTTTCATTATTTAGTCAGGTATATGTTCTATTCTCATCAAATATCAGTAGGTGTTGTGAAACATTTGGGGCTGGGCCATAAAAGAAGTCAAAGCTGCAATATTCCATGCTGCCAATGGAATGAACTAACTTTTATGTTCTGTTTTCACAGTTTCTTTAGTCCTAATTCAGGAAAACCCCAGTAAGAGGAAAATAAGCAATTGGGTGGCAGCTGAACTCAGATATTGGAAAAACATTCCACCATAGTTTAATATAAATAGAATTTGCCTCTTCTTCCTTTTCCCCAAAACAAAAACCTGCAGAGTAGCTTTTTTGGTTTTTTTGTTGTCTGGTTTGGGTTTTTTTCTACATAAAAAAGAGTAATTTTAGACATTTTCTGAGGGGGGAAATTCCTAATATCTTTTTTTTCCTTCCTTCCCGACCTCTGAAATCCAAAGCTCCAGAGAGATAAAAAGGACTGTGGCCTCTCCACACCAGCCCTGGAAGGTAAAGCAGCTTCCATCTTGTGCCTGAGGGGTTTTAAACAGACCTCCTTTTCCACCCCTGCCTGGGGCTGCTCTCAGCCGCTGACATCCGAGCTACCCTCATGCAGCCAACATAAATTTCTCCAGCTGACACTAGTTTGTTCTGCAGCACAAATGTTCACAGGGAACATAAACTAGAACCCTTGTAACATGTAATGGTAACTTGCTTCTCAAGTGAATATCCTGCCCACTGGGGTCAGTGATGCTGCAGTGAATTATGCAGCACGAAGCAGTTCCACCTGGGGACTGGGCAGGGCGCTGTTTTCAGCCTTCTGTTTAAAAATAAAGCCCTTTCATTGGGTGTAATAGGCGTCATCCTCTTAGATTAATGCTATCGTTCCACTGTCTTTTGGGGGAAAATGCTCATTTAAGGAAAGCTTCACCTCTCTGCAGCTCTACATCCTGCACGTAATCCATTAGAAAAGGACAATTAAAAAATACAGCAGACGAGATGAAAGGGTTGCTCTCTGCCCTCCTTTCCGATACAAGACTGCATGGTAAAGGTGTTTTCTTGGAAACAGAATATATGAGTTTAATCTACTGAGGGAAAAGAAGGAATGCAATTGATATTTTCCATATTTCTCTACCAAATTTCAATGTGCTAATACACTATCTGATAATTTCCAAACACATCAGGATTGCAGCTCATGTGCAAGCCAGCTGTGTGATACATGTGCAATTTGTTCATAGTTTCCCAGATAGATTAGAGCCACTGCACAAGAGCAGAAGCCTAGGGAATAGATCTGCACTTGCACAGCCATATGATCTTTACATGCCTGTTGAGTATTGGACCGAGATTTTTGGAACTAATTCAATCAGGGGTATAGCCTGTAGAGAAACCCAGAGGAAAAGACAAAGTCTCAGATAAAACTTCCAAAGATAAAATAAATCCCCAAAAAAAAAAAAAAAAAAAAAAAAAAAAAAAAAAAAACCCAAAAAAACCAAAAAAAAACAAAACCAAACCAAAACCAAAATCCCCACAAACAAAACCCAGGAAAAAAATCAGATCTGCTGACCTTGTGGCTTAAGCAAATTTGTACCTAGTAGGCTGAATTCTCCGAGCCTAACAGACACATCCTGACCCTCTGCATTTCTTAAATTAGTTGTGTCAGGTCTGTGACTCCAGCTAATAAGTGCAGCATGAAAGGTTGTGAAGATGATAGAAGGGAGAAGAAACTGAAAAAACCTCCATATATCATAGAAAAGGGGTTGCTGTTCCATTTGAGGAAAGGTTTGAAAGAATTATTTTGGACGGAGTTTAGCAATGAAGGGGAAAATACCTCTTCCTTTAGTGAACTAAAATTATATGGTATTGTAAGAATTCTCATTCATGCCTAACAAGACTAAATGCAGGGAATCAGAAAAGAACTGGAGAACTGAAACAGCAGGAATACTTTAAAGAATTTAATTTATTTCCGGCATGTTCAGACTTTCATGTTTCAAACATTTCACACATTTTAGAGTATTTTATTCTTCCATTAGAGAGCAACTGAATCGATAAGTTCTGTTCTGTGCATTTCTGGAACTCTTGCTGTTTGAAACTATTACATTGCAGCTGTATGACAACCTCTAAGTGAGACCAAAAATAAATCAAATTTTGAAGGATTGCCTTGGACACCAACAGAGGTTGGATGATTAAGTGAAACTGAGTGAATAATAGGTAGGGAAAAATACATTCAAATAATTTTTATCCTTTTTTTATATTAAGGAAACTTTCCTGTCTGTCCATGCAGGAGCCACTCTGGCACTCACATCCAAACTACTGAACTACCTGAGCTGGGTGACTCTGAAAAGGGACACTGAACGAAGGAACCTCTGGGCTTTTATATCCTCATAATCTAAGAGTGCAAAAGTCTGGGGGTAGTTAGTTCTTGCTGTGTCTCTCAGTGTCCTTCTGTCCCCTCATCCCCTGGAACTTTGTTCTGCAAAGGATCAGCAGTTTCTCAGGCTCCCACATAGAGCCTGATTTGCAGCTACCTCAGCTACCTGCACCAAACATATTCCTCTACAGTTCTCCCTTTATTTTAACTGAGCACCTGCTAATATACTAAAAAGGAAAACAGAAGCTTTTCAAGGCATTTAGCCACTTCCCTTACATAAAACATTATTACAATTAACAAACCATTCCGGAATGAACAAGATTGACATAGGGTAGAAATTATTAGCTATGTAAAATCTCAAAGGATTCTCAAAAGTCAGTAACTATGAACTGGTTGATCATATATAAACATAACTGTATCAAGCATTCACCTCCATCCAACCAGCTGCCCTTAGCTGGGATGTAAGTTCCTAGTAGTGCCTTCTACGGGTAGTAGCTCCCAGGTGCCTGCAAAAGATCTTCTCTGTCCCCAAAAACTCACACAGCTAATCAATTATCACTGCAAAATGAGCACCTCTGCCTGATTCAATTGACTCTGGAACCCCATATCTCGGTATAAACCCCTTTAGCAAGGCTTTTGCTACTGCTCTTGTATCAGCCCTCCTTGTCAGAAAGGCTTCAGTTAGCCTGGCAGCTGGTCTGCCATCACCAGCAAGTAAATATTTGTAGCCAGCCATAGATGTCATGTCTGCAGGGTCTGTTTGCAGTTGCTGAAAAGGGAAGTAGGTGACCACCCTCCTAACTCTGAGATCAGTCTGACACGTGATCTTCTGGCATGCCGGGCAACAGTTTATGATTCCCTTTTTGGTGGCATAAATTACTAAATATTCTTTGGCAGAATTGGCTTTCCCCCAGTTGCTCTTATTCCATCACTATTTTTTAGTTGCCTCCCACTTTTCCCATTGTCTCTCTACCTCTGCTGAGCAGTCCTTCTCACACAGAGTCTTTAGGGTCTGTCATACTTGGCCTTTCACTGCGGCCAAGCCTCAGAGCCACCGCTGCCCTCTCATTCCTCAGGGTATCCCTGACTCATTCTCCTCTTCCCAGATGTGCTGTGCATGTCAAAGATTCTCATTCTGCTCCCTCTGCACTCACCCTTGCTGAGAGTGCTTGTGCTTCTGCTACCTGTCCTTGGCTCACCACAGAATTAAATCGGATCAAACCAGTTCAGACCAGCTCTGACAGGTTCAAAGTGATTCCAACTGGTTGAAAATAGTTCCAACCAGAAGAGCAGCTTGAGCTGGGGGCCTCTGGAGGGAGACCCAGGACAAAGGAATCCCTGGGCAATTATACCCTTACAATTCTGTACCTGCCCCTCACACGCTCTTCATGTCTTGCATGTGACTCTTGGTACAGCAGTAATTTTTGGCCTCAGGTCTTCTAGCACCTTACTGGGCTCTTTCTGTGTGTTCATGGAGGTGGGCCATTTATTGTAATCATCTTATCAAGTTGCAGCTTCTGCTGACAACTGCATCCTCCTGACATTCTGCTTTGTGGTTCTGGTGTGCCTGCCTGCTGGCAGAGCATGGAAAACCTAAGGAGCCCTAGACTTAGGATAAATGTTACCTAGCAGCAACAAAAACATCAGTGTGTTATCAATATTCTCCTCATACTAAAGACAAAACACGGCACTACACCAGCTACAAGGAAAACTGCTGAGAAAATTATCTCTGTTCTCTCTGAAAACATACCCAGGTCTGAGTTCTCAGCTTGCAGCCTGAGGTTTCAGCAAATCTAGCTACTATGTTCTATATCACACAGTATTATAACTCTTTGTGACTCATTCTACTTAAAACTGGTTTATTTTAAACAACTAATACATCTCAGCAATTTAATGAGACAGTCCTTGGGCTCCAAATTCTCTGGTAAAATCATGTAATTTCTTGGTTCTCTCTGCATTAAAATGATATATCTCCACCTTCTGGTATCCTTCTATTTTTCCTGTAACAGATCAGGATATAACTGCTTAAAAACCTAAAGTACAAGAGGATTGTTGCTCCAGAATGTAGCCTGGTTTATTGCACTTCCTTTTATTCCTGCAAGAACAGCAGGAGACATGAAGGGAGGAAGAGATCAGATGGTGAAAATAAGAATTGTGCTAAAATTAACTCTTTTGATTCAAATTGTGCTCTCCGCAGGAGACACCAGCTGAATATTGTGTCTGGAGGTAAGTATGCTTGGGAGCCTAAAAGATTCACAAAGAGAATACATGGGATGTTTCAGAGACCACAAGGAGCTTTACTTAATCTCTTGTGAGATACACATCTGCAGATTTGACTGTTGAATTTCTCCCTTAGAATGTAGCATTTTATGAGACATGCTAGGTGGGTGCTGACTCTTCATACAGTTTAACATTTCCCTCCAATGATGTGTTGCTTCTGTAATTAGAGCTCTTCTTTTGATGCCTCCAAGCCTTTTTTTTCTTTTTTTGTTTTTTTTTGGGTTTTTTTTTGTATCTTGTGTTTGTTTTCATTAGGTTCCATGGAAATCTTGGACTTGTAATTGATTTCTTTGAAGTTCAGCAGCTCTATAAGTGGATATGAAGCATTCTAGTTAGGATAGCTTCCACTACACTATACAATGCTACCCTCTAGTTCTTTAACAGTACAATAGCACCTTCCTTTAAATCTTTGTGTAGGCATAACAGACAAAAATATGTCTAATATATCTGGATGAACTTTTTTTTGCATGCATATTCTGGCTGTTGGCTCAGAGGAGGGAAAAAAAAATACCCTACTTCAGTGAAGATATCACCCTACTTTTGGAAGAAGCAGGGCTTTCCGATAGAGTTTGTCATCAAAATTTGAGGAAAAGTTGTTGAAAATATTTGCTGCTGTGGGAAAATGTCATTTGCTGCTTGTCTTTTATGGCTGTAAGCTATTGGGTAAAACACTGAGCACTGTTCAAATTCAGCCCTGATATTTTGGGTGCTGAGATGAACTGGCTATGCTGCACCCTGCCTGATAGGCATTCAGCTCTCCAAGCTCCGATCTAAATCTTTTCTAGAATAGCAACAGGAACTAAGATAACCCACAGCCAAAGCTTTTTATCGAGTTACAAAGGGCTAACCTTGAAAACACAGTACACTGCTGACCTAATTAACCACCCCTATGGGAGTGAGTTGTTAAAACAGTGATTTTCAACTGTGAGACATGACTGATATCCAGGCATTTTAGTATATTAAATACTTTCTCTTTTTGTGCTTCAGCTATTGAAAGCTATGATTGAAATCACTCTCTACCTTTGGCCAAGGTTCCCCAAAAACGAAGTTGTGACCAATTCTTTTACCTGTTTATCTCACTGCTCTGGACATACCAACAAGCTGTGTGACATATAAATGCATAACTCACTTTGTCAGAAAGTGCTGGTTCCTTCGTAGAGCAGAAAACAGAATGAGTGCAGAGAATGTCAGATAAAATATCCGTGCTTTTTCAAGTTTCAAGAATAACACTGGGGTTAATATGGAATTACTACAATTTTTATATATACCTTCCTTCCAGGGGCTGGGACTCTCTGTTGTCATACAAAGCATTTAAATTGCAGTGATCACCCTTACCGTTAGTAGTGAAGACCTCCCTTGTTCAAATTAATTTCAGCACAGCAATGGTGAAATGTGAAGTCATATTTCCTTTCACATGACAGAAGTCACTTGGAATATTAACTATCTGCAGAAATATAGTGAAATAGAATGAAACAGAAATCTGTGATTTAATTTTTGAGAATATCTGAGTATTTAATCTCAATATTTGAGATTTCAAATTTTCCAAGCTTGGAAATAGTCTAATTCTATGATCTGAAATACCAGGGTTTGACAGCTGAGTCAGTTTTAAATAGCAATGCATACTACTTTTTCATCTATATATGCTTCCATGTTAATCACAACATTCCCCAAAACTGAAGTAGTTGGTGGCATTTTTCATTATAAAAGCACAAAAGAATTTAACTGTGTTATGAAATGCATTAATAATAATGTCACTGAAATCATTAATAATAGCTTACAGGTAATCCTTTAAAGATGTAAGATTCAGTTCAAAAGTTTACCTGAAGCCTATGCTATCTGTGTAAATGTTCTGGGATATACAGTATTTGTTCAGGTGGCTGCCCAGAAAGATAAAAAATAACATTTTCTCAGTGATATTTCAGAGTTCAGGCTCCAGTGCCATCAGGAGCTTTAAGCTACAGAACACTGCAAAACTAGCATGGGTGAAATGAAGAATAAAGGGTGAACACCTAAAAAGAAAAAAAAGCTTTAAATTCAGGTGAGAGTTTGGTGTGCATTGGTCTTCTCTGTTCTAAGTGAGAATTAATCTAGTACTTGGTAATGAATTTTTAGAATGAATGGACTGTCTCAGATATCCATTTTGACAATTTATCAAAAATGACAAAGTCTGTTTTCTTCTCCTCATTTTTTATCCCTAATGTTCAGAAATCTGGCCTTGTTGAAGCCAAAGCATGTAAAAAATATGACTGCTTTGGATTCATCCATCCTTGGTTGTCATTTTGGCATGGGCAGATTGCAGAGGAAAGCAGCAATCAGTTTGCAAAAAAGAAAGATCTCACTTAAATTATAACAAATGGTCAAAGAAAGAACAGAACAGTATGGAATTTGGCCGTTAATTTTATATTTCTAATTAATTTTTTACATAGAATGGACATCTGGTGAGCCAAAAATCTTGTTTATCTGCTGTCTACATAAGCCTCTTGTCCTTTGGCACACAGCAGTGCACGGTACATGCAGAAGTGCTAATGATGGCAGGGCCACCAGCAGGAGCTGCAATGTGTCTTGGGTTTGACTTTGCAACATTTCCAGGACGACTGAAGTTCACAAATGTGTGAGGAGAAACCTGAAGAGGTCGGTCTGAGCAGCGTGTTGGTGTTATTTCAAATTCATCTGACAAGTCATGGTTTTGAATGAATGCTGCCTCGTTTTTCACAAAATCAATACAAAGCAGCACTTCCTGAAGCAGGAAAAAGAGAAACTGGGCTCCCAAAATAGGCTCAAGCAAAACTTGTGTCTTTCAGCTAGTGATACCTGACTTGGTGAGTGTAGACCAGTCTTAATGTCTCTTTATAGGGAAATTATTTTTTTCTTAAAAGGATTAAGCAACATGCTTGCTAAATTGGAAATGATTCAGCATTTTTAAAATCCAGCTGCCAACTCAAGGAAGAGTAGAAAAGTGAGGATGATGATGGAGCATGGTCTCTGGACAATATGGGCAGCCTAATGGCTCCTCCTTAATGACTCCTCCTCCCTGGAAGAAGAGGTTCTCTCCCCTCATTTTAAGCATTTCTTTCAATTCCATTTTATCTCTTTCTCTAAATTTCCGGTAGCAGTCTTGTCCCATTTTTAACTCTGCATCTGATGTTCCCTCGACCCTTACTCTAAACTGATCTCTCTATTCTGCTTTAGTGAATTAAAGCAGTCTAATTTTCAACCAATTTTTTGCAATCTTCAGTGATCCAAATTAGCTTGAGAAAAACTCTGGCAAGGGATGTGGATGAGCCAGGAGAGCAAAAGAAGAGGGGAGGAGCCAGTAGCAGCAGAGAGCCATCAAATGGCTTCCCATTGCCCTGTGTCTTTTCCCATTAGGCCAGGAATAATTTTTAGGAAACTCTTCTTGAAACTCACGACCCCTGGGGAAATAATTTGTAATGGTCATTACAAAGGATTGTGCCTAGCTCTAGGAAAGAGCTAGAACAATTTGCAGGTGTGAGGAAGAGCACCAAGCACCACCATCACACAAGCAAGCTCTAAAGCCAGGTTGCAGAGCCCAGAGAAAACAGCAATATAAAGTAGGAGGTGTAGCCCAATTCTGCCCTCACAAACCTGAATTTTGATTGTAAATAGATGTCTTTGGTATTCATACACTGAGCTTTCTTCCACAGCCCTAAAAGGGACAAACAGTCTCCTGACTGGCCATTGCAGATCCTGAGGATGCTTTTCCTTGTATGAGTGCCCTGCTTTATGGAACAACATCCACACGTGAAAATACTTCCAACATTTGTTGGGCAATTGTTTTTTATGTTCTTCCCCATGACTGCTTTTCATAGCTCTGCTTTCTTGCACACCTAATGGACTCTCACATTGTCTATTGACCCCATAACCCTCACAACTTCTGAAAATCAGTAGATTTGAGAGGAAAATACATAAAGTAGAAAATAATGGAGTCTTTTGTTACAAGATCGCTTGTATTTGTGAAAGATGCTGAGTATCTCTTGAAATTAAAGAACATTGTGTCCTCAGCTGTAGTATCACACAGATAAACACACATAGAAAATTACATCTTACTGTAGCAATTCTTCTGTTAAAATATTGTTTGCACAGCCAAGAGCATTTTCTTCAGTACCTGTTAAAGATTTATTTTTTTTTAAGCTAATGGTTCTACATCAAAATTTCTTGGGAATTGAGGTAGTGTATCTTACTACCTCAGTTCTTCGCAATTGAGGTAGTATGTTCAGAGACAAATAAAAAACCATGAATTATCCAGTTTAACTCACAACTGGGTTTAGCCATATGTGTTTGTAACACAGTACACCTTTAGAAAAAAACTTTTCATCTTGGCTTAAATTTTTATTTGGACAAGAAAAAATAATAACCATAATAAAACACTAATTGATAGTTCAGAGCCTCAGGTCAAAGTCTACCTAGTAGATAATCTGCTAGATAAGCATGTAAGAACAGAAGACCAAGATTAATATATTTGCGGAAGGAGTTAAATTACTTTGCAGAATATTAAAACTCCAACAGCAAAGTCTAGACAGGAGAACACCCTGGCTGTGCAAAGTGATCAGTGAGTGATGATTCCTGCACTCGTGGAGCTCCAGTGAAATCAACAGTTCAAGAGCTGGTGTCAGTGGATTATATGCCAGTCACATCCTGAGGAGTGATTGAGAAATTGTCTGAGACTAGTTATTGTACTAAAATATGTTGATGTTGTGTTCTTTGGCAGGAGGGAAACTAATTAGGGAGTTACAAAGCACCATGAGCATCATCTCTCCCAGTCCCACAGCAGAATTTAAATACTCGTGCCAGTGGCAAAAACCTGATTTCCTGCAGACAGATGGAGCTGGGAGTTGCTGAAACCCTTTAAGACCTCCAAAGGAAATGCAACACAGCTTCTCTCTGGTCTTCTCTTGTTCTCTTTGCTTTCTGTTGTTTACTTTGCTAATTTGCCTGAAGCTGTTTTCTCTGCTTTGTTTGTATTTGCTTTAGAGGATGTTGCTTAACACAGATTGCATCTTGTGTTTGCTTTTTAAATTCAAACACCATGCTGCCCTCATAGTCAAAAGTTGTCTGCAGTACCAAAAACTCAGGCAATTCACCCTGGGGAAAGAAAATCCCTTTGATTATGCTGGAAATGAAATGCAGTAACTCGGAGAGTTTAAAGCTGGCAGGTGAGTTTTAATTATACTGAATACTTGTCTGCGGTGTCTTTAAGCAGTATTAACACATAGGTAAGGTGATGGATAGCAAATGGAACATGGTTTTTCCACTGCCGCAGGAGCTGAGGGGGCGAATCCTGCTCATCACTCAGGGATGGAGCTGCTCCTGGCTCCTGCTGTGCCCAGAGCTTTTGGGAGCACAAAATCATTTTAGGTGAACTTGCAGCCCTTGCAGCATCTCTAAAAGCAGAAGTATTCCTCAGCCCGAGTATGGGTATTTTAAGGAAAATCATTATCCCGAGGGACACTCGCGGCTGGAAGGGCCTGAGGGGGCCGGGGCCCGGCGGCCCCGCCAGGTGGCGCTGTGCGCTCGCGCCGGCGGCGCGCGGGGCGGGCGGAAATCCCGGA
>VZTX01006347.1:234623-251331 GCA_013400915.1 Pardalotus punctatus | reverse complement strand
TTTCTCAGTGATATTTCAGAGTTCAGGCTCCAGTGCCATCAGGAGCTTTAAGCTACAGAACACTGCAAAACTAGCATGGGTGAAATGAAGAATAAAGGGTGAACACCTAAAAAGAAAAAAAAGCTTTAAATTCAGGTGAGAGTTTGGTGTGCATTGGTCTTCTCTGTTCTAAGTGAGAATTAATCTAGTACTTGGTAATGAATTTTTAGAATGAATGGACTGTCTCAGATATCCATTTTGACAATTTATCAAAAATGACAAACTCTGTTTTCTTCTCCTCATTTTTTATCCCTAATGTTCAGAAATCTGGCCTTGTTGAAGCCAAAGCATGTAAAAAATATGACTGCTTTGGATTCATCCATCCTTGGTTGTCATTTTGGCATGGGCAGATTGCAGAGGAAAGCAGCAATCAGTTTGCAAAAAAGAAAGATCTCACTTAAATTATAACAAATGGTCAAAGAAAGAACAGAACAGTATGGAATTTGGCCGTTATTTTTATATTTCTAATTAATTTTTTACATAGAATGGACATCTGGTGAGCCGAAAATCTTGTTTATCTTCTGTCTACATAAGCCTCTTGTCCTTTGGCACACAGCAGTGCACGGTACATGCAGAAGTGCTAATGATGGCAGGGCCACCAGCAGGACCTGCAATGTGTCTTGGGTTTGACTTTGCAACATTTCCAGGACGACTGAAGTTCACAAATGTGTGAGGAGAAACCTGAAGAGGTCGGTCTGAGCAGCGTGTTGGTGTTATTTCAAATTCATCTGACAAGTCATGGTTTTGAATGAATGCTGCCTCGTTTTTCACAAAATCAATACAAAACAGCACTTCCTGAAGCAGGAAAAAGAGAAACTGGGCTCCCAAAATAGGCTCAAGCAAAACTTGTGTCTTTCAGCTAGTGATACCTGACTTGGTGAGTGTAGACCGGTCTTAATGTCTCTTTATAGGGAAATTATTTTTTTCTTAAAAGGATTAAGCAACATGCTTGCTAAATTGGAAATGATTCAGCATTTTTAAAATCCAGCTGCCAACTCAAGGAAGAGTAGAAAAGTGAGGATGATGATGGAGCATGGTCTCTGGACAATATGGGCAGCCTAATGGCTCCTCCTCCCTGGAAGAGGAGGTTCTCTCCCCTCATTTTAAGCATTTCTTTCAATTCCATTTTATCTCTTTCTCTAAATTTCCGGTAGCAGTCTTGTCCCATTTTTTCCTCTGCATCTGATGTTCCCTCGACCCTTACTCTAAACTGATCTCTCTATTCTGCTTTAGTGAATTAAAACAGTCTAATTTTCAAACAATTTTTTGCAATCTTCAATGATCCANGGAGGTTCTCTCCCCTCATTTTAAGCATTTCTTTCAATTCCATTTTATCTCTTTCTCTAAATTTCCGGTAGCAGTCTTGTCCCATTTTTAACTCTGCATCTGATGTTCCCTCGACCCTTACTCTAAACTGATCTCTCTATTCTGCTTTAGTGAATTAAAGCAGTCTAATTTTCAACCAATTTTTTGCAATCTTCAGTGATCCAAATTAGCTTGAGAAAAACTCTGGCAAGGGATGTGGATGAGCCAGGAGAGCAAAAGAAGAGGGGAGGAGCCAGTAGCAGCAGAGAGCCATCAAATGGCTTCCCATTGCCCTGTGTCCTTTCCCATTAGGCCAGGAATCATTTTTAGGAAACTTTTCTTGAAACTCACGACCCCTGGGGAAATAATTTGTAATGGTCATTACAAAGGATTGTGCCTAGCTCTAGGAAAGAGCTAGAACAATTTGCAGGTGTGAGGAAGAGCACCAAGCACCACCATCACACAAGCAAGCTCTAAAGCCAGGTTGCAGAGCCCAGAGAAAACAGCAATATAAAGTAGGAGGTGTAGCCCAATTCTGCCCTCACAAACCTGAATTTTGATTGTAAATAGATGTCTTTGGTATTCATACACTGAGCTTTCTTCCACAGCCCTAAAAGGGACAAACAGTCTCCTGACTGGCCATTGCAGATCCTGAGGATGCTTTTCCTTGTATGAGTGCCCTGCTTTATGGAACAACATCCACACGTGAAAATACTTCCAACATTTGTTGGGCAATTGTTTTTTATGTTCTTCCCCATGACTGCTTTTCATAGCTCTCCTTTCTTGCACACCTAATGGACTCTTACATTGTCTATTGACCCCATAACCCTCACAACTTCTGAAAATCAGTAGATTTGAGAGGAAAATACATAAAGTAGAAAATAATGGAGTCTTTTGTTACAAGATCGCTTGTATTTGTGAAAGATGCTGAGTATCTCTTGAAATTAAAGAACATTGTGTCCTCAGCTGTAGTATCACACAGATAAACACACATAGAAAATTACATCTTACTGTAGCAATTCTTCTGTTAAAATATTGTTTGCACAGCCAAGAGCATTTTCTTCAGTACCTGTTAAAGATTTATTTTTTTTTAAGCTAATGGTTCTACATCAAAATTTCTTGGGAATTGAGGTAGTGTATCTTACTACCTCAGTTCTTCGCAATTGAGGTAGTATGTTCAGAGACAAATAAAAAACCATGAATTATCCAGTTTAACTCACAACTGGGTTTAGCCATATGTGTTTGTAACACAGTACACCTTTAGAAAAAAACTTTTCATCTTGGCTTAAATTTTTATTTGGACAAGAAAAAATAATAACCATAATAAAACACTAATTGATAGTTCAGAGCCTCAGGTCAAAGTCTACCTAGTAGATAATCTGCTAGATAAGCATGTAAGAACAGAAGACCAAGATTAATATATTTGCGGAAGGAGTTAAATTACTTTGCAGAATATTAAAACTCCAACAGCAAAGTCTAGACAGGAGAACACCCTGGCTGTGCAAAGTGATCAGTGAGTGATGATTCCTGCACTCGTGGAGCTCCAGTGAAATCAACAGTTCAAGAGCTGGTGTCAGTGGATTATATGCCAGTCACATCCTGAGGAGTGATTGAGAAATTGTCTGAGACTAGTTATTGTACTAAAATATGTTGATGTTGTGTTCTTTGGCAGGAGGGAAACTAATTAGGGAGTTACAAAGCACCATGAGCATCATCTCTCCCAGTCCCACAGCAGAATTTAAATACTCGTGCCAGTGGCAAAAACCTGATTTCCTGCAGACAGATGGAGCTGGGAGTTGCTGAAACCCTTTAAGACCTCCAAAGGAAATGCAACACAGCTTCTCTCTGGTCTTCTCTTGTTCTCTTTGCTTTCTGTTGTTTACTTTGCTAATTTGCCTGAAGCTGTTTTCTCTGCTTTGTTTGTATTTGCTTTAGAGGATGTTGCTTAACACAGATTGCATCTTGTGTTTGCTTTTTAAATTCAAACACCATGCTGCCCTCATAGTCAAAAGTTGTCTGCAGCACCAAAAACTCAGGCAATTCACCCTGGGGAAAGAAAATCCCTTTGATTATGCTGGAAATGAAATGCAGTAACTCGGAGAGTTTAAAGCTGGCAGGTGAGTTTTAATTATACTGGATACTTGTCTGCGGTGTCTTTAAGCAGTATTAACACATAGGTAAGGTGATGGATAGCAAATGGAACATGGTTTTTCCACTGCCGCAGGAGCTGAGGGGGCGAATCCTGCTCATCACTCAGGGATGGAGCTGCTCCTGGCTCCTGCTGTGCCCAGAGCTTTTGGGAGCACAAAATCATTTTAGGTGAACTTGCAGCCCTTGCAGCATCTCTAAAAGCAGAAGTATTCCTCAGCCCGAGTATGGGTATTTTAAGGAAAATCATTATCCCGAGGGACACTCACGGCTGGAAGGGCCTGAGGGGGCCGGGGCCCGGCGGCCCCGCCAGGTGGCGCTGTGCGCTCGCGCCGGCGGAGCGCGGGGCNAGAAATGCCGGAACGGATCGGGGCGGAAATGCCGGAACGGATCCGGTTGGGAATCGCGGAATGGATCCCGATGGGAGCGGGTGGGAATCCACGAACGGATCCGGGTGGGAATCCCGGAACGGAGCCACCCTTGGGAGCCTTACTTGGGTGCTGTTTGTAACACCCATCTAGTTAGGAAAGTGCATAAAATTCCTCCTTTAATTTCATCCATTGAAGCCACCCTGTGCCTCCTCTCTCTTTTTAGTTTTATTTCCAACAATCAGTGTGCTGGCCTAGGAAATAAGCCTTTAACTGGCAGGTCAATTTAGTGCTTTCTCTTACAAATACAGTAAATTTATTTATTTATTTATTTATTTATTCATATAATGTCTCAGATTTATATATGTTTTTGATTCATCTCCAGCTGCAGATACGCCTCTATAAATCAAAGGAATGTTGTTATATGTAATTATAAATATACACCCAACTGTGTTTTTCACAATGGAGTAAGTAATAGGTGGTGACTGAGATGTGAAACAGCTTCTGACTCCTGAGAAGATGGGCAAACTTCATCATTGATATATTTCAGCTCAGTGTTAGAATAAATCTGACTTAGCACAGACCAGCTGCCCAGAATGAAATACTGGTGAGTTGCGGTGGGTTGTAGAAGAACCAATACCGGTTGATAAAATGTCATTGAAGCACAGCGATTGAGCATACATTTTTATTCTGTTCAAACTTTCATCTCCTGACACACTTGTGTAGCTAAGTGATACAATAATTATATTTCCTGCATCAGGAATTAATAAGAATAATAACTGAGGGTTTAATGGTGGCTTGCTTGTTTTTTTAGTGATGTTTCTTTATTTGGCTAGGTATTTGGTTTTCACATTCCTGATAAAGATTGGTAAATATCTTTCCCTCATCATGAAAACCCTACTTATCTGGTTTTATTTTTATTTAATATTATTTTCTTTTTATTTTAGAGAGAGTTAATGTAGACTTCTTTATGAACTATTTGTACTGGATATTTTTAAAGGGATACAGATTAGTCAGATTTGTTATCTAACAGAATACCTCCAAAATTAATTAGGTGGATATCATAGCAAGGAATGCAAATGGGAAAATGGATTGGCCCACATATCCACTAAAAAGAAAAGGTAATGACAGATTAATTTAACCTGAGGTATTGTATGAGTGTGGTTATGTGGCTAGAAAACACAGCTCAGAAACACAGCTAGAAAACTGCTATTCAAAAAGGACTTGTCTATTCCTATTTAAGGCAATGTTTAATCCTTAACAGGACACATGAAAATACTTACAAGAAATAGATAATCTAACAATAATATAAAATTATTATAGAATATAATATATTATATATTTTATATGGAACAAAATAATAATATAAAACCTTGAAACATTTCATGTTTTCAATGACAACCAGAATGTGCATTGTTCATCATTTAAAAAAAAAAAAAAATTAGGCTTCCCACAAAGGGCTGATAATGCACAATATAAATTTTGTCATCTTTGCTTTAATTATTAACATAACGTTTATTATTTATGAGAAACAGTAAAGTTTCTGAAAATACAAGTTTTATTCTGTAGTCACTCATCCTTTGGCCCCTAACATCAATGTAATGTGAAAAAAGAAAGAAAATAGTGCACTTTTTCTTATTCTCCTTTTCTTACCTGTACATCTGTACAAACTCAGAACTTCTTCCAGAAATCCTACCCGGAATGAAACCATGAAAGCAAAAAATGTATGTAATGGAATTTTGATCATAAAAAATGGTCTATATTACATAATTTTATCAAGGAACTTTGAAACTTTCCCACTTTTAATCCCACATTATTTTACCCCTCTTGCAAGGCAGAAAAGCAGCGCTGAGTTCAGAGGAGTTTCAATGAGTGAACTACTGCTGCTGCATGGAAGGCAGTTGCTGACTGAAATAATATCCAGATATCACCTGAGAGGCAGATGCAAAGTTCTGCAGAATACCAGTGGTGTTCTTATAGTGTTCTGTTATTGAAAAACAGTTGGAAAAAATGACATTGAGTGTATGAAATATGAATTTGGGGTTATTGAATAGTCAGTCATGTCAGCTTCATGCTATGGTTTGATCAGCATAAAGCAAGGAAGGTCTGCAGAATATCACAGAGATCTGATAAGGACTGTGTTTTTAGATTTACATCCTTATTTTTAAAATGAAATTGGGTAGCATTCCCCGTGTGCTCTTATGCATGTGTTTGATAGAACATAGATTGGTGTTTCAACCCTTTTGGTGTCTGTCTTTTAGCCATGATGTATTTTTGCATGGAGTGGTATTTGGAAAATCAGTTTTGCACAGAACAAAATCTAACTGTATGACGAGGAAGCTGTCCTGAGTTCAATCCTATAAGCAATTTTAACAGGCTTGCCTAATTTCAGCCCCATCTCAATTTATCTTTTTCATTTTTCTCAGCAAACTTCTTTCAGCCTGTAGTTTGAAGAGGCACCTTTGAAATACAAGGCGAGAAGTCTATCAAACAGTAGGAATTAATGATGAATAGATTTCTTTTAACAAAGGCAGAAGACTATTCTGGAAAAATGATGTTCAAAGACTGGTTATATTACACGTTTGTATTACTTTTGGAGAATTCATGTTATTTTATGAAATATCTTGCTGAAAAAGATCTATTTAACTGTTTTCTATCTTCATTCCTTTAATGGGAAAAAAATAAAGTGAGAAAATTGCATGTCTCGGTTAAACAGAAGGAAGGGTTATCCCAGAACTTTGCATTTATCATCTGATCATGTGCAAACCTTGTTTAGCGCAGGAATAAACAGAGTCACGTTAAATTTGTTGTGAGCTTGAGCCTCTGACAGTGCTCATTTTATCAACAAAGACAAATGAAGGAGCAGAAATTGTAGCACGGCCTCTACTATTTCATCATTGTCAACCTTAAATACAATCATTCGCAGCTGATAGATTTTTCTCCTTCCTTCTCCCACTAATACTAAGCTGTCAGAATCACTCTTGATGTGGTCCAGAACCCCAGTAGCAGTGATTAAAAAAGAAGGAATGAAATTAGCTTTTTTAATCTCTCTCTTGATAAATATCGTATTTTCAGAGAAGGAGCTCTGAAATACCCTCTTTCTTGTTGCAGATGCCATTTCATTAAAGAGAGGTGAAAGTAAATAGTAGAGTGGTTTGACACGAAGTTTGTTAAAAACCAGTAATTAGCGGCATCACACATACTCTTGAAAGACTGGATACTGAAAAGAGTGGAAACTCAGTTCTCAGTGGAGGTTTATTTTCTGCAGAGCAGTCTGCACAAAATAGAAAGATAGACACACTTAGATAGTGCCCAGTGCTGATTCATGTTACTGATAACAACTGCATTGAAAAATTGAAATAATGACCTCAAGGAGCTACCTGAGGTGCAGAACAGCTCCTCACCATAAAAGGTCATCATCTATCCTGACACTTCAGTGTTTTGGTGTTTTGTTTTTTGTTTTTTTTTCTGGTTTGTTTTTTTTTATTTTCTGTCATTGCTAAAGGGAAAAGTTGATTGACAGTCTTGTGGATAAAAAGTTCACGGTTTGCCAGATCAAAATATGTCAATTCAAAATGGCATGATGCAAACAGGTGTTAAATATTGGTATTTAGTTGCAGAGGGTCAGGTCACATTCAAGATGAGACAAATTAAATTAGGCAAGGCAGATTTCAAAATGTCAGTCTCTCTTACCCTTGCAAAATAGGATGTGGCTTCCCATCAGACTGTATGAAATAAGGAAGGTAGAATCCAAGGATAATGATGTATTTAAACAAAGAGAACTTAGAACAATGTAAAATATGAAAAACACAGTAAGATGAGTTTGAAAGATTGCAACCTTTGCAATGTAAAGAAAGGACCAAATGATCATCCACAGTAGTTTATGTAGCAAAGGCTACATAATATATTGTGCCCTACAAATTCTGACTAAACAATACAGAACCATGATGCTGTATATTCTAACTAGTAATTTTTAAGAATATTTAGAAGAATTTGTCTTCAGAAGCTAAAGAAAAATGGTAGTAAAATAAGTATCCACAAACGACTTTTCATTAATTTGTATGTTTAAAAATTACCTGTACCTGTAAAAATGCCAGGCTCCAGAAATATGGTCAAGCACAGACAGGAGGACAAGCCAAGCTTTGCTGAACCTGTTTGAAAGAAGACAACAACCGAAGTTACTGGAGCTTTGCTTTAAGAATCTGCAGAGGTGCAGAAAATTAGTGGTGACATTCACCTGCCAGCCTGGAAGGATCATAAGGCTGCACACCTCATAAATCCTTTTAAAGCCCCATTCAGTGAGTTTAAGTAGGACTTAAGTTTTGCTTTAATGGCCTGCATACCAATAGGGTTATACTGGCATGAGAAGAGTAGAGAATTGCTCAGAAGGCCCCGTGCCACTGCAGCACTGTGGTATTTAACTGGCTTATTTTGCTGTGCACCTATATCAAAATAAATAGTTTTCCCCTCCACAGGATGTAACAGCTATACAAAAAGATCTAAAGGGTAATTATAACATCAGAAGACTCTTCAGATTTTGGATTTCATTATTAACTCAGAGCATAAATTGACTTTGAGTGTGAATAAAATTTCCATTTTCAATAGCCTTTATGGGTTTTCATCATTTAAAAATTAATGTTCTGGCATACTTCTTGCATGTTAGTGCAACCTCTTGTTAAACCTCCAGACCAGCACCAGCCTCACTTCAGAAAGCTGGGTCCTCAACTTCTGAAATGACTTAACAACTGAATTTAATTGCATATTTTACCGATTGTCATCAGCCTAGGATTTCCAGAGGTGCAATAACAAGGATTAAAAAAGCGTGTATACTTTCATTATATTTTTGTTGTTGTTGTTGTTTAGTGTAGAGAAGGCTGAGAGAGGATCTCCCCAATGCATATAAATATCTCAAAGTGGTTGTCAAGAGGATGTGCCAGACTCTTTTCAGGGGTGTCCAGCCACAGGATGAGGGGCAATGGCTAAAATAAAACACCAGAAATTCCATCTCAACATGATGAAGAACTTCTTTTCATTGCGGTGATGGAGCTCTGGAACAGCTTCCTGGGGAGGTCATGGATTCTCTCTCTCTAGAGCCATTCAAACTCACCTGGGAACACTCTCCTCTGTCACCTTCTCTGGGTGACCCTGCCTTGGCAGGGGGTTGGACCAGATGATCTCCAAGGTTCCTCTCAACCCTAAAAATTCTGTGATTCGTGCAAAGCAATGTTGTTAAAGAAGTAGGAGTCGAGACAGGAGGTGCCTTAGGTCATAGAAACAATGAAATGAACAGGTGAATTTACTAGACCCTGAGCCCCAGCCTAATATTCCTTTAATTGTTGCTGAGAATTTTGTCTAATACTATGCTGGTCATTACTAGAATGGGAAAATAGTCTCTTAATCTTTCTGAGGCAAGCCTTGGGGAATAATGGATGAAAGGCTGAGTGTCAGACTGAATAAGGAATCAAAGATATTGCTTCTTCTGAAAAGAATAATGAAGTGTTTCAAGATGCAAGTCTATCAGGTTTTGTTGAAATGTGAAGGGACAGAACTGTCTTTTCTCATCTGGGATGGGCTGCTGAAAGACAAGGGTTGTTTTTATTCCCCATTTTTATTAATCCAGGGACTTCTGTAAGAAAATACTTCGTTCTGTGGAATCATTATCCAGATGGAACTACCAGTAGGGTACATGAAACAGTTTAGCTAATTGAAATATTCTGAAAACAAGGATGAATTGTTTTATATGCTAACTCCACCTCACAGTCATCTCTGTGGACTTAGTTAAGCATCCAAGGAAAGGAGACGCAGTGCACATTTTGATCCATGTCATGCCAAAGAGGAGATTCCCCCAACCCTTTGTGTTCGATCGGTCTGTTAGCGCCCCAGGAAAGCCAAGCCCTTGTGCCCAACCCATTGCCAGCATCCCCTTCTGGGGACTCTTCACTGAGCAGCCCACTGAATAGAAGGGCAGTTTGACTGATTTACTCAGGGACACACATGGAGCACAGAAGAGACCCCTCCCAGATCTTCACACTTTTATTTGAGGAGGTAACTTGCTGCCAACAACTGCTAATTCCCTTGAAGGACTCCCACTAACAGAACAGCACTCTTTATTAATAACATTGTGACAGGCTGAGGTTTGAGGATTGCTGGTGATAGTGTCTGATTGCAAAAATGTATTTAAAGCAATACACAGACAAACTCTAATCCCTAACAAAACTTGCTCCAGGTAATCATTCTGGGAGCATGGTTCTTGCCCAATATGAGGGAGAAGACAAGCTCAGCTTGATTGCAGAAGTTATGATGGAGTCTGCTCTGACTTCTCCCCATTCTTCACTTACTTTTATAGTATTTCTTTAGGGTGGGGTGGAGCTTGGGTGACTCTGGTCATACACAGTGTTCGGTGAGGTGTGGCAGTACCTTGGAGGCAGGTAACCTTGGGATGGAGATGTGCATCGGTATTACATCCCAGGACAGTGATTTTGCCATGGTTACTGCTCTTCTTTCATCTCCCTTGGTTCACAGCTGCTCTGCAGGTTATCAGCTAAAAGGCAGCACCGAGTTCCCTCCTCTGCAAGGATTTCAACAGAGCCCAGCCACGGTGTGTAAACTCTGCTCCAACCTCCTCTTCATCCCCCCTTAGCAGGTGTTGTGTGGGCGAAGTTGGGCATGCTGACCGCTTTCCATCCAGGGAATAGCAACCACATTTCCCACTATAATTTCTATCCTGTTATAACTGTGTCTGTAACTTTCCATTTTTCTTTAATTTCCCCCCCGGTCTTTTTTCTTTTTTTATTTTTTTCCTACAATCCACTTTATGTGTTTGTTTACGGTAATGGTGAAAGCAAATATGTTTGGAGGGGGAAATTTTTTCTGAACGAGCAGGTCTCAAAAGAATTGTTGGAAACTATTGCCTTTGGATCATTAAAATTCACTAGAGATAACTGGATTTAATTAATGCTGATATTCCTTTTTCATCTTTGTGTAGCAGAAAGCAGGAGGCGATGAGAGTGTGTTTGGGGTGGCCCATTTGCTCGTGGTTTTATTCCCAGCTAGGAAGGTTGCTGGGATCCAAATTCATGGAGGATAACTGGAGGAGGAAAGAAGTTGTCAGAATTACAAGATACTCACCCTTTGTCTGTTGTCAGAGGAAACAAATGAGTTGCTGAACATGTAAGAAAATTCATGATGAGGGAGAAGTCAAGAATAGTCAGAGGTACTTTGGCACTTGAGAATAGCCAGGCCGTTTCCCTTCCTAGGGAAAAATACATCCTATCACGGCTTTATGTGCATTGCACATCATGTACAACATCACAATAAATATGTCCAACAGAGCCTGATTTCAAAATATTACACATCAGCTGAAAAAATTGCAAAACAAATTGGTTTGCTTTAAATGACTGCGGTGTTTAACAGAGTTTTCTTCTCCACAAATGTGATTTATAGGATTGTTTTCATATACATTAGTCTTGTTACCTGTAAAATTGATGTGTGTCCTGTGATGCTATAAATGGATGAAGAAAAGGAGTTTTGTAGCACAGATATTGCGAGGAGAAAGCATGACAAAAAGATGAAGTGTCAGAAAAATGCAATTTTGATTCAGAGAGATCAGTCTGACTTTATATTGCAGATGGGGAACTAGAAAGTGTTCTGGGAATGTCAGATGTTTCTGTACTACGAATTTACATCCATGTTTTATAACCCATAAATTTATAAGGATTTTGACATGCCAATGTTCAATAAGGAAGATAGATTTTCTTTGGATTCTTGGGTGGTGGGAAGAAAATTTTATCAAAACCGTAACTTTGCACAGTAAAACCAGGAATGATATTGTATTGTGTGAGGAATAAACAAAATCCACTTGGTTGTGAGCTTTCATAAATATTCTGGTCTTATTCCTGTCTATCCATATTACATTGCCATTGATTCTGCTCATGTGAGTTTTTTCTTTTCCCCAAGGCAAGGAGGCTGCAATGTTCATGTCTATTGATCTCCTTGCTGGAGACCCACAACAACCCAGAGCATTCCAGAGAAATTTTCTATAAGTAGTTCTGCTGGATGCTAAGCATCCTTGCCACCCCTGAACACCTACAGGAGGTGCTGAGACACTGAACCTCCACATTTTAAACAAAAGCCACTAGAATTTGGGTTGAAATACCCAGAGAATACCTGTAGAGTGTAACTGAGTGTGCTACAAAGGCTCTTTTTTTTTCCTCTTTTCTTTTCTTTTCTTTTCTTTTCTTTTCTTTTCTTTTCTTTTCTTTTCTTTTCTTTTCTTTTCTTTTCTTTTCTTTTCTTTTCTTTTCTTTTCTTCCCTTCCCTTCCCTTCCCTTCCCTTCCCTTCCCTTCCCTTTCCTTTCCTTCCCTTTCCCTTTTCCTTTCCTGTGGGAAAGAAGATTTTTTAAAAATAATGTATTTTCTCAAAATCTTGTCTCCAAGAGTACTTTTAAAAATATTTTTTTGCAATATTTTCTGGATAAAGACATTAAGCCAATACTAGATAAATTATTTCAAGAGGGTACACTCTGATTTCTTGACCCAAGCAACAAAAAAGTAAAAAAAAAATTATTTCCCATCCATATTTCATGTTGTCTCTGACTTTGAGCTGTGCATATTACAGAGTTCAAAGACACAGGAAGAAATCTTGCTCAAATCCCTTTTCCTTATCTCTGAAACTCCCTTCTCTTGAGCACATGAATACAACCACTGTAACTTAGGTCAAGAAAATTATCCCACAAAAAAAGATTTTTATCTAAGTAATCTATTATTTTCCCTTCTATCCCATCAACAGTTTCATGCTGGATGAGAAAATGAACACGTTTTCTTCAATATTGAGTGCAAGAAAACTGTTTGTCATCATTTGAAGGTGACAGAGGTTTTGTTGAATAGGGCTTCATGCAAATGACAAAACATAGAGCAGAAAAGAACTATACTCACAGTTGCACATAATGAGAGTCCAGTTAATAGTTAATGACAATATTGCACATTTCCTTGTTCTTTTTGTGTCCAAGTCCTGCAAATCTCATTAATTACAAATGCTGCAGTGTTACAGCATTATGTGCCACTTATGCCTTATGACTTTCAAGGAGTTTAGGAGTGTAAGAGGGCTGAACAGCAAATAGGTTTTGTTATCAAAAGACAGTAAATATATGCAAGATAGTATTTTCATTGTGTGTCCCTTTTTCTGAAAGAAACTATTCAAGTGTACATTAAAAGCAACAGTTAAAAGAGCTATGTAATTATACCACATTCAGTTGTTGCCTGAGAAGAAAAAAAAATAAATAAATGTAATTGATTGCTGCTAAAAGGTCTGTTTTCCTGGCCCTGCATGTACAAATGCTTGAAAATAAGTTATTTGACTTTGGCCCCACACAGGACTGAGGTGGGCTCACAATTTTTCTTGCATTCCAAGTACTGGAGTAGTTCTCTAAATGTCATAAATGCTCCTAGGGCCCTGTCTGTCAACAGGTTTACAACTGTTGACTAGACAGTGCATTGTAGAAATCAAGGGAATTTACAGCTCCTCACTCACCCTCAGTTACTAACAGCTGATTAATCTAGTTGTTATCATTTTCTCAGCATGCTGGTTTTGTTTGTTTTTTTTTTTTTAATAGCCAGCAGAAACATTAAAATAATTTTAAAGAAAAAAAAAAAAGTGAATGCAATGGAAAAGGGCGCTTTCCTCTCCATTGAGATAGTATTTGGTTTGTTGGAATACGCCTGTCTTCTAGGAGAGGGTCTTCAGGGCTTGTTTTCATTGGGTTGGTGCAGAGGTTACCTCCACCTCCTGGTTGTAAACAGCAAGGAGAAAAGAAAGGGTGGAGGTGGAAGAGAGGGGAAAGGAGACTTGTGAGAAGAGGCAGGAGAGGAGGGTCATGGAACAGAGCTGAGGGATTAGTCAGGGAAGGAGATTTGATGGTGAAGTGGGAAGAGAGGAGTCAATAAAGGTGGCGGAAACAGAATTGTTGTGAGATGCACTAAATTGTTCTAGAGGGGACTGGGAATAAGAACAAGAGGCTCCAGAGGTATGGATGGGGCGAAATCAGAAAGATTTCTGGAAGATAAATAGATGGTAGTAGGATAAGAAGAGGGATTAAAAAACATTTTGCAAAGAACAGAGAGTTAAAAAACAAAAGCCATTATTTGTGCATTTATGCAATGGGAGTTATTTGCAATAACACTTTCAGGTGCAATTTTCCTTTTTATCTGCATTCTTCCAGTTCTACTGAGAAACATTTGAATTTCATGTCCTTGACATTCTGGTTTCTGTTAACAGAAGAAGGAAAGTAATATTGTTTGGACTGGGATTATTTCTTGAACATTATGACAAAGAAAAGTTAACTTCACAGTAAAACTTTTCAAAACAAGAGAGTTTAGCACATTCCTTTCTAACATTTGTTATTCCTAGTGATTCCTATTATGCAGAGTTATTTGTGCCAGCTCTGTTTATTGTACCAGGAAATATTTCAGCTTTAAATAAAGCAGCACTCTATTCAACTGACTCTGGCTTTTTACCTAATGATCCAATAAGTTGGTGAGTGTTTGATGTGTACATATTGTGTTTCAGGTCTCAGTGGGAAGTTGCCAAGACTTTTATTGAGTGGCAATATTTTCCTCTTGCTGGTTTTGGATTTCTCTGAGGATCAGCAGTTAACGCAGCGTTTTCTCTTACAATTAGATTAAAGTGCCGGTGATTTGTTTTTCCTTCATTCAATTTTTTTAATTAGGTCATTCCTTAAAAGGTTATCTTAATATAGTAAATGTACTACCTCTATGAATGAGGCAAGCTAAATGATGCATGGGTTTTTGCTGTTAGGGCTGTGTACAGCAGACTTTTAGAAAATTCCCATCCTGGCAGAAATAATGATAAACTCCAAGTTACAGCCTTTTCCTCACAAGTGCTAAGCTTGCTTGTAGGCAGTACCGAAAAATCACAGATATAGAAAGAAAATCCTTAATCTTTTGAGCTCAGAGGCTGATCTCTGGTGTCCTATTCCTGTTTCAGTGAGCAGTTTTATGGTGGCTTTACTAGGTAAGGATCTATCCTAGGAGGCTGTGCAGATACCCGCTTCAGGTTTAGTTTTCATTGTTACTTCAGTCGGTGAACCACAGTCATAAATAGCAAGAAAATTTTGGTTGGTGTATTTTTATCCTCTGGTAATAGATTTTGAATTTTTTGAGTAGGTGGTTGTGACTCAGTGGGGTTTGTTGAAAAAAAGTTACTGAAAGCTTGCAAATATTTCTGGCTTAGCCTGAGTTCCAATTTGTTATAATTATTTGTTTGCGGATCCACTTCAGTCTTCAAGATTTCTCTCTATAAAGAAACAACTTCAGACTGGCAAAATAGATGCTCAGCCCTCAATAAACAGCGTTTAACAAGCACTATGGATTATGTCCTAGTTCATAGAATCATAGAATCATAGAAGCAGCAGTTTATATACAGTTTATCTTCTGTAAAACTGAATTACTACAGAACTTCAATTATATTGTAACATGAAGTTATCTTTAAAAAAAAAGCCTAATGAAATATTAATTTTTAAACACATTTTTATGTAGTTGTCTGCAGGACAAAAAATGTATCTAACAGAGAAACTGCAAAACAGATAATATTTAAAATTCGGTATTGTAATAAGCTTTTAAAAACACCACTGTGTAGGCTTCACACACTGATACCTGCAGTCTTTATTATCTTTATTATCCCAGTCATCCAGTAGATCTGAGTAGCAGATTCAAAGAGAGCTAAAGCATAAAGAATGAAGAGCTCAGATACAATAAACTACTAATTAATCAAAGTAGAAAAAAGATTTAACCCCAATGGTGAGCCCTTTAGAGTATACTAAAGGCTTTCATAATTTTTGACTATAAGGGATCTAGCTTTGAGACTATTGTCAAATTGTGGCAGATTCTGGTCTTTCATTTACTGCAATATCGGTAAAGCAATATAGATAATACTTCATTATTAGTTTTAAATAGTTTATTTATGCACTGTTTCCTTCAGGCCCCTGTGGAGCTTGTGGAGTCATGGTGCCCACCAGCCTTTCACTCGCTCATTTTCTCACCTCAGCTGTAGAACGCACACCACGATGCCCCTGACAGAAACCTCCCGAAGTGGTTTTCCTTGGAGCAGTGACTCTGTGATTGGGAGCCCTCCCTTGGGATTGGGATTGTCCCCAAGGACACTTCCTGTGACTGAGTGCCCTCCATCCTCCCACTGCCCCATGCTCAGGTGAGTGACTATTTTTCTGCTGGACACCCTGGGGTGACCCTTTAATCTTTTGGGTGAAGCAGATTGATCTTCTGGGTACCCCCAGGTGAGAGGCCTCCTCTGTGTGCCCATGTACACATTGCTATTGTCCATGGAAAAATGTTTCTGATTGGCAACACTGAACCTCTGCCCTATAAAACGTCATTGGAACATTGCTTAACCCATTGTTACTTTTGGCCTTTTGTTTTGGATGTGAATTACAGTTTGGCTGAGTTTGTTATCTGCATGAAGTTGGCTTTTTTTACCTCCATGATAGCATTGAGCAGTGTCTACAGGAGTAGGCATTTTCTCAGAGCAGCAAAGATCACAGCCAGAATTACTCTGGTCTCTTCTGCATCTGTCCCTGAACTTCAAGGCCACATTGCTCTTGAGGGAGGTTTCATTCTTGTATTTCATTCTGGTGTGCTTTGATGCATGTAGTCATGTGCACAGAAACCTTGACACTAAGTGAAAATTTCAGCATTCTACTGGGTGGAATTTTAAGGGATACTGAAAGCTATTTAAACCTCTTATTTTAAAGCTTGGCGTCTTGTCTAGGAATTTTTTTTTTTTTTTTTTTTTGTTGTGGTTTTGTTTGTTTTTTTTT
>VZTX01006347.1:204208-231286 GCA_013400915.1 Pardalotus punctatus | reverse complement strand
ATGTAAGGAGCAGTTATATAGATGGGAATGAAGTATTTGATGTTTATTAATACAAATACCCACGTGAGTCACACAAGACTACAGCCAAATAAAAAAATTTTGGCATTTATGTTCTGCTCACAGGGACACGGAATTTCCATTGACACACGAGTGCTTCTGAAGACAGAACTTGGTTCCATATTTCACAGAACTTCTGACTCGCAGCATATGAAAATGGGGACATTGAACTCTGTGCAGGGACACTGCTTTAAGAGAGTCTTAATAGACAAAAGTGAGAGGAAAATAAGTCAGTGAACAAGTGAAGACATAGAGTCATTGCTTAATTTTGCTGATTTAGTCATCGTATTGGATCAAATAGGATCAAACAACTCAAGGGGTCAAAGTCTGTCTTCAAAGGGAAGTCCTAATGGACACGGAATTCCCTGGATGAAAATTAATTTGGACTTGGTTTGTGAAGTATTTTCCAAGCATTTTGTAGGACAGGCTCTGACACATTGATTTGCCATGGTTTTGAGAAAAAACAACTGTTACATTCATAACAATTATATTTTTATGCATAATATTGGATTCTATAGAAAGGAACACTTTAATAAATTTCTTAGCCAGTGGAAGTTCGATTTAAATGCAATACTTAATAGCATTTAATCCAATCTAGATTAGCACTCCGAGTGATGAAATAATAGGTAATTCTGTCTCTTCAAATATCTGGGCATTGTGCAGAACGTCTTGCCGGACTTTGTTACATTCCTTTCAATGTCCAGTTTTCATAAATTACATTTTCTCATGCACTTATTAGAAGGTTGGAGGAAAGTATCTCTTTTATACTGTGCCTTATTGAATAGCAAATATTATCTTGGTCTTCTTAGAGAAATCCTATCTGTAGTCTTTGGGATTATTGTTAACTCATTACAGATAAGCGTACTTTTTAATATAGCAGACTCTCTATACTTTTAATAGAAAATGTAAATGTTCATTCCTTATCAAAAGTGTCATTCATAACATTTATATTTAATTTTTATGCGAATTAATTCTGTTCTTTGCAAAGATTTAATAGTAGCAGTAGTAATTTTCAGTCTTGATGCAATCATTCTAAGCATAGAGAAAAAAGACATTTAGCTGAGGTTTTCATGTGTACATCTCTTTCTCCCTCTGTGTGCATGTTGCAGGTCCTGGGTGGATTCAAGGTGGTAAGCCCTTGAGAGAACCATAATGTGATTAACTTGCAGAGAGGTGGTAGAATAAATAGGATTATCCATAACAAGCTTAGCTACTGATGAGTTCAAGCTGTGCTGATACACAAAGTCCTGACACGACTGTAAGGTAATAACAGAAAAAATACACATGTGTAAAGGAGAGAGTGCTGCTTGGACTGCGAAACCCTCCGTGATTAATGCAAACTCACCTGCAGCCTTTCACAGAGAAGCTTTTCTGCATTTTCCACACTTCTTTCATAGATTATTCCAGAGTGAGCTTTAAGTCTCCTTATACATATAAAAATTGGTATTATTTGAAGTGAGATTATTTTTAGCTTTTTAACTTTTTTAATCTGTTTGACTTGAAGAGCGATGCAGCATTTCTTTGATTTTGGAGTTATTTGTGATCTGTATTTACAAATGAATTATTTTGATAAATTATGTTTATATGATCATGTAGGTCATAAAATAGACCAGGCTGTCCTTATAAACCATGAAGACACCAACTAAATGTCATCCACTTGTGTTACATGGGGGACAGGGGACATGCTGTTGAATTCATTCACATTTTTTAGGTAATATCAATTTTTGACTCTTTCTTGCATAATCTGTCTTTGACTCCAATCAGTTCAGACACCCATTACTCTTCTTTTCTCTTAGTTACCCCAACTACACAGAAATGAATGGAAGAATTGTTGCTAATCTGCAGTACTTAATTTAGTCTTTTGGGTAAACAGGAACATATATAACTGTTCTCTCTCATATAACATTGTCAAGTCACAAGAAAGTTTATTATGATTTGTTTTCTAGTAGGGCTGTTGTGAAGAAAACTTCAGCATATACAGAAGTTAAAAGGTTTCTTAAGTAAAAATTGTACAATTTCAATATGAAAAAAAACAAAAAGTTTTCTAAGCCAAGAGAAACAATAGACCCGGCTGGAACACCTTGATTTCCAGAAGCACAGCTTGTAGTTTATTAAGATCAGTGGCTATTTTGTCATGCCATGGTGCAGGAACTCATTTTTGGCTAAAGAATATAATTTTAGATATCCAGTTTAGAGCCTGACAAAATTCTCCAGGTCATGATAAAATCCATATTTTCTAAATGATATCTAGGGTGAGAGACATTTTCTGAGCTGACAATGCCTTTGGCCAAGGAAACAAAGTATTTTAATTAAAAGAAACAGTGGCTTTAAGGCTCAGTTAGGAGCAAAAAACGCCACCAGATGTATATATATTATTAATATGAAACAGGTAAAATGCATACCTTTTATAACTTTGCAGTTGAAGTGTCTGATATAAATGCCTGAGAAGAAGGTAAATCATGTAGGTGAGAAAAAAGGACACAGGACATAAATTGATCAGTTATTCTATAGAATTTATTTCTTAAAAAAGAGAAAGTATAAAGAAGCCAACATCTATCTGGACAAAAGGAGAGAACCTAATGATACTGCATTACAGATTTGATCTCCTAAAGCTTCTTTCCATTAAAAAACAGCAAAGGGAATATTTAAACTTCACATGTATTTTATCACAGGTTGTTAGATATTGCAAAGCTCTTAGATTGCAGCTAGAACTTCATCATGGATGACGTATAATTTAAATAGGAATCATTTTGATTTCAGGCATTTATAACACAAGAACTCTTCAACAGCTTTAATAACAGGTTGGAACAATCATCTTATTATCGAAGTAAAAAGAAGAGGTTTCTTTACAGATTTTTTTTTTCCTGTAGTATATGCTTTTGTAAGCAAATCTCTAATCTGCATATATTAGAAAATACTGATCCTACAGAGATGAACATTTTGTATAACTAAGAAATTAAATTTACAGTGTTATGTTTCTTTCTTAAACCAAAGCTGGGTTGTTTGGTTTTGGTTTCTTTTGGGTTTGGGCTTTTTTCCTCAGTAAATAAAAACATATGCATTCCTCTAGCAATCAATTGCTTTTGTCTGACCATTTGAAATTCTCTCTTCTAAACACATGAGAAATTGACAATTTTTAAAAAAACAATCATTAATAATTAATAATTTTAATAAAAACTTCTTGTAGAAGGGAAGGGAGTGTAGAGGAACATTCCTTTTTTGCTATATTGCTGTGTGAGCAGGGACCTGGGACGATTCTCTTTGTTTCTACAGTGGTGAGTAAAAGTAAAAACCTTCAAACAGTTCACAGTAGAAACAGAGCTTAATATTTTTGGTTGTTATTTAAAAAGGTGCACTGGAAGCGATATGAAGTAGTGATATCCTTGCAGTTAATTTTAGTGCCAGTGAAGTCAGAGTCAGAGTCCTCCTCTCGTTCAAAGGAACAGGCAAATTGCTGTTAGTAGACCAGTGGAGAGGCTTTGGACACGTCTGTTCATTAGTGTCTGCAGAGAAATGTGTGGCCATGTAGACAATCGGCATCCATGGTGAGGTTACATCGCTGCCACCTGGTGCTCTAATGAGATGGAAGGCAATTAAAAATAATTACCACTGCAAACTCATTAAAATTCCGTAGGTTTGTTCAACTCTGGCCCCTCATAATTGCTGCAGAACATTTTAGTGTATCTCAAAAATTACAGTGAAACCCAATGATATTTTAAATCAGGATCTGAGAGGGGGTATGAATCTTGAAGGTTCATTCCAAGGGAGATATTAAATAGCTACGAACCACCCTGGTATAGTATTGAGAATGTTATAATTTCAAAGTTGTAGGAGTGTCAGGAGTTTCACCACTGAACGGAATCTGAAGCTCTTTCTGTATAGTGTTCTGAGGTTAAAATTTGTGGATGTGGATGTACATATACATGCATCTCTTTCTGGACTGAGAGACTTGAAAAGTAAAACTATCAGGAACCTTTTAACTTTTCAAGGCAACGTCACAGACAGTATAATGTAAACATTAAAAATGGAAGAAAATGCATAGAAGTTGCCACAAAGTGTCTCCTGTAGAGTTACTCACTGGTGATGTCATAAGAGAATTCTCAGAGCTTTGTGGCATAGGTAGGAGGTCTCTGGTTCCAGTGGCAATGGGAAAAGGAAATTCTTTCCCGGTAGGACCCGGCTGCTGAGCAGCTAAGAGGTAAGTGAAGACACTCAGATGGCAGGAGCTCTTCGAGAGCAGTGCACCTCCTTTGGGGGATTGGTTTGAGGTCCCTGTGCAAATGAATGCACTGGAGAATTCATGAGGCTGTTAATGACAGGACTCTTTAACAAGACCCTTCACACTAGAACATGAAAACATCACGCAGTTCCACTTCTGGCACTCACAGTCAGTGCCATAGACCCTGTTAAAATAGAGAGAAATCTCCAAGCCTAAATGAGTGAAGTTGGTGTCATTAACAAGATCTCAGAAATACAGAAATTAATTATTTGTTTTGGTTTTTTGGTATTTTTATTCCAAATAGTTTAGCTGGAAAAGAAATAAAGAGAGTACAGTATACTTTATATAATATACATATACCATAGCCTACATATAGTCTGAGACAGAAGTGAGAATTTAGCTTATAGATACAAAGCTTGTAATGTTTGCAGAGATGGAACTTTGAAAAATGAGTAATTTATGAGGATTTTAAGGAAGAAACAACCAATTCCTCTCCACACTTAATAATGAAATTAGCTCTGATAACTGCAACATTTTGGTGCTGCACAGTAATCTGGAGTTTTGTGGCAACTTCTGGGAGGCATCTCTTTCCTGGGATACATTTTTCCAGGGAGCCATCAAGTGTCTGGTATGGTAAGGACCATTTGTGCAAGGGAGGAAAAGAATCAAGATCAGAGAGATTAGAGGGGCAGGAATGGGAGTTTTGCCAACATTGAAGGAGGAGGAAGCCTGGGGTTTGATTTTACTGAAATCTAGCTGCACACTGACATCCCCTTACACAAGAAATTGAACTTCTGGCCTTTGGTTTTCTAAAGATAAAATGCAAATGTAGTACTGACCAACGGGAATATGTCATAGCTGAGAAAGCTGCAGGTGCAGTTCACATAATTCATCCTCTATTCTGGTAGAGTTCACTACCATCAAGTCAGTGGTGATATGATCAGTATGAACAGTTATGACTGGGATGGTATGGGATTCTCTTTTTTACTGAAATTCAATCTAGAGACGTATTTTCACTTCATATTATTTGAGAAATAATATACTGCTGTATGAAGAAACACCATATCTTAAACCAGAGGTGTAATAGGCGAATATCCAATAGCAGAAATGTTCAGATTTTAATTCCTCATTGTCTTAGTCATAATTTTTTCACGTCAGTTTTTTCTTGTAAAAGAAATAAAGGCAAAACATGTGCTAGGGGATTGATGACTTTTTGTAAAGGCTCTAATGTAATTTTCTGCCTATTTCAGACCCAATTATTGATGATGGCACTGTTATTTTTGCTTTTCTTCTAACTGTGTTAAAGTCTCTGTATTAGCAGAGACAAGCCACCATACTGCAAAAGTGTTCTGTCATTTGTCATTACAGAGGACAGTAGTTCCATACCATAACAACTGTGTGTTTTGTCATAGTTTTATAGGCATCAGGTATATAATCATATGCCATGTTTTGGCAGCCAGGAAGGCAATGCAGCACATCAGCAGGAGAACCAAAATGGCCTTCAGCACTATGTGCAAATTCAAACAGTGAAATAATGCTTTCTGTGGGCCTTTTGTATTTATATTAAAAATGCTGCAGCACAATAACAATAGTTGAACACAGTCAGAGGTCTAATGAATTAGATTTTTCCTTGGCTCTGTTGAAAGCACATTTAGCAGTTTCAGCAATGGCAAGCCCATCTCATTAAATTAAGTGCCTCAGCCGCCAGTGCCAGCAACACTTCATAAGGCTTATGTACTAAAGTTTTTGGGATATTGCTAGCCTGGCACATGTCCCAAAGAGATGATCATCTGCTTTTTAGAGAACCACTATCAGATGCAATAAATATTTGAGGATCACCAAAGGTAGACAGCAGTTTTGCGCATTGGGGTGAGGGAGGTTGAAAAATGGGAAGAGTTATCTAGATTTGTCCCTAGAATATTTTTATACGTCTATCCAAGAGAACTGTTCATTTAATATATGGCCACATTTCATTGCTTTTATTCATCTAAAGATATAATCACATTGGCTTAAGCGGTATTTATCTTGCAGCAAAGTGTTTTTCTCTGTTGCTCTAAGGGAAGGAATTAATCTCGTTATTATCCCCAGTATAAACATATTTGGAAATGCGGACCCAAACCTATTTCACAAGTATTCCCATGGTTTTTAATCAGATGAACTGTTAAGGCAGGGCATCACTGGACTGCAGAGTACTGGGTGCCCAAGGTCTGGCAGGGGCTGCTGGGCAGTGTCTGAGAGCTGACCCATGCCGGACACAGAGGAAGAGTTGATCCAGGTGCCAGAGCAGAGATTCCCCTGTGGCTCCTGGAGAAGACCATGATGGAGTAGGCATTTAGTTTTATTTTTATTTCTCACCATTGCACTTTGTTATAAATGAATTGTTTTTTGTTTTTCCCTAGTGGAGTCTGTTTTGCCTGTGATGGTAATTGGTAAGGGATGTCCGTGTCCTTATTTTAACCCTTGAGCTTTTTTGTCGTATTCCTCCCCTTCTTGCTGAGAGGGTGAAAGAGTCTCTGGCAGCCAACTAAGGTCAAGACACCGCAGCTGAAAAACATCAGGAGCTGACTACAGTAAATGGCATTTCTGGAGATCCCTAAACTTGCAATTGATGGGAAAACTGAGATCTGATGAGTAAAAAGTGTTTGAAAACCGTGTGAGAAAGCTTAAGTAAATTTGAGAATTGCTACCAGAATTTGCAGGCAGAATGCCATAGAAAAGGAGTTTCCAAAATGGATTGCGAGGTTAGACTTTTTTCCTGCTTCTAAGGGGAAAACTAAGTAAATACTGCAAATTCCCTGACTACCTCTGCAGAGAATTCTACTCTTCAGATGACTCTGGTCCTCCAGAGCGTTTAAAGGTGTGAGTTTCGCATGTGTGGTGGCAGAAGTGCACTGGACTATGTTCAGGAAAGGAAATACATGTTTCTTTTAGTATAAGCACAGGATCAGCTCTTGTTAATTGATATGTGCTGGCCTGTGCCTCATGTAAATTATGAAATGTTATTCTTCAAGCAAAATCCTAGATAAATTCTGAGTGCTACAAAATGGTAAAGCCTGAAAGGAATACATATGGTGCTTATGAACTATCCCATGGATGATCATAACTGCCTTATGTACGTCTTAAATTGTGAAGAGTTTGGTCTTTCAGCTGGGGAGTGTCCCTTAAAGGAAACGGGAATTGTATAGAACATTGTGGAATTGTTTAGAAATTAGAGCAAGTACCTGTAGAGTAAGAGTATTTTGATGGTTCTTGAGCTATTTTATAGCTCTCAAGACACAGGGGGCTATAACTGCAAACCTTGTAAGGTCAGTTTGTGTTGGTGGAAAAGGAGAGCTTCAGTCTTGTATTTCATGAGCAAACAAATTCACCTTTGTGTGATAACAAGCCTGGTGGGCAAATTAGCTGATTGACCAAGTCACTGTGATTTCTGTGAAAGACAATGATCCTTCTCTTTCACACAACATTCAAAAATTTGCTGCTTTAATGTTTTTTTCCCCAGTAAAAGTGGCTGTGAAATGAGCCTTGTGTGTCACAGATAAGCTATCCTAAATAACAGATCCAAGCATGATGAAACAACACAGAAAAATCTTGCCTGTTTAATCAAAACAAGAACTTAAGTGTGGTAAAAGCAGCACTTAATTTTCAGTATTAGAAGGAGAAATCTTAGAGACACACTGATTAGGCTTTAAGTCTCATCATTGTACTGCTAAAAAAACCCTGTGCAAGTAGACTGCTTGTTTCATCACCAGACATGCTACTGGTAAAAACCAGGAATAGCCCAGGAAGTACAGAGTAAAAACCTCCATTTCTCTCTAAGTGAACAGAAGCCTTTGGTCTGTCTTGACTCAGAATGCACAAATGTAAGCACTTGAAACAAAGAACTTATTAACTGGCTTGAATTTCACCACACAATTTTACTAGGCATTTAGGGGAGACTGTGAGATTTGTTTTTTTTCTCCTTATCCATTCTCACCTTCCCAATTTAAAAGAGATTAGCCAAAGGGTAGCATTTTATAATGGCAGTACTAGCAAAGTTTCACTATCTTGTTTTAGAACTCTTAAAATTTCTGTAAGCTGTTTTTAAGCAGGGGTTAAATAAGCAAGAATTTTAGTATAGATTTCCAGATATTTGATTGTGCTTAAAGTTAATAAAACTGCACACTGAAGATTAATAAATAAATTAATTAATAAATAAATGTAATGTTCAAATGCAAAGGGGGAAACAATCTGCTTTGGTCATCCCTGAATTGGTCAGACAGTTTGATTAGATGATCATTGTAGGTCTTGTCCAGCCAAACTATCCTATCCTATCCTATCCTATCCTATCCTATCCTATCCTATCCTATCCTATCCTATCCTATCCTATCCTATCCTATCCTACCCTGTCCTATCCCACTAAAAATGTGTGGGAGATTTTCACAAGTCTACATAAAATCTCCTGATCGCAAATCTTTCTTAAAAAAGCATTTCTAAGGTTAGTAAATTGCTGTTGCAGTTTTCAGTTATACTACTGGATTTTTAAATCATATAATTAAGGCTGCTGTCTTCTCAAATGCATCAAGGTCAAGTATTTCAGAATGTTTCAGAGAAGCTACTACTCTAGAAGGGAAATAATGCTTAAAGATAAGCTGTAAGGTGTCAGACTACTTTTGTGAAGTCAGAAAACAATCATGGAACTTGTACTCTCTGCAAGGGCAATATAATCACACTTTCCAAAAACATGTCATTAAGAGTTTTGGACAATCACTCAAAATTGACTTTGAGCATCTAAATAAGGCAACTTCATCTTTTAAAACATTTCTAAATCGAGACCTAATTTTGTCTGCCTCCCTTTATTCATTAATTGAATGGTCTGCTATTTGATCTCAGGCCAGCTTAGCTCCTGTATCCTCTTTCCACAAAATGATGCTGAAATTTTGTTTATTAATTTTATTGCTCAGTGTGAGAACTTGCAACATTAAAACTTCTCTGCCTGAGACCTCAAGCAGCCACGTTGCTGCAGGGTGAGAAGTGACCATGTGCTGGCAAATCCACAATAAATATCTATTTGAATGCTCTTAGCCTGTGGCAAATGCAGTGTAATTCAAGTTAGCATGAAAGAAGGCTAAGCAAACTCAATTTATTTTACATTTGCCATGGGCTAAAAGAATTCACAGTGGACAGTTGCTGTAGATCAGCTGCTGCATTTATGAAAGCAATTCTTTTGTCAGTAGGACTGGTGTGAAATCAGGGAACAATCAGGATAGAAATCTGTAATTCTGGTGTTGCAGAATACAAGTATCTAGGTAGTCTATGAAGTCATCATTCCCCCAGTGGGAAATCTTAGAACAAGTATATTTGATGGGAAGAAAAAGAGTTTTGGAGGAGTGTGGTTTGTGGTGGGTATTGTTAGTTTTTTAACTGGAGCCAGAATAGTTCTTACATTGCCAAGCAACATAAGAAAAAGAAAACCAAAAGAAGATACATCACTTTTGACATTTCAACTAAAATTAGGGATTTATGGATAAAATTAATGGAATCGTATAAAATACCAACTTTTCCTTCCTGGAAGTCAATAAAAATGTGCCAGTGATTTCAGCAAAAGCCCCTTTGGCTAAACATTTTCTCTCCTTATGTTTTTCTTCTCCTTTCTCTGCTGCCCTCGCAGTGAAACTTTCTCTATGATGCTTAAATGTGGATCAGATTTTCAAATGAACTGATAATGTTCCTCTCTCACAGCAGGCACATGCAACCCTTAGGTGTTGTCTTCTATATATATTGTGTTGTATACCTGTACTAGAAATTAAAGGAGGTTTTAAATACTATGAACAAAAAGTTGATAAGATTAGAGAAACAAAGAGGATAAGAACATGAGGGATGCCCCCCAACTTCTGCAAGGCTGGTAGGCAAATTACTGCCAGGCACCACACACACTTTTGTCTGTAAATTATATTTGGATCAAAGATATTTCAACTTCAGCCAGTTCAGGGAGTGGACAAAGGCAGTTCAACCATCTGCATCTAGGAATTTTATCTACAGCATACTTTTAATCTCTCTGCCTTTCAGTTTCCTAGTCTGTATAAAGACAGCATCACTTTCATTAAAAAAACCCTGAATATTTGCTATGAAAGAGCAAAATGTTTAGGGAAAAAAGATGATGCTATCCAAAAATGAGAAGATAACTGCTAGGTTGTAGAGAAACAGTCATTTTTCTGTCTTTTTCTGCAGCTATTTATCATTCAGTGTGTGACAGCTTCAGCAGGACGCAGACAGTCCCCTCAAACTACAACAGCCATAAATGAATGTTTGCCATACTCTCCTGGATATAAAGATTATCCTCGAGCAAGGAGAAATGATGACTGAGATACCTCACCTCCTGATGGGAGTAAATAAGCTATTTGTCACTTGAAGTGAGGAGTGGTTGGGAGCATAATCCAGCAGCAGGGCTGGGGGTTGGGGATGGAGGGAAATCCCTTACTACAATTTAATTGCAAGTCCACAGAGCAGGGAAAAATTAAGTAAACCTGCCCATTTCAAATTTTGTGTTGGAAACCAGGAGGCTTTTTTCACCTGCTGCAGGCTGTATTTTGCAAATTCCTACCTATTTGCCTAAATCTTTTAAAATAGTCTTTAAAGGACTCACAATGCAAGTTTAGACATATGATTTGAAATAAGTTTGAGGACAGTCTAACTACTAGTTAATCATGATGATATTGTGGCTGGAAAGTAGGAGTTGTAAACATTTAATGTGTTCCACATATATTTCTTCTGGTACAGTTTGGTAAAAGGCACTGGCAAAAACAGGATACTGAAAAGGATGATATTCAAGCTTGATTTTGTCTGTTTTTTCCCCCCATGTACCTGAACAGGAAATATAGGTAAAATGCAATTACTGACTTCTAATTAGAAGCCCAGCTGGTCTGAGGAGCAAAAGTAATATGCATTAACACTTGGATGGCCTGATGCTGCCCTAGAAATAAAAACCAGAAATTTTGGAGTAAATGATAAACTACTAAACGTTGGCTTTGAATGGTGCTGCAGAGAAGCGTTATTTCTATGAAAATACTAAAATGGCAAAGATGACAATAAGCTTATATGACTGACAAAAATCAGTGATATATAATGGCAGGCAGTAGAGAAGTCCCCCAATGTCACTATAAATATTTATTAAAGAGGTTGCTAACCATGGCAAAATCTTCTGTGCTTTGCATAGATGAGAAGGAAAAGACAGATGGACCTGAAATGATCAATAGGAGCACAAAAAGTAAAGCCAGTCATCAGAATTAATTCTCTCCATGAATCAGAGGCAAAGCCAGGGTTTCTAATTCATATTGGAATACAGGTTATGTTTAAATCATATTTCTGCCAAGCGTTGCCATGCCACTTAAAATCAGTTTGGATTTTTTTAGCAGGAGGTTAAGCAGACACAGTTTCATCCTTTTTCTTGTTCCTTCACATTCTTCATTTTCATCATATTCTTTTCATACATTCACTTCGGGAACCGTGGACCTAAAAGCAATTTTCAGTCACATCTGTATGTTTCCATGTATTCTTTTAGTTCTCTCTGCAGTGAACATTCAATTTTTCACTTCTTCTGGGAACATGTCCTGTGCACAGCACATTGTCACAGCTCTGGTGGTTAGCATAACTTTTTCCAGTCACCTGTATTGAAGTGGAAGTGGACTTCTGTGTTTCTGTGTTAATATTATCTTTATCCAGACTGCGCCTCGAGAGTAGATGGTGAGGGAAGGAGAAACGGAAAGGATCTTAAGGAACTCAGTTCTCTTCTACTTCTAAACTTTGTTCTGAACTTTGTCTATATTTTATGTTGCAATTCAGTAGACAAGTTAATTATCTCATTATTGTTAATATTATCGTGTTGAGGTTTTTTTGCTGACAGAAGAACCAAGGGCAATACTCCATTGTGTTAAGCAGGCATTGTACAAATAAAGATTGCAAATATTATCACTTGAATAGCAGATAAGGCAACTGCAAACCCAGGAAGTGCAGCCCAAGTATCTGGGGAAAAACTATTTTTTATTTTCTACAGGGGTTAAACATTTACTTCTTCTGATTGAGCAGTGCCAGTTTGGTCTCTGACACTGACCATATCCAGTGTGGCTGATGGAAGAAAGCTTTTTAATGAAAAGGAAAAAGCTACCTCTCACCATATCTGTCCAAACAATTGGAGTACTGGGACACATAGGGAGCTGTATTTACTGACCTCAGTGCACCTTTAGATTACAACTTCAGAATAAACTAAAATATAAATGTTGGCATTCTTTCCTTCAGAACTCTACCTTAATTAGAGGTTAATTTTTTCCTCTTTTTTCTACGCAAATTTTCACATGAATCAAGCTTAATTTTTTATTCATACTGTAACAAGAGTTACATAAAAATAGATCTGAGTAGCTGATAATTACAAATTAGTGATCGTTCCTAGCAATGGATAGATGCAATTGCAGTAAGTTGCCTAGAGTATCAAGGTCTTAGTGGATAGATATATACACTGAATTGTACACATTAAAACCATGTATTGTATAGGATTGCTGAGAAAAAACTCTTCCTGGAAAAGGGTGTATGTCATGCTTCTATAAATCAGACTTAACTATTATCCTGATGCTAGCCTAATGTAGTGATAACATTTAAATAAATGTCGTTCACATGTCTTTAATCATATGGAAAGCTATGTGTCTCCTGTCTGAGAAATATTATGATCGAAGTGTCAGAAGAACAATACCCTTGTTTTCTTTCAAAGATAAGGTAAGATTTGTATTCAATTCACAGCACCTCCAACACATGGGAAAAAAATAAATTAATTGGGAAGTGTTAATATAAGGATATATATGAATAAGAGAAAAAGTTACAGAATCAGTAGCTGTATATGAGGAAGTTAAGTACTGATAGTTAACTTGAGAGCCATTTTTAAAATGTAAATACATTATGAATTTATGTATCAATATATCTACACACATATATCTGTCTATATTTATATGTTTTAGACATTCAAGTGTTGGTCATGAGAAAAGCCTGTACTTGCAGGCATGTGTGGTGGTTTTAGGAAAGTAAAAGTCCAAACCACATCTGAACCACCATGCACTACATTGTTTTTACTGCTCTCAGTTGCTGTACTACTTGTGTTCCTCATGGTCAATGAGAATCTAATTGAGCTCAGTATTCTGCAGAAACTCGCACTGAAGACAGAAATTAATTTCCATCCTTTATTGAATTATTTTGTAATTTAGGTTTGGAAGGTGAGAGAGATAGAACCTGACAGCAGCCATGCCCAAAATCTTTGCCAAAAAGGATAAGGTTGGTAATGCCTGAGAAAGGTTGAAATGCTGAGTGCCTTTATCACCCCAGAAAAATGATAAGGTAGCAAGATTGTGTCAATTGAAAATGGCTTGTCCTCAGATCCCCCGCACTTAATTTTTCATTTAGTTGCTGGTACTTGACCAAGCCATGTTTTAATTTAAATAGCTCATTAAAAAAATTATTTTCTTTTTTTGGAGCAGAAATTTCACTTATGGTGTCAAGAAAATTAAAATGTAGTTCCTGCCAATTGCATTTCTCCTCTCCCTGTCTCTTTTGGCTTAGCTGACTAAATCATCCTGGCTCATAATTTTTCCCATTTTATGCAAGAGTAGAGAACTTTATACCTAATTAATTGCTACAGATTCCAGTAGCTTGAGGAAATATTTATTTTAGATTTAGTTTAATATACATGGTTCTGTATGCATAACCATACATATATGTAAATATGGATACATACAAACATGTAGGGGAATGTGGTGTGGGTTATTTTCTTTGATTGGTTGGTTGGTTTGGAGGTTTTTTTAATTTGGTCTTTATTGATGTTTGAGTTAATCCTTAACTGCAGCCAGCTGAAAAATACATAAATGTTATGTTGATTTCAGTAGATCCCTCACAAAGTCGTAGCTGAAGTGACTGATAAAACTGAAGAGCAGATTTGTCTTATTCTGCACACTAAGTACATAACGAATGTGGTACTAATCAGGTTACTATAGCTTTCCCCAAGTTCATAGATTTTTTTGCCTCCAGACCTTGATATTCTTTTGAGTATCTAGATAAAATACCCTGGAGGAAAGGCAAGCCACAGGTCAGAGTTCCAGAGCACGCTAAGAGCATTACAAGCATGCTGCTGTGAATCTGCACTCTCATAATGCACCATATTCATTGAGACTTAGAGGGGTTTTTTTTGCTTTTAATGCGTTTTCTTCCTTTATTCTTCTGGTCTTGGGGATACTGATTCCCTTTTCCACAGCATATGTAATCTGTGCAGTGGAAGAGCTGTAAGGACATTTCTGTCCACTTTATCAAACTGACATGGTGGTGAACTTCCTGTTTCTCCGCCTGGCCACACAAATATCCTAATCCATGCTGGCGGTACTGAGGAACACCAGTTGCTTTCGATAATCAAAGCTGGTTGAAGTCTCCCATTCACTTGCTTTCAATCAACCTTCCCAAAGACTTATGCAGGCATTAGTCCAGAACCTCATGGGTGTTAAATGGGAACGCAGGGGTGTGGAGAGGCAAAGTTGTGCTGGGATTGCCCAGGCAGCAAAATCCAGAAAATCAGCATTCCCCCAGACATGGCTGCAGAATCTGTTCAACAAGAGGAAGCAGCTGCTGCCCCAGCAGGATCCACAGTGGCTGGCCAGGCAGCACGTTCACTCGTTCCAGATGATGCCCGTGATTACAGATGCATCTCCAGCAACTTGGGAGTCCCGCCGCATTTAAACTCATGATTTAGCAAACTTCAGGACACAGAGTAAACTCTTAGGATTTATCTGCTTCAAAACCAGTGATTTCTGTCCATCGACTTCCTTACTTTTCAGACCTGAGTCCTTCCAGAGGCTTATCTATTTTCCTCTGATGTACAGGGCTTCTTCAGGTAGGGCATTTCTGTGATGGAAGGAAATTAAATTTTTTTTAGAGGAGTTAATGGCATCAGACACAGATAGAAGCACACTTTGAGAATTGTGTGTGATCACTGCAAGTGATCATCGTCAAGGCTACATAGGAAAATCGGAGAGAAAACCAGTATTCTTTCAAAGACTCCAGAACTTAGGTGTGTATATATATATCTACTTTTATAAAAAAGTATTAGTGAAATATTTGGGAACAGGTTTCCCAGAGAAGTGGTCACAGCACCAAGCCTGACAAAATTCAAGAAGTATTTGGACAATATTCTCAGGTCCTGTGCAGGGTCAGAAGTTGGATTTGATGATTCTTGTGGGTCCCTCCCAACTCAGCATATTCTGTGATCCTGATTGTCTTTGACGGCTCATCTCTCTATCCTGCTTAAAATGCTTCATGCCTTAACAGATTTATGATTCTTTTTTTCCCTAAAAAGTTTTAATGACTTTTGAATGAATTCTGACAAACCTGTAGTACAAGTAAATAATTCAAGGTGCACATTAATCCCTTTGATATACTGTAGAAGTGGAAGTCGATTTTAAATGGATGAAATTATGAATTGAAGTAGACTGTTTAATCAAAGGCAGCTTTCAGTAATGATTATTATTATTATTGTAAGTCTTTGCTCCTAATGGTGATAGAGTCAGATGCAGGACCAAAATTTGTGAGTGATCAGGTAATTCAGGAAACTGAAATCCCGTGTAGAGATATGACATATACCATTATGTATAATGTTACTCTCAGGTTCCAGTGTTGAGAACAAGGAACCCATCTGCAAACAATTTGTGTACTCCTGGGTAGGCATGATTAAGAGATGATTCATTTTGACTGCAGTCTAACTTTTCCTGCAGAAACCATACACTTTAAACACAATCTGATAATCTGTTACCTCTAAAAATCAAAATAGATAAAGTCTTATTTTATGTGGACAATGGGAAGATAAGCACTCAAACTAAATTATTTTTCATGTCCTTATTTATTCAATGTAGTTGCAAAGAGAAGCTCTTTTTGTTTCTGCACAGAGGCAGCAGGAACCAGATTCCATTCTGATCTTGACATGTTTGAAAAGAAATATTTCTGGAATCTCTACTAATTTCTTAACAGTCTGCTCAGCAGAAATTATTCTTGCTGATGCTGCATGCCATTTTGATGGTTTATGGAGTCACTGAACTTAATCCAAAATTCATTTCCACAATTTTTAATTCATTTTTTTGCAGAACACAGACTACTGGTCCTACCAGCCTGATCTATGCTTTCCTCTCTCTTTCCTAATGCAAAATGAGATGAAATCACTCACAGGGACTTTGATTTTATGTGTCCTATTGCTTAACATGAAAATAAAATATCATTAAAAACTATTTGAAACTAAAGATTCAGCACCTACTAGAGCCAATACAGGCATCTACTGCACTGGCACATCTACAGAAAGTATTCATCAAAATTTGCAATATCTATCAGAGTGTAATCACTTGAGTATTTACGTCTCTGTCTAGGTTTACTTCAGTGAACACCTGTTTTACACCTGTTTTACAGCAAGTGAGCCTGCCTGTGTGAGAGAAGCTGTATAATTATATGCTTTTAGAATTTGGACTGACTTGTAGGGTTACCAAAACCATTATCTGCCAATGTTTCAATAGGCCATCCATCACGGTCCCAGACTATTTCTTCTTGCCATGCTAAGCTTCATCTCTTTTCAACTGTGAGCTGAAAATCCTCCTCAGGAAAGACCAGAGATTTCCCATTGAATAGTGCAGAATCCAATATACTTCATTAGGAAATTACTAAAAATGTTATTTCATCACTATTAATTGCACATTGAAAACTTTGTATCCAGAACACACATACCTTCTAGCAAATGTCCAGCTCTTTCTATTATATTATTGGAATATTTTAGAAGTCACATAGAGACTTCTTGTGTAGAGCTCAGTTACTTAGTTTGGAGGGTTTTTTTGTGTAGATATTGAAAGTTTTGCCAATGACTTTAAGACTTCCTGACTTCAGTACAACTTTCATAGTTCAATATGCAAAAGTTTGGTTTTTTGAGACAGGTCTGTATTTAGAAAGAAGTGAGTTACTGGTACTCTAAAGACACCAACAGGGGGTTCATTGGAGAAGAAGATGAAAGAATTTGATTAAGATGTACCACTTTAATTATAAAATTACTCCAAGAACAGAAATAGAATGGTTTTAAAATCTCCTTCTCATTTACAGTCTACTGGGATTGATAACTTCTTGTAACAAAAGTCATAGAATGCTCTGGAAGGTGTCTCTAGGTCTGCCTGTTGTTCATATATTGCCGATATCAGTGAATGCTGGCTGGTTTTGCATATCTGAGTGTGTTTTCTCATTGGATTAGTGAAGAGATACACTGAATTTACAAAATATGTCTGTTTTAGTGCAGTTCAATGCTTCTGACAGACCTGAACTATTTTCTATGCCACTATGCTGTTGCCAGCGTGGCATAATATGAGACTATTTCATCTTTGGGCATTTAGATGCAAGTACAATTAGTTAATAAGTATAAATGAATGCAGCTATTCCCTTAGCCCATAAGCCTTTGGCAAACTGAGGAGTGCCAGGGCTCTGGATGTGCGGTGCTGTCACTTTTTAGGATTGCAGTGCTCTCAGAGTTAGAGGCCTGCACAGTCCCTGCTGGTGATTTTTGCTCAGCTGCAGAACCTTTTTTAACAATAAGGAGGAGGCTGTAGCTTGAATGTTCCCTGTGCAGAATTCTCCATGGAATACCGACTGTAGGATGGGAAATTTATCTTGCTAAACTACGTCAGTATTCTGAATACAGCCTTTCTGCCCTCTGTCCTTCATCAGATCACAACCACAGCTTACACGTAACCCAAACTGAATAATCAAGTGACTGCAAAATATCATTTTTCCTTGCAGAAGTGATGGATGCTTACCAAGGCACTGCTCTCCATTTTCAGCTGGGTTGTAAGAGTAACTGGCCCCCTAAGAGCCATGAGCTGAAATGTCTCAATCCCTTCAAGACCGCGTTTCCATTTAAGAGCACCTGGGAGTCCTGGTCAAAGTATATTAGCAACCTGATTAAATTCCTCTCCGCTCCTCTCAGACAATGCCCTTAACTGCTTCTGTTGGTTTACTGCATTAAAGGCTCATCAGAGTTACGGCTCCTGACTCAGTATTAATCACCCTGGAGAGCTCCGCTGGGTTCGCTCCCGACGCCAGCGCGCTGCTGCTGACGCGGTTTATGCAGAAGGTCACTCTTACCTTTATCGCGTTGGCATTTGGAGGACAGCAGCCCTGCCCTAAGATTTTTGAAGTGCCAAGGACATGACACGACTAATTTGATACATGAGGACTGTCTCGGGCTTGCCTGCAGGACTTCTCGTTTTAAGACATCTACATGCCTTTAAGGCACCTGCAGTTTCACAGATCAATTAGAGTGTTAAAAGAGTGAAATCATTATTCGCTATATATATTTTATTTTTTCATTTCATTAGTATTTAAATTGGTCATCATATCCATTGATACACTGATAAATAAAAAAGTGGGTGCACTTACCTGTTTGATATTCACACCAATGAAAAATCGGTTATCACCCAGATTGGATGTGCATAAATTCTATTTACTTACATTTAGGCTGACTGAACCTTTAGCTGCAGCAGTACAAAATGAATGGGGAAGCAGACCTGTGAGTTATAATTTTAAATGAAATAGGTGCACATAAATAAATATACATGATATATTATCCCTGAACAGAGAGGAAATGTGCTTCTACTTTTTTATAAAGATACATTTCTTTTTGAAAACTGGTTATCATTTTCAATTCACCGTTTAGGCTGTAAATGTACTATACTATTCACAATATTTTGTCCATATAAGTTTTCAGAAAAGATGTATGGTGAGCAAGTTGATGGGTACTGTATTACTTGGAAAATGGTTTAGTCTTGCACTTTCTAAGAACAGTGTTTTCCTCTATATTTTCCAAACTATCCTCTGTTGTATCTAGATGCAGTCATACAATTGTATTTAATGATTAATCATTTGATCTAAGCCAAAGTGATTATTTGAATGAGCAATAACACTATTGCACATTGTTTTACTCTTTAGGATGGTAGATAATTTTTTATTTATTATTTGCTTTCATAGTAAAAGGTTCAGAAGAGATGTTTATCGGGACAATTAGTTACCCTGGGGTTCTTTTGGCTAGGAAAACAAGCCAGAACAGAATTCTAACATCCCAGCATGCCTTCCATCAGCTCTGGGCTCAGAAAACATGCTCCTTTGCCAGGAACATCTGGCTTTTGAAAGCTGGTAAAAAGTTTGAGATTTCTATAATAAAAACCAGAAATTAATTACAAACCCAGGAGTAATTCCCATAGTTTTTTTGACATGAAAGCAGTTTCATTTTCCTTAGGGATGAAGATCAGAATGAGAAGGACTTGCCAGTAAAGCTGGCCTAAACTAATTATTCAGTAGATGCAAACTGCTGCAGCTTATAAAAGCTGATTCCACATCCTTGTCCATTAGTCTACTGGAAAACATTAGCAAAGGCACAGAAATCCTCAAAAATACAGGTAAATATAGTTCTGGAAGCACCAAAAATTTTTATTTTAATCTCAATTTACTAAATATATTGGCATCTATACAATACAATCATGAAGCAAGGAGAGAGAGTTTTTAAAACATTCTCATTCTAAAAAGACTTGGATCCTGTTCTGTAATCGCAGTAATTACATTAGAAAAGTAGTCATGAAAAGAAGATCTTTTTTTTAATTTTTAATTCTCTAGGGATAATCAACTAGGAGTTTAAATAGATGTCTAATTTGAAAGTTAGGATTAGTTTCATAGAGGGTTTGTTCATGTGGTTTAGTTCTGTGTGTACTGAAGTAATTTGCTGAATCAAGGCCAATGTCCTGCACATACAGGAATATTCGTGCTGGTCCTGCCTGTGGTACAGAAATCATTACATTGGGCACATTGTAGGGAAGACATCTTTCAAATTACTCCACAGTGCATTATTTCACCATTGATATTTAATAAATTTTTTTGTTTTCAAATAACTTATCTTTTCAGACCTTTTTCAAGTGCAGAAGCAGCTTCTCAGTAAAAAAAGCAGACTTAATAAATCATATCCTTTCTTAGAAGTTGAGACTCCAGCTCTTGCTTGTGCAGGGGTAAAAACTCAAAGACCTGAATGAAATATATAATCACATAGCTTCTATATGAGTTGTAGTTGTAGCTTGTGAGTATGGATCTGAATTTTATTTGTTGTGTTTGTACTTTCTAAGCATTCTCACCTGAAGCACATTAGCTGTTAGCTGTTTGCAGAAATTGGGTGCATCTTCCAGTTGGGTGAATGTTTAAGTCTGTTGGTTTTTTCTCTAAGTCATAAAAGTGTTAAGAGGAATTATTTAGTACCCAGAGGTCTTTTTCTTGCTGGTTTTTGCTTGTTTCTTTGTTTACCCTCTTTTCCATGCACAACATAATTATTTGGGGGTTTTATTTCCCCACAGACTCACAGACTGAAATTCAGTAAGCTGCCTCCTTGCTGGAAATCTGTATACTCTTAATTTGCATAACAGTGAAAAGGGTTTGTGGCATTTCAGTAGGAAAAGACCTTATAAAATATTAACATTTTGAGAGATTTGAAGAATTACAAATCAATCTCTAATTAACTCTCATAAGAAACACTATATTCTGTGATGAGCATAACACCAAGTTCCTTAATGGTATATTCCCAACATAATTGCTTTCATTCACTGTTTTCATCCTATTACCTTTTTCCTGGTTTTCATCCAAGTTGACAAAGTCTCAGTTCAGCACAGCACTGGATTATCTCCGCAGCAAGTTGCACTTCAAGCCAAGCTAACAGCCCCTGGTTTAGGACTCTGCATAAATACTCAATGATTTCCTAATCTTGATGGAATAAACGACTTAATGGCCTTAACATAACCCTGATCTAGCAAGGTTTAGAGATTGAAGTACTGACCAAGGCCATCAAAAGCCCATAGAAAAGCACAATTCACAACAGACTTTGATAATAAAACCAGTAATGCAGAAAAAGTAATGCAAAACAAAACAAAACAGCAAAAACCCCGGCAAAGTATAGAACATGGGGAGATTCTCCAAGACAAATCCCTTGGAATTGTTTTGTTTTCAGCAAGACTGTATCAGTCTGTAAGGTGCTCTTTATTAGGTGACAGTTTCATGACCTGCCAGCTGTAGCAGCAACTCTGACTCACAAACTTACAGCCTCTGCTTGATATTTCCTGCCCCGCAGTGTTTAACACAACTGCTTACAAAATCACACGTTGGACCAGATCAGTGCTCAGATTCCAGCCTCAGCTTTTTACTCTGATCAGTAATATTATCTTGGCCACATAGTGCCCTCAGCACAGCTAAATGGAGGGTAGTTTGAGATGAGGAAAGAGGAACGAAAAGCATCAGGTAAAGAAAAGGGGTTTGCTGTGCTGGCATTGCTACGGAAGACATCTTTGTTGACAAAGCAACGGGACACATTATTTTGTTTTACTATTTAAGAGCTGGCTGTGATGTGTACTCTTTGCTTCTTTCAACAGAAATTTCAAATGCAAAGAAGTGGAAAGAAATCCAGCGTCTCTTGACAACATCAGGAAACAAAATTAGCTGTTCACTAGTGGTGTTCTTGTTTGGTTCTCTGGGACACAGACTCTCACCCCCAGTTTGTAATACTCAACACTGTGGCCTTGAAGTGTACCTGTGAAATTACTTTTTTAGGGAAATAATTATCAAGGTAATAGTACCCATTTTAATAATTGTTTCCTATTTTGTCCTGGCAGTACTTACCTGTGTCTGGAAACATATATTGGAATCTAAGTTACACAATAAAAATAACTTTTTCTAATTAAGGCAATATTAGAGGACTGTTCCTGTGGTTGGTGGCAAAGGGCATCTTGAGTGTGGGATATATCCAGCTCCAAAAATATCCACTGGAAATAATATCCTACCTCTGAGCATTTCCTCTCATTAGGCCCTTGGCAGTTTGGTGATGAATTAAAGTTTTGAAGGTTTTCCATGGGGACACAGCAACAGTGTAAGGAGAGCAGCTTTTGGTGGCTGTTGGTTTAGTAGATAATCCATAGCACTCAAGCAGCCCTTGTTTAAGCAAAGGAAGTCTCTGTCTGACTCAAATTTGCTGATATTTCTTTTAAAAAGTTATGTATCATTGCTTCTGCAGATCCAGTGTTGAAAATTACATATGTCACAATGCAAGGGCTGCTAATCTGAGATTGGAGTGTGAGCCATTTGAAGTAATAGGCTGAATTCTACAGTACTTCTACTTTTCCTTGTGGACCCTTTTCTTGTGTGCTTATTCAGTTTTGCACTGAATACTACAGCTGGACTTAGCAGGTTAAGAAACTTTACAGACAATCCAGAATAAGACTGCAAAGTTTCACCTCATGTTTACACAATTTTCTGCTAAGTTGTATTTTGTTTCAGGGACTGCTGAGTAGGTTATTCTTTTGTTTGTTTTGTGTGATATCACTGCATTGCAAGGCTCTGGTTCCAGCAGGTGATTGGCCTCCAGCTCCAGGAGATTTCCAGGGGAATATTCAGGGGAATACTTTCTATTTGTGTTTACATATATTGAATCTGTGCTTTCAAAATCATTTTGTCATCTGAGTATTTCCTTCTGCTGGTTGAATTTCTTCCTTTGTAATGATACTTCGACAATGGAACCCAAAGGGACAGGTACAGGTAAAAAGTAATTTTCAGGTAGAGAATGGAAAGCAAACAGAAACTTGCTAAAGCAAATCTTGATTTATATATTGCTTGAACTACTACTGAAATCAAAGGGGAAAAAAACATGTTTTAGGTCTTCCCTCTTCCTGTTAAATTACTTGAAGGTCTTGTGTACATGATCAACCCAGAGTCTTGCTAGCAAATGAACAAACCATGTTCTATTGAGTATCTTTCTGGAGATAAATTCTTTCTTTCTCTTGAAGTGGAGCATTCTGAAAGAGTAGTACTAAGTACACAGAAAACATTGCCATGTGATTGTGAATCATTTAACAAAACCATAAATTTAGTTAAACCGTAAAGTTCGGTTAAATAAACTCCATGAGTTGTACCTGTTTTGCCTTCTTTCATGCAGTGTAAATTAGCAGATAATTTATTCTTTCTAAACCTGTAGGTGGTATTTTCACACACAATTTCTGCAAAATCAAAGTCCACTCCTTACAGAGATCCACACAGTCTAGAAATGGTATTTTCCCTGGTGTTTCTTGAGTTGGCAGGGAAAAGAGAAATCTGTTAGACCACATAACTGACTGTAAACTTGTAATTGATACAGATACAATTAATCAAGAAGTTTTAGTGGCATGGCCAATATTGTTCTGAACAGTTTTTTGAACTGTAGCTTGAAAACAAGCTTGAGAAAAAAAGAGCCTGAAAAAAGAAACACAGATTCATATAAGTTTGTTTCTTTTCTAAAGGAAATGGTCTTACTTAAAATAAACATCAAGATAACAATGGAATGTCTATACTGAGAAACTATGGGAATGAATTTATCAGTTTTGCAATAAGAAATGAGTAGTAATATTTTTCTGTCTGTATTACAAATACACACATTATACCACATGGTTTAGTGGCCCTCTCTTATAGAACGTGGTAAAGAGCCTCTGAAAAAATAATTTATTAATTTACTTAGACAAAATAGGCACACAAATATTGTTTCTGTGGGTCTGGAGACTACATAGAAAGAATAGCTCAACTTTAGATAATTTAATCTGTGGAATTGCCAGGTCCTTTTGCCTTAGTCTTTCTTCACCTTCCAGAGTCATCACTGAAGGCTTCTTTTTGTTTTAAGTAGCATACCTGTTAACTGTTGGAATCTTTTTTCATAAACAGCACTACACAAAGAAGCAGGCTCATTCTGTCCCATGCATCCTTGCTGGCTGCGTGTGCCACACCTGGAAAATTCACTCATTGTCATGGATGTGTGCTCCCATATAGGCAAAAAAATCACCTTTCTTCATCAGCTGAAAGCTGAAAAAAACACAACACTTTCCACCACAGCTGGAAATGAAAACCAGTTCCAGGGAAATGGAACTGGTAACTCTGAGCGGTGGGTGATGTATCCATTTATTCAAGACACAAACACCAGTATTTCACTTGAAAGCATTTTAGCAGGAGCAGTCAAAACACAAATATTGTCAAAACAATATTTTTCTTTCCAGGTATCAATAGGCGCTTAAGACATTATCACTGTCTACAGTTTAAAACACTCCAAGTGGTCCTCAGATTTCTTCTTTGCTTGCCGCATGGTCCCTTTAATCTTACTGGGCTCTTTTCTTACCCTGGCTGTAAGTTGGGTTTTCTACTCAGATCTCTGCTCAAAACAATGTGTTCTTAAGTGTCCATAAAAGTCGAATTATCTTCATGTCCCTCACTTTCATATTAATTTAGCACATTGCTTTTGGATTTTCTTTCAGTTATTCTAAGCTTGACATATCCCCATAATTAGCTCAACTCTGTCAAGAGACAGCAGCAATAAAACACCCACTTGTCTCTAGACAGATGAAGTCCTCAGGATTCTATTTTCAGAGCCAGAAAGAAGAGATGAAAGTGAAAATACCGAGGCACAGACAGCCCCTGCCCTGAACAGCGGCACGTGCCGTGATGGGGGGGCTGTGTGGTGACATCTTCCACCCCACACATCTGGGAAATCCAGCACATCCTGGCATGGAGAGGCACGCCAGAACAGTGCAGGGCAGGCAGCCAGCACAACCACAGACAATGTGACACATCCTGGTCGTAGATTGACTCTACAAATAATCTTCTGTGGAGCTCCGGGGGCTCCAGCACACGCGGAGCTGCTCCCGCTGCACGAGGCGCGGGAGCGCTCTGGCACATCTCCGTGCACTCTGGGCACTTCAACCCTGCCATCTGTTCCGGACAGAAGGGCCTCGAGCAGTCTGACAGGCTTTCTCAACATCTGGAAATTTTGGACTCAAGGGCTAAAGTGTTGTGTTAATAGCTAAGAACTACGGGACCCTTGGTCTTTGCCTGGATCTGCACAATTCTGTGCCTCCACGCAGGCTCAAAATGCTTGATTCTTAAATGATTCCTGAAGTATGAGATTTTAATTTTCTTTTTGCTTGTAAATGAATAGAACTGGGAGGGGGTTTTGACAGCTTACAAGCATTTCAAAAGTCACGTCACTTCGAAATCCATGTTTGTTTTATAATTTATGAGGCATTACATCTCATTATTTCCTGATAAGATTCATGAAGAGACCAACACAATTGAGGTTTTCCATGGGGACACAGCAAAAAAGATTTGATTTTTTTTAATTGTTTTTTTTTCTTTCAAGGATAACCTGACATTATAAATTCCTTAGAAAATTCCCTAGAAAGTAAGGATTTCTATTCCTTAGGAGAAACTTTTCAGGGTTATTTGTTTTTTGACTTAACATCCTCCAAATCTACAGAATTATGCCAATTTTTGTTGATATTTTCTTGTGTTCCTATCTAACTACTTTTAAGAAACACATCCAATGATTTCAAATCCTATTTTTTGTGATGCTGAGTGAGCCCCATATATGTTTAATCCTCTGTACCGCTGAGTCCAAACATCTCTGTCTGCATCTTGGGGAAGACAGAAAATTTGTGCAAAAGACAAAGTCAGGATAGAGGGATAAGAAAGGAGAACTTCACTCCAACCATGGTGCGACCAGGAGGCGTCTTGGTATATCCATATCCACACCACAAATTTTCCATAATGGAAAAGTATGGCTAAAAAAATGTCAGGGGGTACTGGTGTAGTCTGAACTTGGGTGTAAGAGCCTCAGTCCACATTTTTTGAATTGTATTAATTGTTTATAATATGAACACACTAAAGTATAAGGAGGTAAAAACTCCGTTGAGATTTCTCATCAAATCTAAAAGTGATTTGCAAATTCTAGGTATTGATTTACGCAATTATTCCAGTTTTTAAAAGCTCAATTTTTTACCCTTACACCAGAATATTTATTTATTTGTTGTCAATACATCAAGTACAGATCTTTTTTTCTACTCATCTGTTGGAAGTTCCTCTGAATAGTCAGAAATCTTTAAAGTATCATAAACTTAGAATTTAATTTAAAGTGTCTTTTTTTCTGTTGTCAGCTCCAACTAGATACTTGAATTAAGTCGAATAGTGCTAGAAGAAGATCTTCTGTCCCTTTCTTCAAATTACACATTGAAGATTTTTTCCCCTAGTCACTCAAAAATTGATATTTGATTAATATGATACCTGACAGTAGGGTCAGAAACTGCAATGCTAAACCTAAAGGACAAGTTCTTCTCCATTGGATTCAGCAATAATCCATCCTGCGTATTGCAAGACGAGAGTAAAATCTGTCTATGTCAGTTATCCACTTATTGGCTAAACAGTAATGAAGGAATTTAGTAAAGAAACAAGATTTTTTCCCCCCACTCTTTCATTTACAAGGAATTATGTATAAACTGTCACTTGGAGGAAAGTGGAATAACAGAAATTGTTCCATGTGGAGTAGCTTCTCTTTGAGGTTTGTTTCAGATTCTCAATCCAAAAAGCACCCCTAAATTCAGTTAAAATCTGCCAGAACACACTGATCTGTCAGCAGCGCTCTGCAGTCTCCACTTGCTGGTATCATATCCAGGGATGAGCCACAAAAGTTGCCTGCATTTTCATGTGGAAAAATTGGCTTGCACTTTTCTCCTGAGATCTTGCTGGCAGCCGAGTGGATGCAGCTTCCCTGCCTCCAGCCAGCTGGCCCACCTGGCAATTACGTGCTAAGATGCTCCCAGGGATTTGCTGGAAATGCTTGTTAGAAATTTACCCTGTAAGTGAGGAAAGGACCATGGTAATGTACCTTTTTTTCTTTTTTTCTTTCTTTCTTT